>JACAXG010000033.1:2676446-3123274 GCA_018881555.1 Amblyornis subalaris
GGGGAGGAGGGAGGGGGGGAGGGATCCACTATGGAAGGTGAAGTTGTCCAGGTGGTGTGCGACTCACACATGCAGTCCCTCAAACATCACTCCGTGTGGGCAAGGGCTGCTCGGCAGCACGGACCATCCCCTCTGCCCAGTGTGCAGCATCTGTTGTGGAAATATGCTGGGAATGTAATATCCTTTAATCTGACAGGATCGAGAGTCCTGTTGTAGTGTTTGTTAGATCCTGCACTTAAGTGAAACATCCTAAAAATCCTGCACTGGTGGCCGCTTATCTTTTAGTTTTCCATTGGTGTTCCATTGGTTTCCATTTCCAGCATATTGGTGGCACCCAAAATTTCCATTTTGAAATAAAGGCAAGTTGATTTTGGAGTTCCTAAAATATCATAGCAGTAAAACATGTTTACATGAAGGCAAGATAGCTTTTAAGTGCTTTTAATATTTGTCTACAAATTACTTAAATTTTAGCCATGTTTCAAAATACTGCTGTTAGCAAACTGTGCAGATTTGAGAAGTTCTGAAAAGCAAGATTGAAATAACTCACCTTTTTTTTTAGGTATTTCAATATGCTGATTAAATTGTCACCAGCTGATGTTGGTATTGGGCAGATGATGGCACTAGAACCTAACACTGAAATCCTGGAGACTACCTGCTGCTGTAAAAATGCTCTGAAAATGTTGGTGAAATGCCATTGGTAGGTAAAATGCCAACCTACAATGTTGTGGGTTTGTAACAAACATGAGGTGATCCTACTTAGGTCTTTGAGTGACATCCATCAGAGTTGGAATAGCAGTCATTAGCAGCAATAGGCTACAGTTCTTCTGATGGGTTTTTCTGTGTATTTTTCTGACATCAAAACTTTCTCATTCAGGGGCATTCCTGCCACATTTTGTTCCTCTAACCATGATACTTCATTCCATGTTCTTCATGTCTTATTTTGACCAAATTTCCCATAAGTGTGTCAGGACATTCAGATACAGCACAAAAACTTATATTTTCAATCAACTTTCGTTTCAAGTTGTATGAGTGAGTGGGTGTTCCCTTGAAATGCTGTGGCTGTATCCACAACTTGAAAGTCTGTAGGCAAATGGCTGAAGAGGAGTTTCTTTGCCTTTTCTCAGTTCCTTATTAGATTTAGAATACTCTCATGAAACTTCTGGTTCTTCAAAAAAAGTGAACTTTCTGTCTGAAAATTAAGGCTTTACAATACCTATGTGGGAGTAGTCACTGAAAGTGGGTAATTTTGCGATACATGTGTGACATGGCTGATGGCAGGAGCTGGAATAAAGCTTGTTAAGTATCAATCAGCAGAATGCTTAATTACTGAGAAAATGGGCAATGCTTGTGTTTACTATGTGTAGCTAGATTGATCCTGTGCAGTAACATGGGCTGACTCAAAACAAAAAAATCCACATTTCATTCTTGTCTGCGTAGGTGGATCTGCAGTGAGTTGCACACTACAGATTCTGGCACCACTGCTACCATCAGTAAAGCTTTGCAAGAGCCACTTTGACTAAATCTATGAAGGACACTTGCCACCCATATCTTGCCCAGCTTGTTGCCTAATCTTAGTTGCCTGATGTGGCGTTGAGCTTCCTGAGGCTTTCTGTATTAGGAATTGCTAATGAGGAAGTTTATCATTGAGACTCACCTCAGCCTGGGCTTCCTTCTCCCACCCCAGTGCTGGGAATAGACAGGGGTTTGTACCTCTGGCCTTGCAGGCACACACACAGTCTTGCCCCAGCCACATTTGTCACACCTGGTTGAGTGACATCGCTTGTGGACAAGGTCCTTGAGAGCTGCCTGTTCCCTGCTCCTTGATACTTTGCAGTTCTCAGGAATCCATCACCAGCAGGCACCTTCTTCCTCTCCAAATCCTTGTTGCAGCTTCACTGCATGAGCTGTTGCACAGGATGCTGGAAAGTGAGTTCTTCTTTTTCTGTTCTTTGCTTCTCTCCCTTTTCCCCAGTGATCTTCAGAAGGCAACTCCAAAAGCACCAGATGGCTTTTTCAGTTAGGCACTGAAGTGCTGCTGGTTTAGGTTGTGAGAACTCAGTGGGAATTTTACTGAGTGGAGAGATGGGAAAATGACTTCTCATTTTGCCAAGAGGGATTGTCAGTAAGGCAGGCAGGATGAGTGTCATTTCCAGGGACAAACTGTTCCTTGGGGTGAATTTAACCTAGGTTGGCTACCTGCTTTTCACAGTTTGGGGTGAAGGCAAGCAGCTGCCTCTTGTTTGTAATTGCGTGGCCCAAATGTTCCCTCCATGAACAGGGTTCTCGCATTTTGTGAGCAGTGCTGTTCTGCTGGTAAAGCTACCCAGGGGCCAGAGAAACTAATTTTCTGGATCCTACTTGGACAGGCACAGAAGTGAGAATTACTTAATTAAACAGGCAATTAATAGATAAGATTGAGCAACCAGCTAGATTCAAGACTTACCAACCTGAATTAGAAACCTCGAAGTATCTGTACTTTGTGATAGGAAAACCCAGCCCATTCTCACGTCCTGTCTCTTGACAGTGGCTTCTACCTTATATCTGTGACAGAGCAGAGTAAACATAGCGCGGGATTTCCAGGTGTATTTGCACTATCTTTTTTAATTATTTGCATTTTTGGAAGTGTGTTTGTCAGAAGTGCTAGCTCTGAGTCGATTTATTTAGCGCCACTATGATGTTTTCCATTGTGTCACATCCTCTCTACTTCCCCTTCTCTGAATATTCACTTCTTTATTTCTTCTTGGGCTGTCATCACTTGAGTCCTCAGAAGATGAGGATTATGATGTTTATGCACATTGTGCATAGAACACTTGAACCAACCTCTAATATGAGTTTGTCTCTATGGTGGAAATAGTTAACCAGAAAGTTGATGGCTCATCAACAAAGTAGCTGTTTTGTTTGTTTGGGGTTTTTTATTATTTATTTTATTTTATTGACACATTCCTGTCTACTGTCAGACTATGGATGTAGATAGACAGCACCATGATCACTATTTTTGTTTTTATGCTATAAATCAAGATTGATCGTTATTTAGAGAATACAAAACTGGTGAATAGTGTTACTAAAAAGGTGGGCAGCTTTTCCAAGGAAGGAATTGCAGGGATTGAGAATGACCATGTGTGAGCATGCCAGGGTGTTTCAGCGTCATCCCCTGTATTAGTACTTGAGTGCCACTGCAGTGTTCTGCAGGTGCAGGCACTGTGTTAATGCTGCTGGTTGGTTGGTGAAGAGCTGAGCTGCGAGTCAGGGCTAAAATCCGATAGAAAAGTGGTACTGAGAAGGGCAGAAACTTTGAAGGCACTTAAACCTAGGTTGGGTTTTTCTTTAAAACATTTGCTCTTTCCCTGAGTCATAGAATCACAGAATCATAGAACCATCAAGGTTGGATGAGACCTACAAGATCATCCAGTCCATCTGCCCACCTGGCACTATCACTGTAACCCCCAAACTGCTGAACCACATCACCAGTGCCAGATCTGGACACCTCTTACACACCTCTAGGGATGGTGACTTCACCACCTCCCTGGGCAACCAATTCCAATGCCTGACCACCGGAACAGTGAAATTTTTTAGAATATCTAATCTGAATCTCCTTCATCTCAGCTTAAGGCCATTTCCCCTGGCCTTTAGAGACGAGGAACCTCACCTCACTACCACCTCCCTCCAGGCAGTTGTAGAGAGTGATGAGGTCCCCCCTCAGTGTCCTCTTCTTGAGACTAAACAAACCCAGCTTCCTCAGCCACCCAGACATGTTTTCGAGACCCTTCATGAGCCTTGCTGTCCTTCTTTGWACAACCAATATTTATTCATGAATCTTGATATGTAGGTGACCTAAAGTGACTTGAGTCCTGCATGGGGCAGTTGTTGCCTTTTGCTACCTAAAATCAGAAGCTGGATGATGTTAAGAGGATAAGGAAAGTGGGTACCTTTTTTTGGAGGTCCTCCAAGGGTACAAAATGCGTGCCACATGATGATCACCATAGTCCCTCTCCCATACCATATCGTACCACACCCTTACCTTACCCTACCTCCCCCCCAATGGACTCCGACACTTTTCTAAGTTTAGCAAATTAACATAATTGACCAAAATCTCCCAATTAGAACTACGGTTAATGAGGTAATTCCGCCCTTGGTTCAGCCTCCTACCAAAGCCCCCCTTAAACTTCTAGCTCTGCTGTTGTTTATGCTTTTAGGAGACGTGGGACAGAGAAACATCCCTGGTCCAAGAACACTAAAGGTGATAAGGTGATTCAAGAATGTTTTGTCTACAGGGTAGGGAAACTGCTAGCTAAGAATACGGAGTAAAAGGCTATAGGGCCACTAATATACAAAAAGTACAAAAGCAAAAATCCCTTTGGCATCACAGTCATGGGGCTCTTTTGTGTCCCAGGAAGAAAGACACAGCAGCACACAGTGTAATAACACTGCCATTTTAATGAGGTAGAATAAGAAGAGGAATATAGATAGTGAGCAAATCCTTTGCCCTGTCAGGCGCTGGGAGTCCTGCTTTTGTGCAGCATCAGACWGGCCCCAGATGAATTCCCACCGCAGGCTCTGCAGATCTCCTTCCTAGAGAGGTTTAGTTCCCTTCTGTGCTGTAGTGACTGTTGTATTGTCTAAGGAGCAAACCCATCCATCTCCTCTTGACAGGCAGGAGTGTCTTGTCCTCTCTTTCTTGCTGTTCACCAAGGCAAGCACAGGGCATTCCAGCAGGTCCCTTGCAGAGCTGCACATGTGGGGTGACCACAGCGGCCACTTGTGCTGGTGTATTTGCCTCTCCAGCCTGAAACATGGGCCCAGCAGGGCAGGTATGGCTTGCCTGAGGTCACTATCTTCCCGAACCCATCTTCCACAAGGCTCCCAATGCAACCTGGAAGAGAGCAGGGCTGCAGCAGGGCTTTGGGTTTGAAAGGAGTTAGTGGGACAGCACAAAAAATAAGAACCGAAATACTCTCAGGGGAGAGGATGCAGAGCCCTGGCAAAAAGCTCAGCAAAGGCCTTTCACAAGAAGGGTAAAGTGGGTGGAAAGACAGCAGGGGAGAGCAGAAACCAGCGTGTGTTTGGAGATTTGAACAAAAGTACAAAATAACTACATAAAATTCCCAAAGTAGGGGTGTAGAAATGAGTTTTAGAAATGTTTTGTGTGAATTGGAGGAGTTGAGTGTCTTGAACATGTACAGAATAATGTCAATTATTCAGTACTGGGGAAATAATTTTGTGACATGAGCAGATGTAGAAAAAGAGATACTGAATGCATGTATGTAGGTGGGGAAAGAAAGAAAAATGGTTCCTTTTAGATAGTTTGATGAAAATATCAAAATAAATACAGGAAATAAATACTTTCATTGCATTAGGCTTTTCTGGCATGTTGTGATTCTATGCTTAAAGAGAAGTAAAAGCCTGGTATGACTGTTTTGTGCCCTGGTTTATGAACTTTCCCTACTGAACTGGAAGAACTTTCCAGTTCCTCTTGGTTTAGGATTTGTGGCACATTACTGTTGAGGAATGGTGGCTGTGTAGCCTGGCAGTGGGAAAAGGAGTGTTAATTTTCCCAAGACACAACTAATTAAAAATAAATGCTACTACTAAAGCTGAAATTTTTTTTCAAGGTGTCAGGAAAAGCCTTAGAGGGAATCCTAAAGCCACCTGCACGGCTGTTTGCAGCCACAGAGGGGGGCTGTTGATCCAATAGTGGGACTCATTTTTCACTCTGCAAAGGGAGGAAATGGCATTACTCAAATTTATTGAGGTGGGGGAAGCGTTTTCCAGTGTGCCGATTCAATCAGAGTTCTTGAAAGCCTTTTTTTTCCCCCATGAGTTATTACTGCTGTATAGACCAAATCAGTCTTTTCACGAGGAGTCTCCATTAAATTACAAAGCCAGGACAAATACCATCCATTTTCTGAAGTTCTCTGGTGCTGAACCTGCTGACCTCAGCAATATTCAGTTTTTATTGTTCTAATAACTGCATCATATGGATTGGCATGCAGTTGATTAACACAAGTGCACTGTCAGCTCACACTGTGCCTCATTCTCATTCTGCACACCTGGAACCATGGGTTCAACACACAGCCAGTGCCCAGCTCCCACATTTGCACATCTGAAATTAATCTCTGCATAACCGTGAGATATTCTGTGTGCTGATTGCTGTAGCATGGATGTTTGCTTTCTGTTTGAGCTGTGATGAGTTATCCTTTTGGAGCATTTCTTTACACTCGTGAGTTTAGCTGCTTCAAAGAAAGGAACCGTCTTTTACAGAAACAGAATCATAGAACCACTTAGGTGGGAAAAGATTTCTCAGATCATCAAATCCAACTGTTGACATAACACTGCCAAGCCCATCACAAAACCATGTCCCCGAGTGCCACATGTATCTTAAGTACCTCCAGGAATGGTGACTCCACCATTTCCCTGAGCAGCCTGTTCCAATACTTGACAACTCTTTGTGAAGAAGTTTTTTAATAGCCAATCTAAACCTCTTCTTTCCACCCTCCCTTCCTCACATGTACATGAAATCTGAATTGGTTGCTAACTTTCTAAATACAGCTGAACTATTTCCTTCCTTGTGTGCCTCGCCATTATTTCAAAGTATTAATATGATATTTTCTGCCATGGCCTTTGCTTAGTTTAACTGAAGCATTAAGATACTATTGATGTGTTCTTAAGGTCTCTTGATTTTTACACCCCACCCCTCCCTTGAATTGGAGATTGAGTCCTCAGCCACAGAACAGAATTTGGCAGGTGGGCAAAAGTTAGAGCTGCATCAGAAGCTCATAGGAATAAACTTTTGGTTTGGGATGAGCCATAGGTGAATATTCCTTAAAATTACTGTTGTCCAAAAAGATTTCTGGTTTATACAGCACACCAGGAATTTCCCTGTGAGCTGAAAGCTGAGTCATACCCATTTAATGAACCATGTTGTGTAATTTTTAGGGACCTGCTTCATTATTTGTTGTCAGACCCCTCAACGTTGGCAGGATTTTGCTGGTAATTAACTTGATTGATTAGCACAGGCTATACGAGGAAGACAGGTGATGTAAAGCTAAAAGTCCTTCCCCCTTCCAGAAAATCAACAATAGCCACTAAAGGAACATTTTAGTCTCTCCTCTGATTCCAGCTTCTGCATATTTCCCTCGAGAGGCAGTGGACCATCCTCTCTGGCTTCTCTTGTCTCCTACATTCCCGTAAAGCAGGTTAATGTCCTCTCTCTGGTGAGCAGTGTCTTCCTTGACAATAACTCCAGAATGGGCCAGGGAGTGATACGGGGTGAGGCAGAAGCTTCTCCAGGTGCTGCTTTCCTGGTACACTTGTTTCCCAGCATGTTTCTTGTAACTAAGATGAAACACAAGTGACCTCATCCTGCCATGGACCCATACTAAAAATGCTCAGGAAACTTTCCAGAATAGCTAATTGGGTTTGGGTTGTTTTTGTTGATTTTTTTTCCTTGGGAATATTTTATTAGCCTCGTAATTTTAAAATGGTCAGCCTGTATCTCTTTAATTATCTCTCCACCCACTTCCACCCCCTTGGCGCCCTCCCCAGCCAATACCTTTTGTCTCTTGTTGAATGCCAGACTCCAGACCCCCTGGCTTGTTTAGGGCAAGTAATTGAGCTGTGATTTTTCACAGCTTGAAAGAGAGTCCCACGTGAATCCTGTTACCACAGTGCAAGAACATCCCACTCACTTCCTGCTGCCACTCAAGGACTACTTGAGTGTTATCTTGTAAAACTTCAGGAGAGAGTGAAAATCCCACTTTATCCAGTGCTACTGACACTCTCACTCAAACATTTGCTTCAAGATAGGCAAAGAGAGAGAGAAGTCAAGTCTCAGATACAGGGTCCTTCCTGAAGGACCTCTATTTGAGATCCTAGCTTGACAGAAACACCTCAAGGGGATGTTCTTAGAAAGTGGACATAAAATCTTTATTGACACTTTCTTCTGCTTTCTGCACTTCTCTTGGTACAATGTAATCTGCTGTGATGTCCTTGGATGTGAACAGCTACCTTTACACACTTCTGCTCAAAAAAATAAAGAAGTTTTGTTCAGGACAGTCCTCATGTTCCATATATGTATGTTATGTACACACACATTAAAGAAGCCCTGCTTGCAGCTAGATAACAGCATGAAGCAGCACACTAGTAGCAGCAAGCATGATTGGCAGTTGTCTTCAGAGGGCTGCTGAAGAGTGTGCTGATCCAGTCATCTTGAAGACTGCTTTAGTATTTATGTGACCAAAGCACCACTTGATCATAAAGTCCATCACTGAGTGGCATTAGATGAAAATAGGCAGTGGGCAAAAGACTCAGTTTTGAAGCAGAACCTGTTTAACACAAGGTGACTGAATCCTCTTCCAGTTGCACCAACCACACAGTAGAAACCAGGTTATTTTCAATCCCTCTTCTAACAAACTGACTCATTGTGAGCTGAAGTTGTCATTGTTTCATGAGGCCAAAACACTGGAGGTCAGAAAACTCACTCATAATTACAGGTTGGGAAAACAGACAAGGCCCAGTTAAAGCTATACTCAGTGTTAAAACATCACTTCGGGTTAAATAGTGTCAGAGAAACACAGCTTCATACTTTGTGTACTCCTAATTTTACCTCTCACTCAGCTGGGCACAGCTCATCGTCAGCTGAAGTGCAGTGCACAGCTTCCATACGATTTCACCGTGGTGCTCCAGTGTTGAGAATCTGGGGCTCATTTACATTCCACGTCCTAGGTCACCCTGGAGTTTCCCCCAGTTGCGTGTTTCTCTTGCAGGGCAGTGGCCCAGTCACATCCTGCACTGCTGCTGACAGAGCTACAGGCAGGGCTGGGCCCAGACCTGTTGCCTGGGACATTGCTTCATGTCAAGTATCTGTATCTGAAATAAACACCAGCTGTCCTTTGACTGGAATTGTGTATCCTGTTCTGCTCTGGCCTTGTACTTTAATAAAATATCTAATCCCTTTCATCAGCTTTTTGTAATAGAACTCATGCTAATTAAACTGATTTCACATGTTAGGGCCATACTTACCACCTCAGGCTTCCTGATTTTAATAACAGGCCAGAAACTTTTCAAGCTTTTAAACTCTTAGTGTTGGCAGAACAGAACTACCCCTTAGGAGCATCAAAATAATTACCAAAATTAACAGTAATTGTTTCTCTTCCTTGCTGGGAACTTTGCTCTCCCAGTAGCTTCCAGGCCTGGAAGAGTAGAGCTGACTGGTGGTAGTTTGGCCCTGATTCTACTCTGAAGAATTGTTTTAAATTATCCAAAAGGCTGTGAGCTTCCTCGTTTCCAGGAGAGCCTGTCTTCCGAGCACTTAAAGATGTTTTTTCCTCTAGTCTTTCTACTCCAGACGAAACTTCCCTCATGTCTGAGCTTCAATCTTGTTCATTCTGCTTTTGCAAACAGTCACCTTGCTTCCGAGCTTCTCATATCTCCCCATGTTCACGTTCTCCTCCCAGAATGCTGCAATGTTTTCAACCCCATCTAGATTTTTATGTTAGACTTCACACGTGCTTTGTCAAAATCTCATTCCCTTTTATTTTTCTCTCATCCTAAGAGGTCTGTCCTCTCCATAATTCTGTGATTGTGGATGCTTCTGTCTCATCACCACCTCAGTCCACTCTTAAGAGTTTTCAATGCATGTGAAGAGTGACTGTACCATAAAAGCTGGCAACTAGGTAACTCAGGAGAAGGCAGCAAAAGCTGTCTTGTACATGGACTTAGCACATGTACATACTTTACACTAAACACAGGCTTTAGTTATCCCCAACTTTTGACTAGATTTTATCTCACCTACATTCTGTCAATTGCAATTGTGGCTTCTCTTTAAGGCGGCTCTTTTGCTTTCTTTAACTAGGCAAAACAAAGTGAAGGTGCTCTCCAAAATAACCCGGGAGAAGCAAGACAGGACACTCAGAATTAGGAAGTGTTTGGGCCTCACATACTTCCTTTGGGAGAAAGACATGATTTTTCCCCTCTTAGGAAACTGAAAACCATGTGTCAAAGATTTTCACAGTTCAGGTGGTTTCACTCCTGGAACTTAGGTTTAACTGCGGCAAGCTCTTCCTAAACAAGAACTAAGAGTATTTTAATAGTGGCCAAGGTTATTTGCCTTATCACAAGGGAATGAATCACAATTTTTTTGGGGGGAAAAAAAACCAAAACCAAAACATCTAAATCACTTGAGTTTTGCCTTGTCTTGTTCAAAAGGAAATGTTCTTAAACCAGAGTTTTTTTCTCCTATCCTCACTGATTAAACCACTGCAGACTGTTAGTATCTCAGAATTAATTTCTGCTTCTCTCCTCCATGGAATCAATTCCAAAGTAAACACCTGCTGGGAAAAAGAGGTGGCACATGACCTTAAGCAGCTCCTTTCACCTTGAAGTTAGTGCTAGTTATCTTCCCAAGTTCCATTTGCAGAGAAGCAGGCCCTGGCATGTCAGGACTTTAACTACTTATTCTTTATTTTCATGCACTAAGAGACTTGTTTGCTCAGTTTCTCAGAAGGAAATTGCATACAAATCCAAGCTGAACATTTCATGACCTTGCATGTCTCTAAGAGTACCCAAATTTTAAGAATAAAGGAGTTCCAGCAGGTTCCTATTCGAGAGATCTGTATCTTCAAGCTTCTGCTGGTGGCACCAGGAAGGCAGCAGCCTGGCAGTTGTAGAGATTTTTTCACATAATGCAAGCTGGAAAAAGGCTCACTTGGTTAAATAAATGGGATACTTGTATTTTGTTGCATACAAAACCTTTATACCAGAAGGAATACTAACTAAAATACACAGTTCTTACTCTAAGGAGGGATTCTGATAAAAATCTACTGCTGTAAATTTGAAGCAGTGCCACTGAGTCATAAGTAAATTTACAGTGCTAGTTCCAATTAATGCTTTCTGGCAAGGGAAGTGTTCATTTTTACTTGGCTTCAGCTCAGAGGAATATATGTAGTCACTGGGGCTTGCCTTACTGTTAATGAATGGAAACAGGCATCTTAAAGGGACAGATAAATCATATCTAAGAATAGCAACATTCTTGTTCAGACCCAAGCAAGAACAGTGTTACAAAGGTATGGGCGTAGCATAAATAGCAGCAGCTGTGCTTATGCCTGTACCTGAAAACTCAAACAATGTAGACATTTTTCCAGCTTTTTGCTATTCAGTAAATTTTCAAGTGGGTGGCACTGCGTAACCCTGAGAACAGTTTCTATTCTCTGCTGCAATACAAACCCACGCTGTTGAGAAGCCAGGTTTCATCTGCAGTGAAGTTTCTGGTAACACAGGCTCTGTGCACAGTAGATTTTGGCCCAAAGGCTGTGCCAAGTGCAGTAAGAAAATGCAAGGGGAACAGAACTACAGCAGACAAATCTTGAAAAAAGCATTTTTATTTTAAAGTACAACCCAAAGTTGTATCTGTAAGAAATGCACAAGGTATCTTGTTTCTTGCACAAGTCTTGGCTGTGTGCATTTCAGTTCAACTTAAAAATGCATTCAGGTTTACAAATGTACAAACAGCACAAAGTGTATTACAGTCTCAACAGAATGCTCTTACATTCAGCCACTTTGCTCTTAAGGTTTTGTGTTGGTTTTGTTGGTATTTTTTGTTGATTTTTTTCCTTTTTTACATTCTTACAACCTGTGTTAACAAAGACAGCCTTATTTTAAAAAAATACTCTGCATTTTAGCACAAAGTGCCTTTTGATTTTAAATTAGAACTTGGAGGATAACACTGGAAAAAATTTAAAAACCCAAACTTTTCATGAAAGTATTGCATGCCAGGACCATTTTATAGTTCAAATTGTTTCCTAAATAAAGATGGCAGATGGTAAAATATGAAACCAGTGAAACTGTTCATATTTACAGGCTTCAGCCATAGTTGGGATTTATGACCACACCCAGACGTTTCCAAGCTTTTCTGCAATCTCACACTACCATATTGCAGGACAGACTTTAAAAAGGAGAGAGTGATGAAAGCATGACTGACAGGGGGAGTGGGGCAGGGGAAGCAATGGCCTGAAAATGATGTTTCAAAAATTTGCATTCAGAATTGGATCTTGACCTGGATAAGAGTTCTTTCTTTTTGCTTTAGTTTTCGTGAGGGTAGTGTGAATTTGACCAAGGATCTGAACTTCTTCTCCCAATTGTTGGGCTCCAAATTCTCCAAGGATTGTAGGTCTGTCCCATGTCTTCAGCAGGATTGGCAACGGTGGCAGCAGTGGGCGGTGGCGGAGCAGCGGAGGAGTTTTCACTACCCATGAGATCAATGCCTGACAACGCGTTTGCTGGAGTGGTGAAGGGAAGGCCACTGTTGAGATTACTTGACCAAATGGAACTGCTGAATGGAGTGGTGGACCACAAGCCACTGGGGCTGCCCAGGATTGACTGCAGTAAAGACAGAGCCAGGTAAGTGGCAGTTTGGTAACCTCTGTTTTCACCTTGTTTACAGCCCCCAGTAAGAAAAGTGTCCCAGCAGCAGCAGCGAGTCTGCTCTGGAACCCCTTCTGTCTCCACTGCAAGATGGAGCTCTGAACTCTCTTTACAAGAGCTTGCCCAGAGGAACCATGCTGCTACTGCAGCTGAACGGACTGCAGAGCGCAGCTGCATTACAGGCTTTGGAGC
Source organism: Amblyornis subalaris (assembly GCA_018881555.1). Lineage (NCBI taxonomy): Eukaryota > Metazoa > Chordata > Aves > Passeriformes > Ptilonorhynchidae > Amblyornis > Amblyornis subalaris. The sequence continues at coordinate 2,689,056 of JACAXG010000033.1, forward strand.
TGTTTTCACTTGAGCTGATACATCCCCATACCACTGCTAATTTAAGCACTACAAGTACTCCAGCTTTAACACACGCGGGCCAGAACACTTAAGCTTAAACAAACTAGTTAGAATGAAGTAGATAAACATCATTTAAGTCTCAAAAAACCAACAAAATTCAAGCTGCAATGGAAGGTAACAGCAAAGTCCTTTTTTGAGCTTTTTGGCTGTTTGCAAATTCATCTGCCTGTAGTCAGACATTTTTGGATCATCTGTTTTGGATGATGTTCAGTGTTCAGCCTCACTGTACCTCTCCCATATTCCCAGTATATACTTTTTTTCCCCCATCCAAACTTCTCCAGATGAAGGCAGAGGGGACAGGAGAACTGGCCATTTATCAGCGAGTTCCAGTAAGCCTGTCCTGGCTCAAGACACTTCAAAATCTCTGACAAATGGTCATGGTGCAGATGCAGGTGTGCCCCAGCAGGTCACAAATGCATTTGGGATGCGTAGGACAGGTACAGCAAGCCTAGAGAACACATGCAGGAATGGACAAGGCGCAGGTTCTGTCGCAATTTACTAAAGCCCAAACAGTAGTAAGCAACAAGCAGAGGAACCTGACCTGTGGTGTGGTGGAAAGTGATACCCGGAAGCAGCCAAAGATGGAGATCTGAAAGGCTACCATAACTTTCATGCTAATATTAGCACAGAACCTGCTACATGTAGGCTTAAGGCATTACATACCTCAGTGTCAACAGATTTAATGTACATATGCTGTAAATTCAATTTGCAAATATACAGTAAATTTGATACCCAAAAGGCAGTGGACTTATTGAGGAAGCGCTATAAGATATGAACATCCTTATGTTTGGATTTACTGGCTGAAAATAGGGCACCCCTTCCCAAGACCTCTGCCCTCAGATAACACACACTAAAGGTTAACCAGTATCAGTGTACTCTACATCTGAAGATTTAAATAAAAATCCCTTCAGGAAGGAAAACACAGTAGACTCTGAAAATTTCTTTCTTTCAGGTTTTTATTCTCTGCCCAATGAAGCAATGAAGAAGATAGGCTCAGTCTAATCATACCTGAAACTGGCTGGATGCTAACATATTACCAAAGGGTCCCCACAGAATTTGCTACTAAGGGCTGGACAGGAGTTTCGAGCATTACTTGGGGGTTAACCAGGCCAACATCATTAGGACTCTCCAATGTCACTGAGAAACTGAGCCAAACCAGGGTCACAGTGTATTACTATCACATCAATAAATAGTTATATTTAAGCTATACAAGCATTAGACTACTAAGCCTACAGCAGGAAACACGCACTCTGCTGCTTGGGCACCAACCCTAACACAAGAAGTCCATCCCATTTCCTGCTGCAGGCAAGAGCCAGGAACTATTTGTTCCTACTTGTCCCAAAAGTGTTTGGGAGATCCTGACAGAAAAGCACTCGCTCATAAATCATAACCAACCAAGAAAAGAGCAGCAGAGAAGAGCACCTGCTATGCCCTTTCAAGGCTGGTAGAGGGAGGTACAAAGTAGTTGGCAGGCAGAACCACACACAGAAAAACAGAGGAAAGTGGAGTAGAGGGATGTAGTTAGAAAGAAACTTGGGGAGAAGTACCAGCAAGGCTGAGGGGAGATGGCATCCAGAAGTCAAACGCTACTCAGCACAGAAGCAGAGTTGTGCATAAAAGCGGAAAGCAAGAGGAATAAGGAAGGAGAACAATCAAAATGAACTTCCCAGAAACCTTCCTAGAAAAGAGGGTAACACAGGAGTCACTGTCTAAGTGCTGTTTGCAATAACAGCTTTGGCTCTTGTCCCAGAACAGAGGAAAGGGCAGGGTCCTGGCCTGGTACCTGCTCTCTTATCGGGCACTCAGAACAAGGAGGCTCAGTAACAGGAAAAGCCAAGCTTTCCTATTCTGGCTTGCCATAAGCACTCAAAAATATCACTACCATTAAAAAGGCTTTGAACATTTCAATCAGTTTGCTGCTTGCTTTTTCTTTATTAAGTGATCTTCTCCTTGAGTAAGCTCCTAAAATGTCTCCTCTCAAATCAAAGTATTTAAATGGAGTAACTGACCCTTCTATACCATTTGTCTGGCTTCCATCTTGATGCTTCCTCAAGCACACTTCCAATTATTTTTCAGAAGCGACCAGGAAATACAAGTTAGGAACTAGAGAGCTTGTTCTGGTTGTCCTCAAGACTTCCCTCTACTGAATGCTGAGAAACCTGCCCTCCATGTGACCAAAACCCAAAAATCTTTCCTTCCTCCTTTCAGTGAGGTTGCAGCTCTGGTTGTAACCACATGACAAGGCGGGATCAGCGAGCCTGTATCTATAAGAAGCTGTGTGGTCTTCTCTGGCTTCCCCTGCCCCTGCCTTCCCCCACTCCATCTGAACTGGTCCCAGGTGAAGTGAGCACTGCCTCTTACTCACTACAAAAACATTTTCAGAAGTCAACATGAAGACAGATTTCAGCTGGCAGTGAAGACAACTGTTGCAGCCTAAGTTTTAGTCTGACACAAGGACGGCACAAGGATGACAGTGTAGCACTACAATCTGTAAAAGCTGGGTTTTTTTCTTCTTTTACTATACTCAAAATCCCCATCAAAATTAGTAGTCAGTTTAAAGACTTCACCTTATGCTTGGTCCTTTACAGCTTTTTTTCTAAACTGAAAAGAATATACTTAAGGTCTTTTAGACAACTTTTTTGGAACTTTTTATTAATTCAGAAACAGGTACAATACTGGGCTCAGAAAGCAGAATCAAAGTCTGAAAGCTACCACACTGGCTATTTTGCAACTGTCCATCAAACTGGAAGTAACTTATGCAGTGTCCAGCCACTGCACAGGAGCAGAACAGCTCCTTCTACAAACCTGAAGGATGTGGGAGTAGGATACACTTTTGTAAGTGCTTCAAGATGCTCTCGTGAGAAATATTTTTATGTAAAGTAGTGTACATGGATTCATCATCCATGTACAAATGCACAACTGAGCAGACTACTAACTCTTCGTCCAACAGCCATGTCAACTTAACTACACAAAGATGAATGTGTAAATTTCCTTCTCCTTTATTCTTCAGTTGATTCCTTTTCACCCCCAATTCCTCTGAATTAAATTAGGTGGCACATATAGAACAGGTTGGTAACAGCAATAAAATACCGTATGTGGACTGAATACTTACTGCAGTTGTATGAGTTGGGGAACTCGAGCTTGTTGGCCAAGAGGGTACAGAATCTGTAGCTGAAGGATCCCAGATGGATGATGGAACATTATTGAATTCACTCCAGTTTCTCTGAACATCCTGCCCATAAGCAGATCGAGCTAAACCAAGCTTGCTAAAAACCTCTAAAAATAAAATGAAATAAAACTGAGTACATTACTCTTCCTCTTTTTTTCACGAAAACTCTTCAGTTATTCCCCATATTTTTTCAGCAGGTCCTGCTGCAGTGAGATTAGAAGACATCACACAGTAATACAAATATCACCTCATGTGACCAACATCAGACAGTGGCCACAAAGTTAGTCATGGCTGTAGTAGGGAAAGAGAGTTAAACACTTGCTGTGGGTAATTCAGTACCAGCCTAAGGGGTTTGTGGAAGTACAATAGTGAGAGTCCTGGCAGTTCCTCATAACAAGTTAGTTGCAGGTGGAACCTCTCGTAATCTCAGCACTCCCTTCCCAGATGACTCCTGGTAGGAGGCAGCACTGGGAGTGCCAGAGCCCCGACCTCATCTCTGCTATGAGAAGGAAAAGGCAGCACTAGCAGTCATGGCTCGCCTGATTCCTGCACACAGAACTGATTCCAGGCATTTTACTGGTGTCTATCAGGGCCACTGGTGCCAAGCATTGCTGATGAAGACAAAAGAACCCCACAGCAGCAGCTGCCATTATTTGCATTTTTAAGCAGACATCAAGCTGTCTTAGTAGACAGCATTTTTTCAACAGACACAGACGCGCATCCAAAGTTTTCTTTGCTTATCATCTTCTCAGCCACCTCAAAACACCACACATCCCCAAACACGGTACACAAATCTTCCTAAGTACACAGAGCATCCATGCCCTACAGTCTCAATGCCTGCCCATCTCTATTTCATTTATGGAGATTTACCTAAATATTTAAATACACAAATTAATTACTGGGTTTAGTATGCATCAGTTCATCATGCAGCTATACAAATACTGGAGGAAAATACAAGAGGAAAGAAGCACAAGGGTTGGGCCATGGCCTCACTTAACAGAGCAATGGTTTTATGCAGGTGTTTATGCTCAGGAAACCAGAGGCCTTGTGACACATTTGTGGGACCTACAGTAAATCTTTGGGGAAAGAATGGAGGGGAAGAAGCCTAAGAAAAAACCCCAAATATCAAGAAATTTTACTGAAACAGAGAAACTCCAAACCCAAGCATTTCCAGTCCATCAAACACTCTATGAGATTCCACTAACTTCCTCTGGAGTGAAGCACAGAATATAACACCAAATTTTTAACACACTTTCCTACATAGTCTTCCCTTTTGGGGGTGAGGATGGAAACACTGTCTGTACTTAGACCAGTGGAATGTAGACACACCATTTCTTACCTGTATTTGAATACAGAAAAATATTTGAACAGAAAAACTCACCTCCAGTTAAGTTAAAAGAGTGTCCAAACGCAGAGAACGAGTTGAGAGGCGTGAAATCAGGACTGCTGGGATTGCTGATAGGACTCCACAAACCCGGACTACATTTTATGGAGTAACAGGAAAGCAATACACAACTTATTAACACACTTCTATCGACAATATTAACTTACTGATCTATATACAAATGTGTGTGTATATGTTTAACTATATATATATATTTTTATAAATATCTATGCAAAATATATAGTTAAACATATCCTAAATATATATTTAATAATGATCAAGAGTAACAAAATCAGCTTATTTTTGTTTTAACAAAAGACTTTGGTGAAATACCCAAAACACCCACCTTGGAGCAACACAGTAATATAGGCACAATGCTCTTTAATCTGTAGACTGAGCAAACAAACATGAGAGTAGCATTTTTGATCATTTTTTCAGAAAACTCATGGAGTACAAGCCATAGTGTGGGTTTTTTTGTAAAGCAGATAAAATTTAGAGTCACTCAGAAGGGATACAAATACTTTTAAGAAGCTTCCCCGTGAGTGTAACAGATGAGGTAACTGGAACCAGTGTTAAATGTTCACCAAAACAAAGGAAAACCCCATGCACAAAATTCACTCAGAAAAGCAATTCCTTTGCATATGGAAACTTGAATTCAAGTCTCTTTCCTATTCTAGGAAGGTTACTGCTTTTTACAACAGAGAGGGGCTCAGTGCCAAAATGTCAGAAAAGACACGTGCCTTGGGGGATGTGACTGAGTGCAGCTCTATCCTGCTCCTACTGAAAACACAAAGCCCACTGGTAGTTCTGGTCTCTGTGTTAAAACAGGGAGTGAAAGGTTTTTGCTGTACAGCAAAATACCCTGCCTAGGAACTTTCAAGTGACCTTGGTACACAGCCCTCAGTTCTGAGAGAGCCAAGCTGATTTCCCATTGTTTGGATGCCCAGGAACACAAGACTGTGGAGTTACTTCGAATGAGGAAGGGAAAGTTACATCCAGAACATCCTTCTCTCTACTTTTGAGTCATTTGSAACTTCTAAACTCTTCTGCAAGGTGAGAGATGCTGTGCCCAGATTTTAAAAACAGTTTAAAAAAAAGWAACCAGAATGAATTCTGTCACTCTCTTCAAAATGCCATTAATAAATCACAATCTTCTTTTCTAGGGGCCCAGGTATTTGCCTAGAGAATACAAAAACTACCTGTCAGAGCCATCACTGTCAACAACTGTATGGGAAATGCTGATATTGCTGGAAACATCTGTCTTGCTTGGAGAAACCTTTGGTAAACCACTTCCACCTGCAAGAATATGTATGTAAAAAATGAGTAGAATAAACCCCACCAAAATAACAGAATATTCAGGAAATACTCAGAAGTATTTAGAACTCCAAACTGGTTCTAATACCTGGACTCTTGTCATAACCTGCAGCTACAGCAGCAAAAGTGGGGTTTCCATTCCTGCCTGGAAGAGAAGCTGCCTTTGCCAGCTTATGTTTGGTACCATTAGGCTGCTTGCTTTTTGTTTCACTAAAATGAGGGAGGAAAAAAAGAGGGAAAAAAAGAGTAAGATTTTGGACTCCAGCAGTTTAATTTAAAAAGTAGCAATTTAAGCTAGCATTCAAGAAAATGTTTATAACAGCTCAGTTCAAGCAACTGCACATTTTTCCAATCTACCAAGTTATCTAGAAAGGCAAGACATGCAGAGTGGTGTATCCGCAGAAAAGCGGTTTCCATGGGAAGAGGGAAYGGGTCTGAGAATAGGGAGATGCCCCCTGTGAAGCACACAGGTTCCACAAGTATTCAGTGCCTGGGAAATCACTAGGAGGTAGGATCTGGACTTACTTGCTGCAGTTGCTGTTCACAATGCTGCTGTAAGTGCCTACTCGTGGCCCAAAAGCAAAGGATGTGGGAGGAGGAGGCGGAGATGGAGAGGCAGGTGTTGGTGAGGGCTGTCGCTGCTTCAGGAAAGCATCTGCATTCAGGGTTTGCAGAGAGAGTTTATAAAGGTTGTCTGTAGCTATGAAGAGAAACACAAAACATCTTCTTGTAGTATTTACATTACAGCAAAGGCTTCTCAAACTTCTGCTATCTCTTCTGTTCCAATGGAGGGGTTATGACAAAAGCTGTTTGCTCCCAGTCATGGAAGCAACAGGTCCTTCTCTGTGTTCACCTATGATTATTCAGGTGTACTGTTCATTTTCAGAGAGACTGTTTTGCAAAACAAGCATCAAGATAAACTGGTTTGTACAGAGGAAACAATTTTTCTAGGCAAGTGCCATGGAGAGGGACAGCTTAAGTTCAGAAGTGACCAGGAGGAAGGCGAGTTGGTTCCCACACAAGGGACTTACAACACAACCAAAAATCTTGTAACTGTCCCACACGAACCACTGCATTAAGGTGTGTTCAGTGTTCCCTCTCAAGGACAAACCATCGAATTAGTTTCAACTTTGGCTGCAGCAGGCTTGACCAAGCAAAGCCCCACCTGCTGTAGAAAATACATATTTTTTGAGCAATAATTCTCATTTTCTCTATTTCCCCAGTAGCTTCTGAATTCTGTTCATCACTGGAGAGCTGCAGAGTGACCCATGTTCTGCCCACACCATTTTCAAACCTCCCAAATCATACCAGATGCTACCAATATGGGGCCTACAGCAGAAAAATTGAGCCCAGCTATGCAGTGAAAAGGAGACAGGAACATCTATAACAGATCAAGCCTATCTAGAAATATTAATTGCAGAACACTCATTCTGCCACCATCTAGTGATTACTTACAGCTGCCAGCTTTGTGGAGAGGCACAGAGTCCCACTCGGGTGGTGGAGAATCCTTTTCCCCTTCTGAGCTGCTGGTGTTTCCTAGCTCCTGTCCAGAACCACTCGGGAGAAATTTTGCTAATACTGATGGTCTGTTCTCCATTAACTTACTGCTTGGACCTATTAAAACAAGAGAAAACCCAAGTGTGTGGATAATAAACTGAACAGCTTTCTTCCCACACCAGACTTGAAATTAAGCACTCAGGAGGAGTTAAGCAACGATATAAAACTCTTGAGGTTTTTATAAAAAACAGCCTCACACTACCTCTTGTTTTGGGGAGGTTTCTTGATTTAGAGCCACTCGACAAAAGCTGTGTAGAGATCTTGGATGGAAAGGTTTTGCGCTGCTTGTTTTCCAGTGGGGCAGTATAAGATAATTCCAAGGGACTAAATGAAAACAGAAATTCAGTTACTTTAAAGCTCTGAAGTGTTGAAAAGGACGTTTTATTTTTATATATACACACACACACAAATATATGGACCATACTGTCTCACAAAATATTGGTCTCCTTTGACTTTCCCATGAATAAGCAGTGTTTTGTATTTCTCCTATATGCAACTCTACACTTCATAGCCTTGGCTCATTTTCTATGCATACTGCTCCAAACATATATTAGGCTCACTCACAATTCCAGGAGCAGCTTCCTGGAATTCCTCCACAATTCCTGGAGCTCCAGGATCACAAAAGCTGTTTGATTATACAGAGGCCACAAGAGATGGCAACTGCCCTTTTTCTACTCTACCCACACACACCCCTGTTAGATCCCATGATCCTAACATGCTATTGCCTAAATGTACAGGGTTATTTTTTAATCAATAATATAAAACTACTCAAATGCATCACCAAATTCAACTGGCTGTATATTGCTCTTTTTCTCCAGGTATTTGATTATGTCCCTCAAACTTTCTGGGGAGGAAATCTTCTACCCATTTATTGCTGAAGAATTCCATGCCAGCTCTCATTGAGGCCTTTGAAAACTGTCACATGTAATGAACTTGTGAGTTATACAATAAAGCAAAGTACATAACTGTAAGAATAAATAAGATAAGGAGGAGACATTGCCCCGCAATGTTTTCAGAAATATTTTGAAGAAAATTTCTTCTAACTACTAAACTCAGTCTACTGTTAATTACAACAGGAAAAACACAGCCAATGTACCATACCTCAGTTTGGTAAAGTTTACTTTTGTTGCATTTGGATACTGATCCGATTTCAGAATTCTATTTTGGAATGAACTAGCCAGAGTAAGACTAAGAGTCTTCACGTTTCCCCCTATCTACATTCTGCAATCAATCACATGCCAGTAAGGGACAGGGACTGGCAGTGGCAGCAGCCTCCTTTAACAATATGTTCAAGACTCTGACCTTACTCTATGAGACAAAAAAGGAAACTGTGTGGCTGTGGTTTCACCAAGGGCAGCTAAAGGCACTCATGTTAACGCTGGCTCACTGTGCTGCCACTAGAAACATTAACCCCACTTGTTGTATGCAATACCTGATATAAAAAACTTAAGATTGCTTCACCTGATTTTCATCTCTGGATTTAGCTCTCACTTATGTGCTGTATTCCCATTAAGAAATTTATTATTTACAAGCTTCAGATATTCCCTGATATCAAGAAGGAGGAAGAAGCTGCTTAAAAGTATCTGTTGTGGCATTTGCCAAACTGGCAGCCACAACAGTCAAATATAGAGATTTTTATCAATCCATCTTCCCTTCAAGCATGATACTTTCCCTACTAAGAAGCCTTCATTATGCTTACCTGGTTTTCACATCTACAGGGATTTCTTTCTTGATACTTGTAAGCACTTTTTTGGTTTTCTGTTTTACTGGGACTATTTCATTTTCTGCTGGTTTTTCTGCTATAACTTTTCCCTTTTGTTTTTCAGGTTCCTATAGAAGACATAGTGACAGGTTAATACTAATGAAAAGCAAAGTCCCTCTTGCATCACAACACACGTAATATAAAGAGGGCTGAGGACAGAATGCTATTGGAAAACATGAGCATTTTTGCAGTACTGAAGGTCTCTACATGACTTAGTGAGTCTACCTATAAAACGTGGTATCTATTTTCTCCTATTTGGAGAAGTAGAAAGTGAAATAGCAAATTAATGAGCTTCAAGCAGATCTGATGTTTGCAAAWACACAGCTCCTCTGGCCACAGCCTCTGAGTCTACCTAGTAAGATGCTAGCTCCGTACTGAGACCTTTACTGCATCTGCTGTATGCAGTCCTGGCCACCTAAAACAGACTCTTCAACAAAGCAAAGAATATGAGCAACTTCACCATTCAATTTATTATTTTCTTTAACCACACTTCTAAGACCTTCTATACACAAGTATACTCTCAAATAGCCATCCTGAAAAAATCAACAGAGTTTCAAGTGATAACTTGCTAAACCGTAACCTTTAAAATATATCACACAGATTTCTCTACTTTTTTCCCCCAGCTATAATCCCTGTCTTTCCCAAAGTTCAAGTTTAAGACATGTAAAAATTTAGACTTGATTTTCTTCCCTTTGCCATTACCTCCGCTTTGTTTAGTCATGCCTTAGGACAAAGCATTTAAGACAATCTAACCACTACAAAAAATTGCGGACTTTAGTTTATTACCTTGAAGCATGTGAACCAAAAGAGTTAAATAAAGGTAGGGGTATTGTATAAGGTAATTAAGTTAACTACCTGCTGACACGTTACCAGCATTGATCTGACCCTCTGTAACTGACAAATGCAGTCAAATCCACGGTACGCATGGAATTTAGCATACACCTTAATTATTGAGTGATATTAGTGTTCACACTTTGGCGTTTTATTCTTCAAACAGAATAGGCCAGGAGACAATTACCACAATGCTGCTGACAGCTCCTGGCTTGTGCAAGCCACAGTCACCTGCACATTTTTAGTCCTGAGACTACATGACTCAAGCATGTTCACACTCATAGAGCAGATCTGATACAGAGTGAAGACAAGAATCAGGAAAGGTGCTATTTAATTAACATTCTTCCTTTGTTAGCTATTAAATGGAAGCTGAGGGTGTTGTGTTCCTACTCCTACAGGTGACACACCAGCTACACAAGGGGCCTCCTTTTCTGAGCAGTGCCATACCTCTTTGAGAAGTGGTTCTGTATCTGGGTTGGAGGTTTCTGTTGTGGTTGAAGAACTGTCATCATCTGCCAAGGAATCCTTCAGCTCATCTTCCTGTTGCTTTTCTTTCCCTCTTCTGTCCTTTTCTTCCCGCTTCTTCTGTGGCTTAGCCTTGCGCTGAATTGTTTTCCCTTTTCCTAGAAAGATAAGCATGCTTCAGATTCTCAGCAGCAGTACCCAGAGACAGGTTAGTTSCCTTGATTTTGGAAGCTAACCCATGTGGTTAAACCTCTGAAGTTTGTTGCCTGTTAGGACACACCAACCACTTACTGTCCCTTTGCACCAAATTTGAGCAAAAGAAGAACCCTGATCTCCACCACCACATTTATGCTCCTGAGCAGTGTTCCCATTGCCTTTCTGTGGATGTGGGCACCTGGTTACCCATAATTCTTCTCCACTCTGTTCATGGCATTCCTTTTAAACACCACAGAATCCAATTTGACAGTTTAACCATGAAACATTAGATTTAACATTAGATTTAACATTAGATTTCCAAAGATGGCAAAAGCTTTAGCATCCAAACAAATGAAGAACAGAAATGATCAGCATGCTTGTCAGTTGAAAAAAAAACCCCAACAAAACACAAAACAACTTGATGTAACACTAGTGTGGATGAGAAAAATCACTAATAGTATTTGTCTAGCAAAGAGGTAGAAAACCCAAATGATCAAAATCTGAAAACCTCACACCCAAATATACTTTCTGCTTTTGACATATTTTACTCCTTCAGAGCTGTCTGTTCTCAATACAGAGGAATTGTGCATGTGTATGTGTGGAGTCTTCATGAGCTTACCATCGCCTGCTGCTATTCTTTTACAGGATGTGAGATTTCACAACATTCTTATGTCTTTCATCAGCTGTAATGTATGCCTTTATTCACAGAATCTTTCTTAAGATACTGCTCTTCAGAATAAGCACTCTCATTTATGAGCCACACAGTACCTGCATACAGCCTCCTGGACGGACTTAATAGTTCACTTGAGTAATCTGTGCTGAATAACTGGATTCAACCTCTTCTGGAATTTGTACCAGCTCGAGCTGGAATTAAGACTGGAAACACCATGACAGCTTGCATTTCATTTGGCGAAATGGTAAAGTTTGTACCAAAATTTGCCTTCAGTATTTTGGCAAATACCAGATACATATCAAAAGGCAGTGCATTCAAACTTTGGTTTTTTAAGACATAAATATCAGTGTTTTCAGTATCAAGAACAACAAAAATATTGGAGATAAAAATATTCTTTTTAGTGGGAATGCAAATTAATATGTAAACACAAGTAGATCTTTCCATGGAAATTTTCTCAAGGTTGGCTTCCAGCATATTGGGGGCCTTCTGGTTGTGCCTCAGAAGGCCTCATTCCAAGATTTGCTTCAAATGTAATCTACACTCAGGACTGCTAAACAGTTTAATGTTCATCATTGGAAAATCTACGTAAAATGTCGTCATGACATTCAAATGTAATGTAAAGCAGCTGTTTAACAAAAATCTAATACAGGCTCCACAGCAGTCTGCTAGGATCCAAGTACTAGGAAGCTGAAACAGAAGACTACAAAGACAGGAATTCTGCACAGGATCTTAAGACTGTTTTAGTCCAGAAGCTGCTGCTTCTGCAAATGTTTGCAACTAGCTCTAATCTAAAGATAAATATCCATGTGTGTATGTAGATGCAGACAGATTACAGAACTTCCCCTATGGTTTTACATTTTTACATTTTAAAGAGGACAAATGGAAATGGGTACACCACATTTTGAGCATGAATATGCTTTTGAAACTAAAGCTGGTGGTCCCCACATACTGTGTGCAGCTGCATCACAGAAGAGCAGTCAAGCGCAAGAACTGGTTCCTTCTTAGGGGCAACTAAAAATGGAAGACATGTACCAGAAGCACTTCTAGGCATTCAGTACACGGACTGAATAAGTCCACTGCACATCCACTCAGGCATGCCCCATGAGGATGCTGCATCCTCACTGCCAGACATTTTGCTTTCCAGAGCTCCAACACTGCACTGTAGGCCAGCATGGACCCTGTTCCTGAAACCTCCCTACTGTCACATCACGTTCTGGAGTCCCATTTAGCCTTTATGGAATGAATACCTGACAAACTGATGGCAGTTCTTTTAATTCTCCCAACCACATACCCTTGTCAAAACTAAAACCAAAACAGCCCAGAAATAGAGTAGCATATTTCAGCAAGACACCGAAACCTCTCATCACTTCAGAATCTCCACTTTGAATGTCCAAGTGCATCATAACATCCATTCTGAACTAATTTAGAACTTTCTGCTCATTACCACCTAACAGAGTGAAGCCTTTCTCTTTGGTGGTGCAAGATCATGCAAATTGGTGCAGTGTTTATACACCTTCCCACAATTCATTTTATTACCTTTATCTCTAATATGCTACACAGTATCAGTGCCATTTCTGTACAAGTGTTGGTGAACTTGTACAGCAAAAAGTGAAAAATCGTTTAGAAAGCAACACATTAAGACTAAATAATCACATAACTCTGGGATGCAACTAAAATTGTTACTACAAAAACCATAATTAGAAATTCTACTCTAACAAAGTTTGTAAGAAGGCAATAACTGACATAATTTCAGAAATCTGAATGTATCTAATGTATGAAATCCAATACATTATTTTAAGCACTAGACAATTGGAAAGATGGATAAACGAGTCCAGCTCAACTCTAGCCTCATCCAAAACGAATGTATAGACACAGGTGCCTTATATTAATTTGCTGACCACCTGACATGAAGGCTTTTCTACAACTGCAAGTCTGGGCATGAAGAATTCCATTCTCAAACAATACCACAGGGGCTTACTTATCCACCTCTCTCTCTTGTCTGCCGCCGTCTGTCACTTTTCACAACATACTAGGCCAACTTCCTTTTCCCTTCCTCAACCCCAAGCCCCAGGTACAAAAGATGGAGGTGGAAGGGACAGATGCCAACCCAAAGGCAAAGGAGTAGCAACCAAAAGCATCTTTCTTTTTTCAGAGAATCAGATGTCCAGATATTCACACTTCCTTTTATCAAAACATTCCACTGTTTTTGCAGGAAGAATGACAAGGCAGCACTGCACAGAGAACTTCACTGCCGTAAGGTAACACAAGTGCTCAAGACACAGGCCCATACCGCAGGGCAGGGAACTGCAGAGAAGCACTTTCCACGCTATGAAAATACGACCTTTACAGTTGATTAAACCTTGTCCTGTGGCTTACACAATAAATCATCCCATTAAAGCAGAATTGTATTACCTTTGTTTTTTGCTAGTGGAGATGGGGGCTGTTCTGTAAACACATCAGGGGAAGGGGATTCTGGGTGGTCAAAGTCTTTTTCCATAGTTTCTATGAGCCCAGTGAGATCTGAATCCTCCGAGCTGTGCCTTCTGCTGCTGGCACATTCGCTGTGAGGTGGGCTGAGAAGCAGGAGCTGTGGCAAAGCACTTTCAGTCTGTTGCTCTTGCTGCTGGGGCCCAGATGCTGGGGGTTGATGGAGGGGTTGCTCTGCCAAAGCTGGTGCCTGCTGCTGCATCGGCTGCTGGTTCTGCCTTGTCCCCTTGGCTCTTCTGCCTGCGGCATGAGTCTGAGCTGTGGCACCTGAATCCAAGGTAAAGGGACCTGTTCTGTTCACTGACTGYATGGAAGCTGCTTGTGCCGAAGTCCTATTAGGTATACTTGAACTGGTTTTGGATTTGATGTTTTCAACATCAGGTGCATTTCTATTGCTGTGAAGGTGTGCTGTTGCATTGCATTGCTTATGATTCCCTGCACCGGATCGTGAAGATGAACTGCCTGCTCCATAAATTCCTCTGGATGAACTGTGATTAGAATCCGATCCAAGTGTATTCAAGCTGGAAGAATAACACATGTTTAAACATACTCTACAATGTTTCCATCCTTCATCATGAAAAGATAATCCCTAGATCCAAAAGAACCCTTGAACTACACTGTTCTTGGCATACAACCAGCAAAAATGCCTAAAACTCGTTTGGCAAGTCAGTAGCCTTTACCATTTCCTGTTCACTCACTCGCTATACATGGGAACAAAAACACAGTAAAATGACTTGATATATATGAAGGAAAGAACACTGAAAGGGGAAGATCTTCAGCTGACTTAAAAAACAAAAGGTAGGAACTTGTGGCTTGCAATTTTTTCGCAGCCTATGCATTTCCGTTTTGAGAATATTAATAGGAAACTCGGCAGGTTTTGGTTTTTGGTGGGTTTTCTTTTTTTCCTTTTTTTTTTCCCAAAAGAATAATATTCCTCACAATCACAAAATTCACCTTTTCATCCAAGTCATCTTTTTATAAGCAACTGTGAGTATATCTTTATTCATTCACCTGTTCTATGGAGGTGGTATTACTTTCTTACTGGCTGGATAACTAAAGAAGAAATAAATGGGAAAAGTACCGCAAGAACCCCAAACACATACTTACTTTCCGTCAGATGAAATTCCAACTATTCTCCTGAGATCAAGTGGCCTTCCCATATCAAAGGGAGGGTTTGAGGCCTCAAAGGACAAGCGTCTTCTAAATGGCTCCCAAATTCCTTGAGCTTCTAGATAAGCTGTTCCAATTACCAAGAGAAAGAGTACACTGCAGAGAAGAAAGGTAGTCATCTAAGGATTTATTTCTTAGTTTTGAGCATTTTAAAGCTAATGACTCTAATCACTCAGAACAAAAAGTTTGTGTCTTGTACTGAAAACACTGAAAATTACATCCAAACCACAATTTTGTCTGATAGAAACGTAACATACAGAAGACTGGCATGATATGCACATCACCAGCACTGAGAACAGAAACTAAGTCTGACATGCAGTTGCCAAGTGTATTAATTGAAAAGAAAAAAAGTTGCACTTCAAAACCTGGAGCCACAAGCATGTAACTATTCAAACCAACAGTGATTTAGGGAAGGCAACAATAAACACCACCGTATCAAATTAAAAAACATGGACTATATGAACTCCTAGTGTTCATTCCTAGAAATTAAGGACAGCTTTGCAATGATATGGAAGAGTTATTTCAGTGGCAACTAGCAAACCCATATATGATGCCATCCTAAAAGTTAGAGGCCGTCTAAGCACAGATACCTTGGAATTTTATGAAACACATTAGGACTCTTCTCTAGTTTGCTGCTAAGGATGTTTGTACTTTTAAGAAAAAGACACAGTAAGGGAAGGGATTAGTATTCTCTCTTCTTTGTGAAGTCTAATTAACAAATACAGTGCACATAAAATTATCCAAGCAAACTACACTTATAAACTGACAAACATTACTTACTCTGTCAAAGAACTAAAACCAAACTCAGTCTGTATATTTCTAGCAAATACATAGAAGAAAATCATATAAGTACTTACTCAGCACTTTCTTAGGTAATGCGGTGTTAGTGACGACAGAAAATTTCCTAAGTAACAAATTTTCCTCGTACTTTGGAAAATGCAGTTTCCTCACTAAACACTGCATTACTTAAGAAAGTACTGAAGAGTCAAAAAAGAAAATTAAGTGGGCTGTAACTTTATCTTCTCTATTTCTTTTGTCAATCCCTACAAGGAAAGGCAGCCTAAGCAAACATTTGCAAAATGGAAGACCCAGTCGCTTATTGTGGGGAAAAAAAAAAGCAGGAATATTACATGTATGTGATAATGCTTTGGATTTGCAGCACACAGGAAGACTACTTTTTCGTCAGAGGCATCTACAGCACCAATACATTTCACACTAAGATATAAGCTTAACACTTACGAAAAGAAAATTAGTATTTGTTGCTACTGATTAGTAAAAACTCATTAAGTTTGCTAGGGTTTACTCTGCACAAAAGCAATGGGGGAAAGTGTCTCACATCCAAGAGGTGAGCAAGGACACAGGGGTTTATAATTTCTGATTTCAAATAAAGAAAGATAGGTAGAGGTTAGACTATGAAAATGGTGGCATTTTCAATTCATAATTCAACCAGATATAATTAACACATGTCTGTTTGCTGAGGAAAAAAGTGCATTAATATCCTACTATGTAACCTGTGAGTGTGCAGTGTTGCAGACAATGTCCTTCAGGTTCTCAGAAATCCCATTATTAGTATCACCAGCTGTCTATCACATAACAAGCGGCAGCAAAGTTAAATTCATCCAAGGCATCTGCTGAGCTCATAACAGTCCCTGCCTCATATCTCTCTAAAGCACAATACTGCAGAAGGATGTTTACATTTCTAGAGGAATTCACTCCTAGCAGTACTTTAACACCTAATATGTTTCAAGTTTGACTTATTTATCAAAAACCCTATAGATTACCAGGGCTAACAGGACTCGGTAACTCATTTATGGAAATAGGCTCAACAAGAAGTGTATTATTTTGTCCTTGGTTTGAGCAGAAAGCCAGTACTCCTCAGCCTTAAACAGCTCACACTCCATCTATAGGAATGTTTATTAACTTGATCTCCTTTCTGACCTCACCCTGCTTTATTTTACAACAATTAGAGCACGTGCTGAATATACATGTGCTTCTCTGTAACCCATATTCAAGCAGTGGTAGTTTGTGCCCATGTAGCAGTAAGAACACACACACACACACACACACAACCTCATTATTCCTGAGATGATTATGTACAGTGCCAGTTCCCAGTTGGGCCTGGGGAGCGCTTCTGCACATGTTGCCAACATGTGATATGGAAGCGATGCATTCAAGATAAATACAAATTCAGAGCCTCCTGCAGTGATGAATTTTAATTCACGTATAACTCTGGAAGCAGTGAAATCTGGTGTAAACCTGGAAACAAAGTAAAGCACATTAGAACTTTTCATATGAACAGCATAATGGTTTGAGGCAATTTTTATGACTCAAAAATTACAAATAAAAAAACCCCCACAACCCAACTCCATCAGTTACCACATAGGCTAAAAATACTTAAGTGTACCTTTCAAATACTCGAAGATGTGTTTGACTGCATTTATTAAAACCTATGCTTAGCACATCTGATTACTCCTGAGATACCTTATGAAGTTATAATAACTGAAAATAAATTTTTCCAAATCTGTTAATAAAAGCTATGAATGAAGTAAAAATTTAACAGCAAGTCTAACTAAGTAATGGAACCAACTACTATGTGAGCTATAAATTTTTTAAACACTTCACCTTTAAGTCACAAATGTAACTTTTCAAAAGCATCACCACTACGTCACAGTCTCATCACAGACTAAGATTGTGCAGGAATACTAGTGAAATCCTATTTCACTGCAGAAATATTTTCTACACCATTTGCACAACAGAAGCATCTTCTGAACTTTTTAGATACCATATTCTGAATAGTTAACTTTATAACAAAGTATTGTAAAAAGATCAGTGTTTGGTGCAGATAGCTTTTACAATAAAAGCTGACTGAATTACACAATCATTACCATTAAGGCAACAGGCAAAACATTCAAGACTAAAATACTGTGCATTAAAATAACAATCCTTAGGCTAAAGGCTCTTTTCTACACGCTGCAATGCACAAAAACCATACGTAGGTCTATGTCCCATGTGCATTCACAAGTCAAACGAAGGATATGTATAAAACCCCATATAGTAACATTATTCCAATTCAGTCAGTTATACTTACTGGATAGTAATAGAATAGTCAGTAATGCTAACATGTTCTCACAAAAAATCAAACAGTGTTTGCAAGAAGAGAGAAAAATGTCATAGTTGTATAACACCCCCAAACACTCAAAACTTCAGTAAAAAACCCTCAGAATTTAACCAAGAAAGTTTTCCTCTGAAACAAAACTAAAATTCCAAATGTAAGACTTCATTTGATGTAAGAAAAACCACTTACAATATGACAATGTCTTTAGAGGCATTGGCACTTAGTGCAAATTCCTGACAGTTAACTACTTTAAATCCATATCCTTCACATGTATAGCCACTGATTTCCATCGTTTTCACATTAATCTGCAGCTGCCCTGTATTTTCCACTTTAAATGTTCTTCTCAGTGTGAAATTAGGTTCTTTGTATTTCATTTCTAGAAACAAACAGCAGTAGTTAGTGTTATGCTAAGCAGATATCCTTCACTATAATCACATTTTACAGCAGAAGAGAGTTCTGTCAGTGTTACAGCATGAGCGGGACTAGTGAGGCCCACGGAAATGAACTTTATGTAACTTGTAGGAACATATCTCTGCAGCCAGATTCTCATCACTGTAAGGTAGGGCACTCGTACAATTCCAGATCCCTCTAACTTCTCAGGGAAAAAACATAAACTCCTTCATATCTGGTGGCAGCACTGTTATCTCACAAAAAAATCACCTAASCTGTAAAGTTCTCTGATGTACTGCCTAATGTTGTGGTATTCTGTAAGAGTCCCAGCAAGAGAAGAATTAAAATAGTTGTTTTCTTTCTTTTTTGGTGTTTCTTAAAAATAAAAATACATAGCTTAGCTACACATATCTTGTTAGCAAAAAAAAATCCCTAAACCACAACATGTAGAAGGTAATGTCTAAGCTTTAAGTTTTCTTACTCATCCCTCAAAAAAAGCAGAATAATCTCAGATAATAACGAACATAGCACCTTAGAAGTATCTGGAAAACTGCAAAGTAGCAAAGCAGATTTTAACACCAGATACAACCAAAACTCTTTTACCAGTTCCTTTGGTAATATAATAACTCTTAGCTCTCCTCTCAGAAGCAAGCCTGGGGCCACAGGGCAGAAAACCTCTGATCTCAGAGTAGATTCTGGCTGGGATTTAATTTTCATCAAGGAATATACCACACCTTTTTCCCCCACAGGCTATGTGCTTAAAGATTCTGAAGGTGCGAGGGGAAAAAAAAAGTACACAGACAGTTGAATTTGTGATCCAATTCGTCTTAAATTTAGGAACTAGAGATTTTGCTAGTAAATATGACAGAATCTTTACCCCTCTGTCTTGAATTTTAGTGGACAAAGAGCTTCTGTTTTATCTTTCCTAGCTTTCACAATAAAATGAAAAACCCAACATGTTTTGTGTTCTGCCTAAATAAAGTAGCAATTTTAATGTATTTAAAGGAATTGAATTTCTGGGGCACTAGAAGAGRGCGAAAAATAGTTCCACACCTTTTAAGTTTTACACATAAAATATAATTTCTTTTCTGTTTAGCATATTAGCTCAAGAATTACTCACTTTCTGAACAGTCTTTTAATAATGCTTCTGTGATTTTAAAGCGTAAAGAACTTCCTGGACCAGGAGGTTTGCCTGCAACCTTCAAGCTCTCAGTTGTTCCTTGTCCCTGTACCATTATGGCATCTATTACAGTCAAATTATTTCTGTGTAAAAAAATAGAGGGGGGGGAAATATTCATAAAAGCTTCTCTACAGACTTTGAATTTATATCCCAAATCTAGAGAACAAAAATATAATCCATTCCACAGATAATTCCCCACAATATTGAAGTAGATAGTGGGGGTCTCAAACATAGTGTTTGCAAGACAAAACCCTAAGAAATCACAAGTTAGCATACAAATACAAACCCGAATAAAACACTAGTTAAAATTTGCACCTCTTTTACTAAGGCATCACAACTGATACAAAAGTGAAATAGTTATACAGTGCTCTTTACTAGGAAGACTGAATTTGCATTGTAGCTTAAACCTGCAAATGGTATCTATAACTAGAATCCCTACTTTCAAGACAGCGTAGGATGTACGTAAGAAATCAAGTCTCCAGGTATTGGTGGGTGAAAAGCTGGACATGACTCAGCAATGTGCACCTGCAGCCCTGAAAGCCAAAGGTGTCCTGGGCTGCCTCCAAAGCAGTGTGGGCAGCAGGGTATGGGAAGGGATTCTGCCCCTCTGCTCCACTCTAGTGAGACCCCACCTGGAACACTGCATTCACTTCTGGGGTCCCCAGCACCCAAAGGAGATGGACCTGCTGGAGTGAGTCCAGAGGGCAGGCATCAAGTTGATTAGAGGGATAGAGCACCTCTCCTACGACGAAAGGCTGAGAGAATTCAGATTGTTCAGCCTGCAACAGAAGGCTTTGGGTGACCGTACAGGAGCTCCCTGTACTTAGAGGGGGCCCATAAGAAAGATGTGGACAAACTTTTTAATAGGCCCTGTAGTGACAGGACAAGGAGTGATGGTTTTAAAACTAAAAGAGAGTAAATTTAGACCAGATACAGGGAAAAAACATTTTAACTATGAGGGTGCTGAAACACTGGAACAGATTGCTCAGAGAGGTGGCAGAT
This sequence comes from Amblyornis subalaris, assembly GCA_018881555.1. NCBI lineage: Eukaryota > Metazoa > Chordata > Aves > Passeriformes > Ptilonorhynchidae > Amblyornis > Amblyornis subalaris. Next base: position 2,709,810 of record JACAXG010000033.1, read on the forward strand.
GCCCCATCTCTGGAAACATTCAAGGTCAAGTCCGACAGGGCTTTGAGAAACCTCAAGACGTCCCTGCTCATTGCAGGGGGAGGTTGGACTAATGACWTAAAGGCCCCTTCCAACCCAAACCCTTCTGTGATTCTGTGATAAGTGTAACAGTGGATTATGTATTTATATTACTGAATATGTACTGAATGCAGTTAAACTACCATAAAACATGTCACAATTACATTTAAATTAAATCTTTCTGSAGGCACATAGGATTCTACAATTATTCTTGTAAAAGTAATACTTTCTTGACAGCCGATCACAAGTATGATCTTTTCTATAAATAAAAAACACCAGAAAAACACACACTTATTTCAGAAATATCTGTCTTACCTGATAACAATCAATGATGAAACAGTTTTATTAAGAATTGGAGTGAACTTTACTTTGACAGACTTTCTCTCACCAGGCTTTAATATTAGACTTAAAACAGAATGATGAGCCAGGCCCTTTGTAAGTCCCACAGTGGTCTGTAGTGGCTGGACCTTAACAGAGTGGGGAACGCAAGGCAACATCTTTAAAAAATAGGACATTTTTACATATATTTGATAGAAATGGTATTATTTCAACTAGAAAATTAGTCTTTCATAGAAAGGATAATATTCAATGACATATTCTGGTTTTTTAACCAGAAACTCTGATAGCACAAGAATTTTCCTACCTATTAGTAAACTGCTTGTGTTTATGGAGAAGCAGAACAACACAACAAAACAGAACTAGGCTAAACTTCACTCATGTAGATTAATAAGGTTCTAGCAGAAGAAAGAGATCAGAAGTTCCTACACATACATTTCAAACACTAAGTTAGCATTAAGCCATTATGGAATATTTTTTCTCCTCAGACTTTTCCATTGTTAAGCAAACAAACTACAACAACTACCCAAAAAAGTGTATTTTGCTAAGTTTGTCATTTGTCTTCAGACACTGAACAAGCACTGAATGTTAATCTAAACCAAACTGCACATGGAGAGGAAAAGTCAGATAAAAAAGAGAAGTGCTTAGTATTTGGCATGCTCTGTATGAAAAAGCACACACTTAAAAGTTGCTCACAAAACTCAAATCACTTGAAAGAACCAACAAAGCAATGGAAAAATCGGTACTTTGCTAATTTCAGAACTAGTAATCACTATACTGAAGAAAATAATCCTGTCGGTAAGAGAATGAGTAAATGCAGTTTTCCTGTAACTTCCGAAGTTGTATTATAATGTAAGCATATAGAAAATGTGACATTTTAATAGTTACATTTGAAGAAATATTACTTTTCCCAATTTCCTGATATCCAACAGAGGCATCATATTTTCCACACTAATACCTAAAGACATGTATGGCTGAACTCTTATTAAAACATTAAAATATCTGAATTTAAAATTACCAAGAATGTATTGAAATACTTACACAGTTTCTGAAAACCTGGAACTCCAGAGTCCTCTGATTGAAATTAGTTGGTTTACTCAAATTAAACCTGAAACAAAATTGTAATTTTTTCTTTCTCACACATCAGGGAAGATAACAACATGCTTGCATTTATGGATTCTAGCACAAATCAAGAATCTATGGTAGAACTCAATACGCAGCTGAAAGCATAATTTGATTTTTTTTTTTAATCTCCCTCACTTGTACATGAAGTTAAGAAAGAAATGTAAATACATTTTAGCTCAGTAAAAAATAGACATGTGGGTTCAATGGCAATAGATTCAGTTCTCAACTGGCCTAATGATTCAAATTCTAGAAGTGGCCAGCACTAACTACCAACTCAGCTGCCATATCATGCATTCATTTTTTGTAAAACACATTTTTTTCTGCAGAGTGAGAACAACCCAAGGACTCCACAACACCACTTACCGTTCTAACAGCTTATCAACAAAAGTGGATGGGTTAGAATACAGAGCTACTGGAAGAAACTGAATATACACAGGAACATCAGCTGGATTTTCTAGAAAAATTTCTTCTTCCTGTTCAGAAAGACAATTTTTTAAAAGTATACATTACTATTAATGAAATTAGATACACCTGTTAAAATGATACTATCACTACAATAACTTACTGATGAGCTGTTTGTGTTGGTAAGAGGGAAGTTTAGATGGCGTGGTGAACTAAGGATGGAAGGCCAGGCCATTTCTGCAGTAATTTTCAACCAGACATCCTTCTGAAGATCTGTGTCTACTTCAAATACAGCATTCAGTCTGGAGGAACAGTTATAAAGCTTTAAAGTGGCAAAATAGAAAAGCCTGGAAAAAGCAGAGGGCTTAAAAACACCCTGAAAAAAACACTAGTATGAGAATAGCAGGACGAGATATAGCATTTTGCAGAAACAAAATCTGAGAATCTAATTGAGATTCAGATCAGTAAGAAAAATAATCCAAAATGTATTTGATGATTTGCAAAGTTATAAACAGCAGAAAGGAGAAACTCCAATACAGCATCCAGATACCCACAATCCAGAAAACTTACTTTGCCTGCACATGTGTAGTGTACGGTACATCAGTATATCTACTCTAAATGCAATGGATACACAGACTATATGCCTACACTCCTGTCTAATAAACTGAAAGCAAATTTGAACTAGTCACACTTTGTGCCAGCTATCAGTGAACACAGTCCTTTGCTATCAACCAACATCCACAACAGACTTGGGTCCTGTTCTCCTAAAAGCTCCCCAGAATGAACCGAAACAAAACTAACAGTACTGAGTTCTCCAGGCAGCAAAACAGACAAAATACTAGACTTCAAACCCAGAGAAGTATTTTGGAGAGACTACAAATGCCCATGTCACAACCCCTCTGTATTCAGAAGTCTCTCCTTTTCCTGAATGATACCTTGGATAACTGGTTAATTTTAACCCTCTTTAAAAGTATCACTCTAGAATATATTATAATAAAGAATATTAAAGCATTGTATAGTCAAGCTAGAACTACTGGTTATTCAGAACTAGTCTTTAGTAGAATTCTTCTTTACTGTTCTCTTACTGTAGGGGATAGGACATTCTTGAAAGTTACTGGTGTGGCTAAATAGAGGATTCTGTTTAGATCAAATCTTCTCTGGAGTTATTAATATATCAGTGTTATAAAAAGAAGTGATAAAGGGGGAATGCTTTCATTATTCTATTTATTTGCATACAGCCATTTTGTTTCTTCACATACCTTTTTTGAAAGTGTAGTCTGGATGTTATCAAGAAGAGACACACACACTTGCTGTTTATGTTAACTCGTGTCTCTTGGAGATTAAACCAACTTTATGTATGAGAAGACGGATGTTTAAAAGGTATATAGCAGTCTACCAAGTTTGACTTTTTCTAAATTATATCTAAATTAAGTAGCAATAATTAATCATCTTCTATTCAGCAAATCTCAAGGTAAAATACAAGAAAATTTGATAATTCACTGTAATGAAATAATCTTGATGCAGTAACAACAGAAAACCTTATGAAATCTTAAGAGGTATATTGAGGATACTATTTTAAAACAGTTTAAGCAGGGATACTGAACAAACAGTATAATTTGGTTTGGGAAATTTTTGCAGAGACTGCGTTGCTCTTACAATCTTTTCAAGAACTCCAGTGAATTCCAGTTAATAGTAACTTTCAGTGTTTTGTTTAACTTGAGGAAATTATTACTGTTTCTTAACTTTAGAAATGCTCTCTTTAAAGGTTTGGCAGAGAAGGCCAAGCAATTCCTTCTTGGCCCCTGCTCAAAGAGCACAGCAATATTAAGAAGCCTTGTATTTTATAAGAGCACACATCACAGAATTATCTACTGATTTAAGACCTGAGAAAACAACAGGCATAAAATACTTACCTATGGCTTGAGTTCTCTTTTATTTCTGTCCACTCTTTGAATAAATTCTCATGCAAATCCCAGTCAGAATCCCATGCATCTTCTTGCATAGCTATGCTGTGCTGAACTTTAGATTCCGCTGTAAGAAATAATGTGTGTTTTAAAATCTTCATGTAAAACCATTTCCTAAGGAGAAAACTTATTTTCAACTGTTTTCATTATGAAGTTGAACATTACTTACATTTAGATAGAAAAGGCAATCCTACATAACAATGATCTCCACATTGTAAACCAGGATCAAAATAAATATTTGCAATCTGCAAAACAGATAAGAGCAGATCAATTAAACAGCACAGTAAATCTAATGACCAAAGAAAAAAGAAAGATTTCTGTTGAACACAGAAACTTAACATATGCTATACAGAAAAGAGAACTTATAAACATAAGGCATAAACAAACCTTTGATTTTTTTCCTGGCTCTAAATCTTCTTTATTACTTCTTAGTCTCTTATAATAAAACCTTACATCTTCTGACAGGGACCGTATGTGTTGTATTTTCACTTTCTGAGAAAATGAGTTCATAACATTCAGGCTCTGGTGAACTACTTTTCCCTAAAGAAAATACAAGGAAAAAAGTCTGCAGGATATGCATTTTTCCATAGCATATGTATCTATATATGCAGGCTGGCAAAGACCACAGCACTGCTGAAATGTTAAATTGAGATTTTTAACTACGCTATTTTAAAGAAATGCCATTTGCAACACTACAAGATAGTAAGTTTCTGTGAAATTGTATTCTTTCCTCCATCTGCTTCCAAAGACAGTTCATCCCTCCTTGAAAATTAAGAGCACCTTAAGTATCTTGGAAGAACTAGGACAACAGCTCTCCTTAATCAAATCATGTTTAAAAAAGTACCAGAAGAGGAGAGGCAAGAGAAAACTTTAGTAATAGGAGGCCCAGAAAACTGAAGGGAAACAATCTTTTTGTAAGAGATCATTGCTAGCAATTAGAAATAGTAATTAGCTGCTATTAATTAGAAATAACCTGAAAGGAACAGTAAAGGGAAGCTACGATTCCAAACACTACAGGGTGACAGAGGACATTTAAAACCCTCCTTCCTGCTCCAAAACACAATTAAGGCACCAGGCACCAAACTTACATTTGTTTAAGAAGAAAACAGGAAGTTTTTTCACCACACCTTTACACCCTGCCTCCTTTTCTGAGCCAAACATTATTTTACCTTTTAAGCATAGAAAATGTAGTTTAATTGTCATGATCAAAATCCTTATAATGCTAAAGCTCTACTTCTGCCCTCAGTTGTAAATCAATGATTCTGTGATCATGTTTCACACCTTACCTCAACCATCCAACCCTGACATGTAGAGAGTAAACAATTAATAAAAACAAAAACGAACAGAAGAACAGTGCAACTCAGGACTGGTGGTGAGACTTCAGATTTATGTCAAAAAAAAAAAATCAATATGAGCAAATATAAATACCCAAGACTATCTTCCAATGAACATGCTTTTCATGTTCCCCTTAAATCAATACTTTAAGCTTTTAAAAAATTCTCTAAGTTTAAGTGGAGACATGGGAGAGGTGCAACTTTTGCAGGTTCAAAATTTGACTGCAGCCTCAGGAAATAGTCACATATTGCAACAGTCTCAATAGTAGTCATTGCAGAGGGAAAGAAACTACAATAAACGCCTAACAGTACAGTCCTGTTAAACTGAATAGGAGGTATGTCTGAGCTTCATCTGTGGAATCCTATGAGTCACAAACCGTCATCAACTGGACAAGATACAGGTTTGTTAAAGTCTCTAGAACAAGTAAATAGTATTTTACTAAGACCTTCACATAGCATTTAGACATGAAACAACAGACAAGGGAAAAAAATTTGTTCATCAATAATAAGAAAAACAGAACAATGCCATTTAGCATACAGGTCCTCAAAGATGAGCTTTGATCAGGGAAGAGATGAGAGGTGGCACTGTGAGGTAAAGATGACACTATGAAGCAGAAGTTAACACAGCTAAGATTTGTATACATCAAAGACACTGACCTTTACAAGGCCTGTATACACTGTATACACTGTCAGTGTACTGCTGACAAACTTCAACAGAATACCAGAAATCACACTAAGGTACAAATACATTTAAATTATAAACAAACAGACAGCTCTGGGAACCAGGCAGCTGCAGAAGAATTACATCCTAAGTATGAACTGAAAAGCATGTGTTACTAAAATAGTAGCACGCAGGTATTCCTGGATGGTGTAGCTGTCAAATTTCTCTACCAAACACTGAAATAAAAAGAACTGATGCTATTTTAGGCTTATTTTCATAAGTTATAGAGGCATTACAGAAGAACTAAATGCAAGAGTAGCATTAATTCAGTGAGCACAAACTTAGTTTGAAATTAATCCAAGAAAAAGTAAAAGTAATTCTGCTGTTAATGTTCTCAAATACAAAAAGAACTAAGTGATCAACTAATGGAACTAGTAAGTGAAGCTGACTGCTCTGAAAAGCTTGGGGCTTGAACACAGCAAACAGTCTATAATCTTGTGAAAGGTGATAATTATATCTGAATCTATATTCCCAAACAAAATGCAGGAGGCCAAAGGTCCCCTGAACGAATAATCATGTGAAAACATTACTAGAAAAAGCATGAAGACAAGAAAAATCACAGCAATCTGGAGAAGGGAAAGAATACTGACAGGAAGGACACTATGCCTGAGCGGCTGAGAAACACAGATGCTGTGAGAAGTATTATCTGCCAAAACAAAAGAAAATAAAAACAAATAAGCAATAAAATCAAGCTGACCAAGACTGTGGGCATATACTGTGAAATACTGAGTTCTTCAGCCATTCCACTTAGAACAAAATCAAAGGAGATTAAAAAAAAATTTCTTCTTTATGGTTCAAAATGGAATAAAATATTTTAACATGGTGCTCAAAATGGACATTCATGAAAGGAATTCTTCATCATCATCATCATAATAATTTCTAATAGATTAGGACACAAAATATAGAGATTGCTTTATCTGTGATGAAAGAAAAGGAAGTGGACCTTTAAGTTATTTCAGTTTATCAAAAGCTTATGAAGCAGTTTATAGATGAAGTTCTGCATAAGGCATGTAATCAATATTCATATAATGGTGAGGCCATACCATCAAATAAAAAATATACATCTTAAAGATAAAAAATAACAAGTGATCTTTGCAACTGTAGGCATGACTGTTTGACCTCAAGAGTAGCAAAAGACTCCAGAAGAATTTGTGACATAGGAGATCAGCAGGAAGAGGGAACATGTGGCAAATGTAGCAAATATTCACTCAAGTCCTGCTGACTGACATATCTTCCTCTGAGGAGACCTATTCCATTACATCAGTATTCCAAGATCCCATTCAAGCGGGCTGTAGAGGAGATGTAGAGACAACTCATGCTTGGAACACGCGGCAGAAAAATCCCAAACAAACCCCAAAATAATGACAAACTGATGATAACAGTTCAGCAGCACAATCTCTCCAGCAATTTGACATAGAACAATTCACGACAGTGGTCCCTCTTGAAAAGGGCATATAAAGAAAAAAGACACCAAGTAAACATTCAATTCTCCCCAACTCTCTTACCGGAAAAGAAGGTGGGAGAAAAACATGTTTTGGGGAGCAGGTCAATGAGCCTACAGCAATCACAGCCTTCACTGGTATAGTTAAAATCTGGACAAAAAAAGAGAACAAGAAATATTTAGGAAAAAAACCCTTAAATTTCAGCCTTTAAATGTTTCTTCTACTTTTAACTTGCATAGAATAACAAAACCCCGAAACTGTTCAATTAATGCAGTCTAGGATTATATACACATTTAAAAATGGAGACATGAATTAAGATTTCAACACACCATATTCTGAACAGTCACTCCATTCTGTCAGGAAACACACACTTACTCAGCCATCTTCAGTTCTATTCTATATGGAATAGAAAAGCATACTGAAAACATAAGCTCCCCAGTGGGGTATTATATAGGTCTCACTCAGTTGGAAAACAGGAGGGTAGCACTTTTAAAGTRGAAGGGAAGAAGAGAGAAAAAGATAAGCCCAACTTCTCAAAAAAACATATGATGGTTTTAATACCTCAAGACACACACAGAAAAAGTAGTGTGGAAGGGATGGCGATGAGATTCAAGTACCAATACAAGTGGAATAACTTGTAAGAACAAGCAAGAAAATGAAACACTTCAGAACCTGTAACGGAAGGGTCACATACATGTGTGGACATATTAAAAAAAAAACTTAAAACCTCAGATAAGTGGCAGAAATTGGGAATTTCCCATTTTCTGCAGCATCAGAACCACACAATAAGTGATGTAATTTCCTCACTTCATAAGCACAGAGGCACATTTGGGTTTTTTTCCCATATATCACACAAAGATATTAAATACAGATTGCATTATTCATTAGACTCTCTCTCCTGCAAAAATAAGGTATATGAAGCTGAGGAAACTGGTTGTTCCCTCCCATAATAATCAGTGTAAGAATTCTGTTTTATCAACTGTCAGCARACTGCAGTATGGTTTAGTGGGCATGTGGCATTCGGTCTTTTCGAACCTTAACGATTCTACAGCTCTTCAGAACAGCTTTCACACTGGGTTTTGGCAAAAAAAGTCTGATATTATAGCTCAGTTTCAGTAACTGATAATATACTGAGAAGCACATTGTCAGCACATGACAAGATCCATGCATTGATGCTTTGAGGATGTGTCATGTCATGGAAGAACCCATACTATAAGCATTAGGTCAGATATAAATGGATATTTCTGAAAGCCAGATGAAAATCATAATAAAAGCATAAGGAGCATTACTGTTGTATGATGCAGGGTTAGCTTGCAGAGATAACCTGACCTCTGGAGTTCCCTTACTAATGCAACACTTAAAGACTGAACATACCTTTTGCGCAACACCCATTTATTATATAATAAATATACCTCATAATCTGACGTGATTTGCACAGCTCCATCATGAATGCCTTCAAGTTCCTTCGCTGTTAGATTTACTCTGAACACTGCATAATTGCCCGATGCTAGGATCACCTGTAAATGGTAGAAAAAGTCATGCACTGTATTCCATTACATAAAAAGAAATTTCACTAAAAACAGGCTCAAAATCCATTTAAAACCACTGTCAGTGGTAAACAGAGTTCACATACATAAGTGACTAACACAAAAATTATCTATTCCTTGTGGTGATAAATTTCCACTCATCCCAGATTAATGACGAGCATCATCTGAGGGCATGGAAATTGCTGTTTCTGAAGTTTACCCTTTCAAAATCTAACCAATTTGAATACAATGCTGCTCCTTAAAATACATCTAGGAAGACTACATGCTTTATCATACTCAAATTCTGACAAAAGTTAAGAATTCTTCTCTCTCCTCTGCTAAAACGAAACTGAAAGAAGTTGCAGAGATTCGTCCCTTTTCTCCCATTCTAAATCTAGCTTTACGGAATTGATTCAAAGAATTACTTACTGAAGACTGATCAGACGCAGTAGCATTTTGTAGTTCGTGGTGGTTTGCAATTACTGTTGTTCTGTTTCCCTTCTCAGTTGTTAGAAGTTCTACGGCCAAACCATCCCCTATAATATGCCAACTTTTTATAGCCAGCTTAAAAAGAACAAAAGGTACTGTTTTCAGTAACAATACCRATGTAAATTTTTTAAAAGATAAACTAAAAATAAATGCATCCTTACGTCTACTGGATTGCTGTTGATGACTGCAAATAAAATGCTGGTAGCTTCTGCTGCACTCAATATGCCAAAATCTATAAATTGTTCTTCAGTTTTTGGAGACAGTACAAAGTACTAGGAAGATTGATAAAAGTATTTTAGCATAAGTGAAATATAAAGTGTGCTCAAACTCTAAGCTCATTAAAAAATGCATCAGTAAGTCTAATACAACAGACATGTACTACCATAACAATCTCAAAATTCTACATTATTATATTTTCTATGTAAAATTAAAGTTCTTAAAGGGAACAAAAAAGGATTTTTCACCAGTAACCAAAAGAATAAAGAATTAAAGAGTCCTATGAAGTCTGCCTCTAATTAGACTGAAGTAGCTAAAAAAAAGGGAAAATACTTACATCTAGAAATCCTGTGTATGCTCGGACAGGTAAGTGAAATTTAGAAGCATTGGTGATAAGTAGAATATTGTTATCTATGTGAACAGATGATGTGGAAGGCATAAAATGAAGTGTAAAAATGTATCTGGATTCATTAGGTGGAATTAAGACTGGTTTACTGAAGTTCTGGACCTAGATCAGTGAACAATAAAGACCAAGGTTACAATTGAACAAGCTGCATCACATTTAAGCATTTACTATTGGGTAAAAGCATTCACTGAAACGGGACTTACTTTAAACATTGGTTTTGCTTCTTCTGGTAACACAACATCATGTATAAGGACTGCAAAACTGAACGTGTTCGTCAGATAGATAAGTCTTTCTACAGAATCAGCAGCACTGTCACGGATGTGAAAGAGTGTGGCAGCATGATCAAATCCTAAATATCTGTTAAAAGAAAACAGCATAAGGAAAATAAAGATTTTCCTTAAAGTGTTTTCCTTACACAAAGACTAGAATTTATTATTTCAAGCAGCAAAAAAGATACATACCCCACTGCATGCTGAAACTATATTATTAGCACTAGAGGGACATTAATAACTAAGTAATTCAAGTAAGGTAAGAAAACATGTAAATCAGAATAATAGCAGGACTAAAAGGAAGTGTTGAAGTATGAAGATAATTTGCAAATCATACATATTTCTTATTAACTAAATCAGGTGTCTGCAGCAAAAAAATTCTGATACGTAAAGTTTAGTTTGTTTGCCTTTAAAGTATTTTGTCAGTTCTGTTAATAAAATAGCACCTAATTTCAAAAATGTTTTTAAAGCCGACTTAGCCCCACTTTGTAAATAAATAACAAAACTAAAGGAAACACTTCTTTCAAAATTTTGCTTAAAACCAAAAATATTTTCTCTAGCCTTACTTCATATAGCAATAGAACATCAAATGCAAAACCAGAAAAATTTCCAATACTGCATTTTTAAAATATCTCATCTGCAGTCTTCAGCCACCCTGAAAAACTCAGCTCACTAAAGGTCTATTTAAATTCAAGCCTTAAAATCAACTTATGAATAGTTAAGACTACCTCATCTATTTGTTTAAAAACAGAATAATTCCCTGCTAATTTACAGCATTTATTTTTTGAACTAAGTTCAGTTACTGGAAGCTTACCCATCCAACACTTCTGCTTGATAAGGTATTTCAAGTTTGGAATAGCTCTTCTCCTTCGCTTTAACAGTTATTTTCCCAGAAGACTGTGATGCCTTTTTTGCTTTTGAAGCTGTACACACAAGAATGTAAGAAGTTTGTTAAAGCAGACAAAAATTGATCCACTAGGTTAGATAGAAAGAGTGGAAGAATAAAAGCACAGAGCTAGCCCAGAAACTAATTATCATGGAAGGAGAAAAGTGGATCTTAAGGAAACTTCAACAAGCAATCTGACATGGTGTAAAGTCTATGAAGCAAGAGATCCCAGTTCCAAATTCTTCAATGTAACACCAGTTAGATGACCTGCCTGATTTAGTAAGTTTATCTACAATAGGGAAGCCTGATTGTTCCTGTCATATAAATAACTTAAACATGTCCAGAGGATAATTTGGATCCCAGATGAGCTGAACTCCCCAGTAAGGGTATGGAATATACCTATCCCTGCACTAACAGAACAGAAGCCTGCTGGACCCCTCACTTAAGAGCTACCAGCTGAGAGGAACTTTAGGCCAGAAATGCAACAACTTCTTAATAATGAAGAAATGAAAGACAAGCTCAACTTTACAAAAATAGAAGTAGAATCCATGTAAGAACCTGAACTACACAAGCACCAAGAATGATGCTCACAGGTCTGCTTCAAGATCACAGAACAAGCAATGCTAGCCTGGTAGCAATAGTGACAAAAAAACCAAGGGATTCAAATACTAATTAAGAGAAACCACCAAGCCCCTAAAGCCCCTGCATGCATTAGGACAGCTAGAATTGCAATTATTTAGGGCTGGTTGCTTCATTGATAAGAATTCACCGAGTCAATTCCTTAAACACATTAAGCAGCTTGACTAGGTATTTTCGCCAGGAACTACCATTCCTTCCAAGATGTACCATATGTTAGATAGTAGGTCCTCATAACAATTCCCTCCAGCTTCAAAATCTGAACATATTATCACCTCAGGTTGACAGAATTCAGCTACTTCAGAATTTATAAGCTAAAACATACTTCACTTGTCTTACAAACATTGAGCTATTAAATATCTTAAGTGCTAATMAATTAATGATAACAAAAATCAATCCTCTCCTCTTTATCCACACAACTTCTAAAATTATGTCTACCACAAGTATTGCATCTATAAAGGCTCCATTTTTAAGCAATCCAGGCAGAAAGAGCACCAACTAGTATCTTAAAGCAGTAACATCTGAGTGAGTAGTCACCACCTCTCTAACAGTTGATTAAAATCACTATAAAAACAGAGGTGCCTTTTTACAAAATGTCAGCATAGTATTTGAAGTCACACTACGTAGGAAAAAAATCATAGCATACCAGGTTGGAAGGAGACCTTTCCTGGCAGAAGTACAGTTTAAATAAGATGTCTCAGCACCCTGGCCAGATTGATCTCAAGTGTCCAACATGGCAGAATCCACCCCTTCCTAGGGAGATTATTTCAATGGTGGATTGTTCTCATTTTGAAAAATTTTCTTCTTCTGTCTAATTGGAATTTGCCCAGGAGTAACTTGTACGTGTTACCTCATTTATTACAATTTCTCAAAAACAAAGGTCTGTTTAGACTAAAAATACATTTAAATAATTGGTGTCTTAACATAAGAATACTGTTATGTTTATTAGAAAAATTAAGAACATCTTCTCTTCTCATCAGTATTCACCAGTCTAAGATACTTGTTGTTCATGAACAAAGACAATCCTTTCAGAAATAACTGAAGTTCAGAAGAACTGTAAGCCTGTTCCAGGTATGAAAATTCCACTTCGTTCTCAAAATTACAAATAGCATTTTGTTAAGAGAGTGAAAATAATTAATGAAACTTCAGCAAGTTTTCAGAAGCACTTGACAAGTTCTAAGAAGAGAGGAATAGTACTCACCATCAAAGCTAATACTTGCAACTTTGGTATATTTACTTTCAGAGGCTTTTAACGTAACAGGCTTGAAATGTACTGTTATAGCTTCGTTCTGTGGTGTCGGTCTAACACTCTGCAAACAATCAAAATATGAAGCACCTGTAAATTTATCATTGTTAACATGCTGAGAAGCCTTCACATGTCTTTCACAGTGATATAACTGCAACTGGTTTTGGCCAAGGTCTTACAGGTCTGTCTTTCCTATAAGAAAGCAGCATTACAAGTGGTTTTAGAATTTTTTTCAGATCCTACAAATTACTCAGTCTGCATTCTGAATATGCAGGAAAGTGGGTAACAGAGTTCTCCTTGGGGTGACAGTATGGCCAGAAACATGTTAATAAAATAGAAAACAAGCTTTATTTAAATTAAGACTTAATTTTTATTCATAATGTTGCAGGGTTACAATAGCTAGGCTATTTGTTTCTGGTGCACTCACTAACAAAGCTGTTAGTATGCAACTACCTGTGATGATACAGACATCTACCTTGTCTCTAATCCCATGCTAAATCTGCAGAGAAAAAAATAACTAACTCTATAGAGAAAGGTTTTGTAGATCTGACATGACACTTGTTCTACACTAACACTTTATAAGGTCACCTTTTACATCTGAGTATTACTGTTTTGAACTAAATGGGGAAGGTAAATGGGCATTACTGGACCAGCTATTTTGTCAGTTATTAGCCAGAGCTGATTGTAGAGGTACTCATTGCTATGCAGCAGGATAAGGGGTTCTGTGTCATCATCTGAAGACTCGATAAAGATTGTTAGCAAACTCTCCATCTAGATTCCATGCAGAGAAACTGGGCGCAAAGCATTTACACGCGCTTATTCTTGTTTTGCTTAAAATTAGGATGGCTGCCATGATTCTTCCTCCCCAGCTGTCTTCTCCTGTTTTAAGAACAGCTCAGCTGCTCACGTAGCAGCTGTTAAGCCACAGCAAATTACAGGATGTTGTATTAAGGARAGTGAAATGGGTGCTGCCTTACCTTATGCTGGGCTGCAGAGGTTTAGCATCTGCTTCATAAGCAGCTGAGCCTTTCTTGATCAGGGAGGAGTAAGGCAGACAGCTAGTGGTACAAACCAATTACAGTTCTTCCAAGCCAAGCTGTCCTTGTTTGTAAATTAAAGCCATAAAAAATTTGCATACATAACTAAGTTCTGCAAACCACATGATCCTTAGAGGAAACAAGCAGCATTACTCCTGCAGCTAATGAATAATCTCTGTTAACTCAACCAGAAGTTTTGTATTTTGGATTTATTGTACTGCCCTTTGTCCACAATCTGCATACACAGGGTGCAGATATTTAGTATTTCTCTTCATTAACTATCTCAATTTTCTTCTAACAAAATCCACACTACAAAACTGAAATCCTGACATGTCTTTAAAAAAAACCCTTTTAAAGCAGAGGAAACCAAAGGTGTAATAAAGTTCACAGCTTTTGCACTAGAGAGAGGACAACCATTTTTAGAAGCTCTTTTCACACAAAATGCTTTCTTTAATTGCTGGTTTGCAATTATGCTGATTTCATTTAGTAAATCATAATGGAAATATTCAAAAGAACAGCCTGTAGTCAGAAAAATGGCAGGTTTCAGAGGTGCATCTCTTAAACTACAAGTGTATCAAACCTATATGTCTTTACTCAAAATGTCGACAGCTGGTGAAATTTAGTTAAGGAAGGAATTTACACTGTTTTGTTGAAAATTTCTGAACCACACAATGCACAYTTCTTATTTGTTGCTTGATTACATGCCATAAAGGGAAATACAGAATTAAGACAACTGAAGAAAAAGCAAACGTCCTTAAGAATCCCTTCAACTTCACTTTCCTCAAATTTCAATCTATTTCAAATAAAGCTCAAGTAAAACCTGTTCTGAAATATGCACTCAAAATCTTTAAATACGGACAGGTCATGAAAATACATGCAAAACAAGTTCCATCCAGAATCTAATACCACCAATTTTCTCAGAAAATTTCCTAACAGCAACTTCTGTAGGGAAGAATAATTTTTAATAGACATGCTTCACTAACATATGGCTCTCCCACAGAAAGCCTCACTCAAGATTCCTGACCCCACTCACATTCAATATTTAGCATAACTGCAGAAAATTAAGACCTTAAATATTCTAAAGGACACAAAGAGGGGGCTAACGCTTTGTGCTTTTGCAGCAATTCTTGAGAAAGACTTTGAAGGTTTAAGGACTCTCAGACCACACATATTCTAATAAACTAGAGTATGGATTGAAAGACTGGCACGTATTCATCTCTACTGTTACCAGTCAGAAGGTTCCTGAACTTAGTTTTGTCTTGCCCACCTAGCATAGACAAACACATTCTGTTCATCCAGTCATGAAATGCTCCCTAATAATGGAGCAAACCCTACAAAATGARGGAAATTTTGTAAGCAGTTTTAAAACTTGAAATAGAGTGACTTGCTCTTACTTTCCTCAACCGATTTGTTGGACCACAGCACGACAAAGTACTTGAAGGCAGAACAACAACTCTGGCAACAGTATCAACAGTATTTATTGGCAGTCTCTCACACACTGATGACCTGAAGATATTTAGTTCCTCCARCACTCAGCTTAAACATATGCTAAATATAGCCTTGGCCTTTTCTTCTGACATTAAGACGAAATTGGTCACAGAGCTCTGTCTCACTGCTTTTAAACCCTAGCTCTAAAGGGTCTGAAGTCCATTTGTCAAGCTTTCCTAGAAGTAAGCTATTCATGAGGTTCCTTCCAAAAATTCTTTACTCTTGCTTACCACTTTGACATTCCTTAATTGGCACAGCAGTAGAAATAAACACAGTGCTTCAAAACCTAGAAAGGTTACAAAATTCCCAACAAAGTTGTGCCTTAATGAAAAGAACAATTGACTTGATGTACCATGTGCGACACACTCAAAACCACATTATGTCTGGACCTATGTGGTAACTTTTTCATTGCAAAAGTGAGTCCCAACGGATTTAAAAATACCCAATCAACTGCTTTGATAACTGTAAAAAATAATTTATCTGGAAAAGTTTTGTCACGATATATATAATGGTTATCAAATGACAGCCTTCCATTAGACCAGTATTTACTGTTTACAGCCCATGGTCCAAAGACCATAGATTTAAAAAAAGAAAAAGGATAGGCTTGTTGTTTTTTTTTAAATGGAGGACTATGAATTAGACACTATACTATCAAATATTAGAAGTGATACTGATGGTCTGAAAACGGTTACTTGCATTGTACTCAGCAAGTGTATTACACACTTTAAAGAAAAACTGTCAAATGTAAGAAGACGAACATGCAGATACAGCTGGAAAAGTAATTTAATAAATTTACCAACCCTCTGAATGCAAAGGTCATATACAGGTCTTTTTGTTTTTTTAAAATCCTCTATGGAAGCTGTGTCACAGCTTACAAAATCACCCAACCTCATTAATGCAATAAGCATAAGGACCTCAATGAATTAAAATCTTTTTGCACTATACCGTAAGTTTCTCTTGACTTGAAAATTATTAGTGAATAACAACTTGACAAGCACTGCAATGGACTATTGTCACTGTGAAAACTTATTTTCATCACCAAAAATGTGTCCCGGTCCTACTTTAAATTCACCTAGCCTCAGTTTCCAGTATCCTAAGGTTTTGCCAAATCTCTACTATTAAAACACTCTTCCTCATAGTTACAGCTACAAGCTTTATAAACACAGAAATGCTTTCCAAGATCTCAGTAAGAAACCTTTGCCAATCCTTCAGTCATTCTTCTGGCTCCTCTGGTTTCTTTCTGACACTTCAACACTTTTTGAAGTGTACTGGGACAAGGTATAGCTAGCTACACAACTAAATCGGGAAAAGAAGGAAGACAGGAAGGGGAGAAGGAAGAAGTGAGAAAAATAGTGGGCAATGAGAAAAATCACACAGGAAAAAGGTATGAATGAACAAAGGCGGACTACTGGACTAGAGCCAAAATTCTGTAATAAAAACAGAAAGTAGAAAATCCAAACACTAGAATTCTGAATCTGGCTGCACTTCAACATTCAGCTACAGTGATCTTACTGGAAAGGGCCCTAGAGTGTTCGGGTTTTTTTCTTATTTCAAGCAATAACGCAGATAAGCTCAAGAAGAAAAGGGTCATTTTACACTTAGCTCTTGAAAGCTACTTTTTGCTATCTTAAAAAATTATGTTGGGGAACCACTTTTTACGCTGATGTGTAAATGTGATGTGTTTACGGTGTGGACAAAGAATCTCACAGACTCCGCATTAATCTCTCATTCGCTGAACATGAATTACTGTTCTCAAGTATAAAAGTTTCCAAAGGTTCAGATTTCATTTTGAGGCACAGCCTAAAAATGCTGTTCAAAGCATTCAAGCATTCAAAGGAGGCCATGAGGCAAATTAATTTTACCATGCATAAAAATTATTTGCCCTGCTATTAAGTTACATTTTCAGTCACACATCACCTAGCTTCTAATTCTGAACACTACATGGTGAACCTGTGAATGAACAATTTTTATGAGAGAAAGTAAATCCAAGTAGAAAGTTTCAAATTGAAAAGAAATAAAACTTACTGTAATTGGCACATCTTTTGTTCCTGAATTTAATAAATGCAGATTTAGAATTTTTGGCAGATCTGTTGAAGAACAAAAAAAACCACCTGTCTATTAGGCTATTTTAACATGTGACTCTTATACAAAACCATCTGCACTAGCTGGTTTCTCATATAACTCCACTGTTCAGTGTTAAAAAGTTAGACTAACAAGACAAAACAGCAAGTCAAAATAGGTAGTCCCAAGAATCTGACACACAAACTGCATTTATGTGTATCAGTAGGTATTACATGCTTCAGCTTACCACTCGTATTTCTAACACATTAAGAAATGAAGAATTAATTACTTTGTCAGATGCACCAATGTTCAGAAGAAGTTAATCTTACTTGAAAATCTTTAGATGTTAAGAAAGTTGCAAGGAAAAGTTCTTCAGAAGCTATCTTCTTTAGTTAAAAAAAACATATATCCTGTTTTTCTTCAGCAATAAATCCCTTTTACACTTTCAAAAAATACCTTCGGTTTTACTACTTTCTGATATATATTTTTTATTTCACTAAACAGTATTAATGTAAGTCTAAAATGTTAAGCACAGATGTGTAAGTGGCACTTAAAAAAGATCCTACCATAAAACATTTGATCAAGTTTGCACACTTTCACTTTTCCCTGTGTCTGAAAAGAATTAAAACTTGTGCAGATGTAAAGCAAACTTTCAAAAAAAGTTCACAAACTAAGTGAACTAAAATGCTTTTCAGACTAAGCCACGTGCAACTGTTTAA
Source organism: Amblyornis subalaris (assembly GCA_018881555.1). Classification (NCBI taxonomy): domain Eukaryota; kingdom Metazoa; phylum Chordata; class Aves; order Passeriformes; family Ptilonorhynchidae; genus Amblyornis; species Amblyornis subalaris. The sequence continues at coordinate 2,728,170 of JACAXG010000033.1, forward strand.
GACAAATGTTATTACTACACTTACAATCTGGGTGCAAACTACTGCTTGCTTGTACACATCTCAAGAATTCTTGCAGGCAAATGCATCTGTGCACTGTTGTAATAACACGCTGTTATCTGTCTTTTAAAAGGCATCATTCCACAAGCAATCCTGAACAGTACAAAGGTAACTGGGCTTTCCCCTCCCCACCCTACTCCTGATTAATACTTTGAGAACTGAAGAATGGTTTACCTTGTGTTCGTAGTGTACCAAAATCTAGCATTTCTGTGGATGAATAGATTCCCGGTGCTTTAAGAAAAAAAAAAAGGTTACTATTTTCTTATTATACTAAGAGTTGATTAATTTGAGTAACTGAAAAAAAGCCAACGAAAACATAAAACAAACCCAAAATGAACAAAAACCCAGTTACAAACCTGTTGTAACTTCTACTTCAACAGGGAGAATAAATTCTCTGTTGTCTGAGGCATTTGTTTTTATTCTAATGAAGGCTGTATGATTATCTGCTTCTCTTGAAGAAAAGCTGGCTCTCATCACTCCTTTTGTTTCATAGGGAGGGATTTCCTAATAAATAATCAAAGCACATCTATGAGTGCACTAATTACAAAAAAAGCTGTCACACCAAATAATTTCAATAGAAGCACTGAGTATAATTGTGTTAAGAGAAAAAGCTACAATAGCAGAAAGAGACAGGCTTCGCGTAATTAAAGTTACCATTAAATTTATAAAGGATAGTTGTAATCATCTAATATGACACTGATTAAAAATAGGTATATGCAAGAGAACTTCCACGTCCCATTTGATTAAGTTAATGATTCTGTGATTCTAGGTTTTATGTATTAAATTTGTAGTAAAAAGACAGTAGACTAAATTAACAGAATCTGCCAATAAAGACACTCAGAAAAAAAGGTTGACAGTAACATCAAATATTGGCTTTGCATATTCTAATTGTTTTTTCTCCAAAGCAGACACAAGCCATACAGTGCTAAACACAAACTGAACCAGTGCACAACTCCATGTAGCCAGAAGCTTGTGGAGCTCCAGGTTTATTAGCCACCATGTTATCTACAGCAAAAAGTCAAAATGGGTTTTAGTTTCTGTACCACACCTATTCTATCAGTTCTAATCTCCATTAAGGGTTTGAAAGACAACCCTTTCTGTATTTGCTGGACACAGCTGCAGCAGAAGACTCACTTCAGCACCATAGCTGAAATACTAACAATGGAGTGCCTCCCCCATCACATTACAGAAGGTCTGATGATTGAATTTTTGGTTGGTTGGTTTTTGTTTTCAAATAGTAGATGAAAACTTTGATTTGACATTTACTAAGGCACAATGACTGCAGATGTATTCTTTGAAAACTGTTGAATATCAAAGTAAGAAGATTTTAAGTTCTGTTTTCACACTTATTCACAGACCTAAGATAATGCAGCCATTCACTAATATTTCAAAGGATGTTCCATATGTGTAACGAGGGAKCCAAAGTCAGTCGGATCGCTGAAGTAACTTTGAAGAGCGATTACAAAAATACTCCTGCACATGCAGACTGCTTCGGCCAGTCATCCAAGCATTTGGCATCAGAACAATTTTAGACATTTATGTATATATATGTATATGTCAAAGTATCATGACCATATTTCAAATAATTTCTTCTGCTTTGCAGCTTTTTCTAATTGCAGTGCAGCTCTTGACATAACCAACACAATGATGCATCTGCATGTTTCCTCCTACTGGTTGATTTCTTCTAGTTGCCTTATTGTTTTGAAATACCAATGATTACATGCAACTGAATGGGTATGAAAATGGATGGATATTAAAAAYAAGAGGATTAGTCCATGCAAGACACTGGAAGCTTTCACATGTGAGTCATCCTTGCTTTAACTGGCAACCTGGCCTAGAGAACTGAAAAGCTATGTGCTCTGAAAAACATCTCCCTTGAGTTCTTTTGACAAGAAAGGGGCTATCTTTAGAAGCAATAAAATTTGATTAAAACACTGTCAAAATACTAGGACATTTATTTTTTAAAATCCATTTTACTGTGTACATCTAACTCTCAGCATCTGTTTCCACTGCATTTTTTAAAATGTTGTGATTTGTGTTAATACTTCCTTGCAGCTTTTTTATCTAAAACTAAAATAATGCCATTCTTATGGACTTTCTCCAAAAAAGACAGGAATTAAATATTGTGATTGTCCTTTGTAACTCACTTGAAAGCACCCTGGCTTACTTTGCCTTGGAAATATCCCCTTACAACAAATATAACTGTCACGTGACTGTAATGATACACTTGAGACAAGCTTAGGAGCCCAATGACTCTTGAAGTCTCTCCCAGACCAAAAACCAGTCATCAAAAAACCAAATAATTCTAACTGAAGAGGAAAATACATTTTGTATCTAGGTGGACATTACCAACAGTGTGATATAGAGCGTGAAGCCAAAAACTTTACCTTCAGGATGCTTCTAAATTTTACTTCACTTAAAGATATCAGCATGTGTTACTTCAAAACAGATTTAATAAACCAGACCAAGAGCCCATCCAAACCACTATCCTGACTCTAGCAGCAGACAGGATGAGTAAAGAGTAGCTGCAGGGCATGCATGTAGGAATATTTTCCAGAACAGTTTCCAGCCACTCTCAACTCATGATTTATTTCAGCTAGACCCACTGCTGTTTTATTTAGTAGTCCTTAATAGATTTTTCTTTCCTAAGTTTGTTCAGTGCATTTTCAACCCATGTGTGCATTCATAGCAATTTGCAGGAAGGACTTTGAGTTAAAAAATCCCACCAACAACAAAAAAACCAACATAAAAAGCCCCCAACTCTCTAACCAACAAAGCAAACAAAAAAATGCATATTTTTTCTGTGGTTAGATCCAACTCACAGGCCTCCAGGACTGAATGCTCAGGTAGGTGTAATTCATTCTACTGGGAATCATTTTATTCTTTGCATTTCAAAAAAACACAGCTCAATACATATGGCTTGTCTTAATTAAACCTTTCATTCAACTCCTACTACCATAACATTAACAGACCCTGTTATTGTTTCCATTTTTATGGAGTATTTTAACGATTACATGAAACAAAGCTAGTAAAAAATGCCAAAGCCTAAGCTCGTATCAAAATAAAACCTCCCCAAACACGTACAGTGAGTGCTGACAATGAGACATGACTACTTACCCATAGCTTTCTTGTACCTCCCTGCTGACCTGTTGGAAGCTCTAAATGGAGATCACCTCCACTGGAATACATTTCTACCACCTGAGGTGGAGAGGAGGAAAATGTTAGCACTCAGATTTAAAGGGATCCCGTTTTAGTTATCAGGTATTATCATGTGCAATGGCATAGGTTCATGACTGTTTGACCACTGGAATATCTCATAAATTCACTTTAATGCTGGTACAGCCATTTGCTACTGCTACACTTTATGTGCTTTCTAGAGCATTTTACAGTTTGTGAATCACTTACTTAACAGAATCAGAATTCGGTTAGGTAAAAACATCAGCCCTGCCTGAACATAAGAATGCTTTCCAACTTTATAGGTTGGACTTTATGATCTCAAAGGTCTTTTCCAACCCAGTTAATTCTGTGATTACATACTGGAGTATACTAAAACGTCTTATGCTGCACAAACCAGACAGAAGGAAGCTAAGAGGCATCACTGGATAAGCACAAGATCTGTTTAACTTTGCTTGCTTCAGTATTCTTCCTAATTACCAGTGAAGTTTAAATCTTTATTTTGCAGTAATTACAACCATTTTAAAAACTGAAGTTTCACTGGAAAACCTCAATTTAGGAAATTAAGAGATCTCTGACTATAATCTACTATTTCTAGAACTGATTTGCATTTAAGCAGGAAAAAAATAAATCATATATGAAAGACATGACCTCAAATAGCTTTAAAGTTCAAACAGAATTTTAATAAGTACCAAAATAAACAAAATTTCAGTTTAATACCATAAACGAGCATTTAATGAATTTTCTCTTAGGCTCACCTGCAAAGGTTCACTGTGAGGGTTATGTATATTTATTATAGGAGAGAAACTGCTATTTACAGGAACTCGTGCCCCAATAAATGGGCGCAATCGATAGGGGTTCGGAACTCCAATGCCAAACACCTGGTTCAGAAAAAGAAACACAAACTTAAGTAGCTGTATGTAATTGCTGCAGAGCCTAACATGCACACCCACTTTAGCAATCCACCAAGTACTCTTCTTGATTAATTTTATAGTATACTTCTAACCAAACCTTTAAAACCACTATCATACTAAAGCTCTGAAATAAAGAAACTGGTTTAGTTTGCAGTTAAAGGCTACTTCTCACAGCTACTATTTACTTACACGTATATTCAAAATCAGGAAGTTAAAAAAMCACCTTTTTTTCTGACACTCTTGAATACTAGATACCAACTAAAGTTAATGAAATATGAAATGTTCCCTTAATCATACCATTATGAAACTATCCACATGGGAAGCATTTTTTTTGTTGTTTGCAAAACATTGCCATGGTAAGAGTCAATATTTCCATGAGATTTCTCTCATTTTTCACTTTTCAGTCTCTCTCATCTATATGATTTATCATCTTTCTGAATCTCCAGTAATTTTTGGCCAGCTTAATGAATAACATAGTTTTGCCACTGGATCAGATGAGTAAAGAGCTAAAGAATGAGCCAGATCACTACAATGAGCCACTAAAATAACACACAAGAAAAGGTGTTGGGAGGATTTTAAATCCTACATAACTTCATTGATCTGGCTTACAGTACTGCCCTACAGATCTTTACAATGATGTATCTGTGTTACAACAAACAGCAGGGATGGAAATTTCTTCAAGTGGGTTGATGAAAAAACCCCAAAAACCAACAAACCAACAACCCACCACTATTGTGCAAATATCCTTGGATGGTTAAGCATCTCATAATAGATACTGCTTTGCTTGATTGACACTTCACTTTTCCTGAAAGAGTGTAATTCTCTCACCTGATAAGTAAATACCCCATGATTAGAAGTGTTAATAAATAAAGTGTTCTCTACATTTCCCACTACTCTTGCAAGGAAAACGACATCAAAGGACGTATTCCCTCCTGGAAGAATTTTCTGGAAAAAATAAAAGCAAGCAAGCAGAGGGATAAGCAAACTGTTTACTGAATAAATTGCATCATGCAKATGAACAACAATTTTTGTGCTACAGAAGATCCTCATGTGTTCTTTACAGAAATACTGAAGTTAGAAAGTCAACTGCAGATTTGGAAAGAAAAAAGAAGAACTTTCAGACAAATAAAATGTGTAACCAACTAATAAAAATACCAATAGTTTACAAGTATCTAGTGCAGGATCATATTTAATTGATTTTTTACATTGAATTCTGAATTTAGAGTTTGGCTTATCACGAAAATATTTTAGACTGACAGTTCACAGATCACTGAAGAAATACAATTGCTACAAGACTTCCATAAATGCAAAAGGTTGTTTAGAGACAGGTTTTCTGCATTTTTTCACATTTACATGGCTCTTGCTAAGCCACAGGCCCTGAAGACAAAACTGAAACAAACTAGAGAGCTATATCTAACAGCAATGCGGTTAGGAGTCAACCCTGCTGACACCATGCTTTTGAGCGTGCAAGTTCCTGTAACACAACTACTTACAGCTCTAAGTGCATGGGAGTGACTAATTCACACCAATTCACACCAACACTACTTCACATGACTTAGAATTTTCAGAAAAGTTACATGAACAGTTTGTTCCTGTAAATGGTCTAAGGCAATACAGTCCCTTCAGCAACAAAGCAGATCTGCTTTAAGCCATCAATTATACACATTTCCAATGTAGTCAGAACTCCTTTTGTTTCTGTGTTCAGTTCAAATTTGTTCTGATATGAGATGAAGAACTGCAGTATCTTAATAATTTTAGCTATGTAATTATTGCAGTAAGTCAGTCTTTTAAAGAAGCTTCCATTCAGATTGGAGAGGGGGAAGAAAAGCTCATTTTGAGAAAGCAAAATAACTTACCCTATTTTGGAAAAACGATGCATGAAAATGTGATGTTGTAGCAGATATTGATACTAATGTAATTGTTTCTTCTGAGCTAGGGTTATGTAGGTAAACTTTTTCCATTTTTGGCATTCCAACTGGCCTGCCAAAATAGAGAGAGAAAATATTTTCAAAGTGTCAGAAATCTAGACAATACAGCATTGGGCTTTTTCCTACTACGCCAGATAGGAGCATAAAAGTGATGAACACTGACAACACAGCTTTGTATTTAATGCTTTTTTCAAGTAACATATGTAAATTGGACCTATAAGAATTACTTAATTAATGTATTTTTCTCTTTACTCTTTACTTTTCCTGAAGTCTTACCTAATGTTGCATCACCCTTATAAAATTCCATTGTCAGGTTTTTCCTTCAGAATCAGAAGAGGCAAAGTTTTCTATTCCTATGCTAGAACCTCTAAACAATTATCTTAAGACAGGGTGTACACAGCAAATGAAAATAAACAGAACACACCCTAAACAAAAGTCTAAACGTAATTTTCTCCATGATATATTGTAAGTAGTCTTACCCAGCACCCAGAATTTTTCTGGTATTATATTTTATAATATACTCTACAGAATTAAGTATCCAGACAGGTTCAGCAACAACTATTTTATTTCTATATTGTATTTGAATTCATACCTTAAGGAAAAAATAAATGCTTGAGATAAATTCTAGAATTTAAGAACCCTAAAACATAGAAGTCACACAGTCAAACTACTACACAATTTTTCAGTAACAAGACATGCTAACAAATTTATTCTACACAAGCTTTAGGCTTGTTTCTTTTTGCTTACAACAGCTGAGGTGACAATAGATGCTCCAGTTTCAGCAATTATTTTACAGACTTTACTGTCTCTTCAGAATTTTTTTCATGCCTTTTGACTCATATGTGTTRAGCATCAGCACGAAAGCACTAATAAAGCACGCAGATTACAAATTACAGATTAAAAATTGCTCCATTTTGAATTCTGAAATTCAAAATACTTAACTCTTAACTTTCAGGCTACATGTATGCCCTGTAGCACGCTCTCCCATGTCACTTGCTCCAAAAACTGCAAGAACATCAAAACTACTTGTAAGAATTACTACCTGTAGTACCTGGAGTGATCATAACCAGCAACAGGCAGCTGTTCCGCCATTCTCAATTAATTTTAACAGATCAAATTAATATGTGCTATTGCAGTTGCAGTTTTTCAACTTAAAGGGGGGGTGTGGAGTGTATCTCAAAAGACAAAGCAACGTAAGTTTGCTGTAAATTAAAGGTTCCATTGAATAGAGAATTTAGTGACAATAAAGAAACTACACCACAATTTACAAAGTGATTGTGGTGACCGAACCTCCTATGTATGAAACACGGGCTAAAGAAAGAGATGCTAAAGACCATGACATTAATTCAAAGACACAATTATTAACCATCAATAAAAGGCACCATCACTAACAGAAGAATATATCTGTACTCTATTACTGTAAATCTCCTTGCTTTGCTTGCTGAGACCACGTAATGTCATGCTTCCATCAGCAAACAGTTGCTCTTGATCCTTCTTTAATTGTCAAAAAAATCTCAGTTTGACTTCTCTAACTTCACCAGTAATGATGACCACAATTTCTCTCACCTTTTAAAACTTGCAGGAAACAGACATCCAGGTTAAGCCCTAACAGAAAATATTTTTATCTCATGCCAGTATACACAGGGATGTCAGAAAGGAAAATGGTTTATCAGCTGTGATGCTTTGCATTAACTGCTGTAACTGCTACACTGTTGATCAATGGAATCCAACAGTAAACCTATACACCTGTTCTCCGTTGTCTAGAAAAAAGGGTTTTTTCCTCTAGTCTACCAGACTAGAGGAATGCGAATGAGAGCCAGCCCTCCAAATTTCCCCACCTCTACCCCCACCCCCACCAAAAATCCTACCATAACAGCAAACATGCAAATCCACAACAGAGAAAAGTGCCTGCTGATAGGGAGTTACCCAGCACTCCCTGAATTCTGAACCCAYTGCTTCAAACAGTCTTTCACTGACATCACTACAGATGGGCTTCAGTATTTTATCTGCTTGGTAACTACGAAAGGCAGAAGCCTGTATAGCAGTCAGCACTTTTGCAGCAAATGCCTTGTTTAGACAAAGTGGTCAAGCCTTAAACCAGTACTCTCTGATTCTACCAACACCAAAATCAACAACAACAACAAAAAGGTCAGAAATAAAACAGTCTCCTCCAACACCGAAGAAAGCTCTTTCAGCCTGAGGATCAGCTGTCTTTTCCATAGTTCTCACTGCAATTTTTCATTCTCCTTAGTGGAAGACGATCCCAGTACCCTGGTGCAACCCTCTGGCTTGCCAAAGTGCAGTTTTTGGATACTTTTCTTCCCCACAGCACATTCAGCACTCATGAAGAAGGGGAAATAATCCTCCTCCTCTATAACAAAGCACTCCAACCAGTCTTCATATGAGGAGCTTACGAGCAAAAACTAGAATCAAACAGAACAGTTCCTTCCAACCACAAGAGCAGGAAGGGAGAGATGAGCAGATTTTAATCGCTGTATTATGCAAGCAAATGACATGACTAGTGTATCACCTGTGGTCTCTACAGAGAAAAAGCAATGTACTGAAAACTTAAGATCAGAGTTGACTGCAGTGAGACTTTTTAGGATGTATCATTGTGTGAAACACCACCAAGCCAAGAAAATGTTGTTGAATGAACCAGCAATACCAAAGACCCAATCTGCTCCTGTCAGGAAGGCAGTTTGGAAGTAAAACTCACTAACCAGAAAATATTCCAAATATTAACAATCTTTTAAAGGCCTTCATGCTTTTCCAGTTCTGAAAAAAAGGGACTATAAGACAGTATTTGAAAGGCTAAAGTCTATGAAAACAAACTGGTAGGAAAACAGCCACGACCAACACCACAGCTCACTAACTTCATATTCCAGACTAAACTACCACAGTATAATTACAGGTGATAAAGGCAGAAGGCATTAAAAAGGAATTCTGATGTTAGGACTTTGCTTTATTTTACTATTTTGCTGATTGTTCTGATTTTCAAACAATGAGTCTGGCATTATGTTCAGCTGATACACAGCTTTCCTTATTCTTTAAGTTTGACGTTAGACAAACATACAGAAATAGGACCTCAAACCTCACCTGTTTTTTCTGCCATCAGCCATGGTAAAATCCAGGTGGGGCAGTGTGCACCAGATGCCTCTAATGAACCCGCGTCCCAAGCAATAATCTCATAAGGGATGTTCTCCAAGATGCAGATTATCAAACCACAACGATCTGCACAAGTGTAGTGTTAGCTGACGCCAAATTTTACAGCAGAATCTCCCAGAGCAGTCACAGCTAGCACTTTTAATTGTGAGAAGCTGGTACAGACACAGATCTCCAGGCAAACATGAACTATCAAAGCATGTAAGATTTTGCTCCTGATCCTTTGTCCCTTCATAATGCTAGGTCTACCTACACCGATAAAAAACCTGATACCATAACCTAGATGAGAAGATGGTAATTAATAAGGGTGAGGTGCCTGGTCAAATGAGTAAAGAAGCCTGTGTTCATGCTCTTTACTGCTGCAACTCAACTCTTTCCAAAGTCCAAGTTAGTATCTGCAGTGTATTTTAAGAAGGTCCTTGTAATGGATTTCATTGCTGTTTCAGGGATCAAAAGGTAGATTCTTTTAAAAATGGAAATCAGCTCTTGCAAATTTTGGGGAAATGAGTCCTTGAGTTATTGGCTCAAAATTGACTTGCAAAAATATCTAGCTACTCATTGTGATGCAGATACAAATTGAGAAAATGACGTTTTAAAAGAGCAATTGATTTTTTTTCTTAATGCATATAGTTTAAACACCTCTGTAAAATGCTCACTTGATTTATGAAAATTGATACAAATCTATTACTGAAAAGCAAAAGATATGAATTCAGCAGATACGTTCTTCCTCTTCCATCTCTTACTCTTTCTAAAGAGACTGGAGAGAAAAATGAAGCCAACTAAAAGCTTCCCAGTTACATTCTGAAATGCTGGGAATATAGGTAAATATAGTCAGTAGTCAATTCCAGCAAATTCCTCATTAATTTGAGAGTTAAACATATGTTTTCCCCCATGCATTTTTTTCATTTAGGATCTTCGGCAACTGCGGAAACAATTGTAAAACAAGTTGCCACACAACATATCAGAAGTTTCAAAAGGGTTAAATCAGTATCCTGTCATACAGTGTCCTATCAGACAGGGGTGAATAACAGATGCCTAGAAGGCAGAAGTGTAATGTGGAAAGCATACAAAGTYAAGTGCCCAGAACACGCTCCTAGGCTCAGGAACTTCCTGAACCAATAAGGACAGTTCTCTAGACAGAAGATCAGACTGAGCAAGCTCCAACAATATGAACTTGTCATGTATCCAGCTACTTTTAATTAAAAGAAACAAAACAAGCTGGTCTTACAAGGTTACTTCTAGAGACTGAAACGGAATGCCTTTTGTGCCCCATTCTGAAGAAAACGCTAGTTTCCTTACACAAAGGAAGCCTGCGTGATGTACAAAACTAAAGAATTAGCAACTCGAGCAGTCTTCCTGTTTCATGCAGAACCATGTGTGTCACTGGTTGAGTGACACAGGCAAGTGGCTTCTTTAACTGAAGTTAGAGTAGCTGAAGCACATACATTTGAGAAAGCAAATGTGTTTCCAACTCAGAAAAGCAAAAGAAGACAGCAGGGTTTTGGTTTTGTATATGTACCAACCTATAAATCAGTTGTTTCTTACCTTCCAGATTTCACTGGYTTTTAACAAATAGAGAAAGTTCTTTGATATTAGACTCGACAAAAAGTTGGTGTCCATGTAACATACTAAATAGAGCAAATGCCCCATTTTATGTTAGGAATCTAACTTAGATTCCATACAATGAAACTATGCTTTTTCCAAACAGGTATCAAAACCTCAAATACAAGTAGTAGAGTTTATCCAACCATGTTACCAAATGTGTTTGAAATGAATCTAAGAGTGTAATGAACTTTTGGCAGCACTGTGCAGTCTAGCATCATATGTGAAGAAAACCTGAGGCAGATCTGGACAAAATGTCAATTTACTGTCAACAGTTTCTCACATTCAACAAACTCCAAGAGAAACAAAAGTTTCATTTTGCAACATTTCTTTAAAATTCCAACAATCTCAAACTCTTACACATTAGAAGTGTATCAAATGTACTGTGTAAACATTTGGATGTACATTATAAGCAACTTACAGGTCCTTTCACCAGTTGTAAATGTAGTTAAACTGTAGGAAAAATAGTGATCTGAATAAATTCCCTAGTTGCTAGAACTCTTCACTACTTAYTGTGTAAGAGATTAGAGTTCTTGAAGAACACAGACCATTTTGCTGAACTTACATTAATTTTATGTTACTTGAAGTAACTCCCATGGCTTTAAGGATGTTTATATCTACTGTATATCTAGTAGATATAAATATTTCTTTTTTAGCTCAGGAAAACTTCCAATAGCTAAACTGTTAACAATATCATTCTCCATTCTCTTACCATGCTGGTCCTCCTGTAAGTTTTCTAGCAGTCAAGACTTACAAGGGTGTAAATTAGTTTTCACTGCAGTATAGCACATTCATCATATGCCTTGACTTTCTAAATGTCCCCTTTTCATTTGTCTTCATGTTCTCAGTTCATGTAATTAGACGTATAAGTGAAGGCGGTGCAGTCTAGGTTCAAAGGGAGGCATATTAAGACAGGTTTAGCATGGCTGTATTCTCCAGATCTTTACCCATTCTGACACTATCCTGTCCTTAAAGCTACAGGAGTAAAATATGTCCCTTATGTTACTTAAAGTAACATAAGGTCTCCACACCTGCAAGAAGGTCTTGATATGTGAACATTGCTGAGCAATTGCTTTCAAGCCCAGTTCAAGATTTCATAGAATATCCTGCCAAATACTAAAGCTCACAAACAAGAAACATGAAAACATGACAAAAATCCCCTAATGAAAACTCTTCAAAGGAAACGCAAAGTGAGTTTATCAACATAAAACTGAAAGACAGAACTTCAGAATACTGTCCTACCAATGAGAAAACTTTGTCTGAGAATGGGACCTTGCTCAAATTGAATGAAGAAAGAACCTCCATTCACCACAGAAGAGTATGCTGATCAAGGATTAAAATATTACTGTAACCAAAAGTATAATTTCATACATTACCAATCATTTCTATGAAACAGGGGTAAGATGCCAACTTCATCTAAAATAACTCCACATTTTAAATTTTTTTTGATAAGTGGTTCTAGCTTATATTGTGGTAGCATCCCAAAATACTCAACACCCAAGTGCTCCATTATCAAAAGTTACTTCTACCAAAAAATTTAGTTGTGAAGAACTTTACTTTTGATACAGTCAGAGCTGAATTAACAAAGATGAAGGCAATTTACTGAGATCTGTGAAGATCCACACTCTCCCAACAAAGCAGGTGCAAGAACTGAATATAAACTGCCCTGCAAGAGTATTCTTCAGCCTTCACCCCAGGTGGCCACCTGTAAGATCTCTAGTATGAAGACCTGTCAAACATAAAAAGCCATATAGATAATGACTATTCTGCCAAAATAGCGTCTGAGCAACCAACTCCCAAAGCTACGGAGAATACATAATGGTTACTGTTTGTAGGTTAGAACACCTCAGTTATTCCCATTTAACAAAGGGAGAGTAACAGTTTAAAAGAGAGAATACAAGGAATAGAATGCAGGTAAGAAATAAGCCAGCTTGTTGTGGAGCTGGTTTTAGGTGGCGAGTTTTTTTCTTGTTTTCTTTAAAGTCCTGAATCTCCAACATCCAAGACGCTGCAGAATTTGTTCCAGAAAAAGAGTGGTGTTGCTTCAGAAACATAAGAAAGAGGCTTACACATTAAATAACCAAATGAGTATTCCACTTAGTCCAAGCAGTCCCCTGGCACAGTGATATGGGAGAACCTGCCTCAGCTCTATCCCATTCCCAGAGGCTTAATGTATACAGAGAACATTTGGGATCTCTTCAAGTCAGCTAAAGATTTGCATATTCTTTTGCATATCCTAACACACAGCATACATTTCCTTTGATAAATGTGAGATCACCTGGACTGCCTTCAAAGTGGTAGAATATGGTAGTGTTTATTTTATATTAAAACAGCATTAAAAAAAMCCCCAACTGTTATAAACCAGAAATATTAAGGGCACTGTAATCTCATCTCCAGGTGGAACACAGGAAGTGTGTCTACAGCACGTATTTATCAACTTAATACTGGTTTTGATTTTCTGAGATCCTTAGATAAAGTAACTTTTATTAAATATTATTCCTGCTCAAGTTGGCATGTTTTTAAACATCTGATTAAACCCACACACTCTCAGCAGACCAAAAATGTCACAGGAAGAATGGCTTGACTTACAACTGAAAATATTAAAACATTCTTTAGCCTAGGTATGATACATGTTGATAGCTCAGCATAAACATGAACTTTGAACAAGTTCACTCTACTAAATGTGACACGCTACCTATTAACGAAACAGCCTTTAAGGTATAGTACTTATTCAGAAACTCAATATGCATTTTATGCCTTTTCTAAAATTCATTAATAACAAAGACAGAAAAGCCAGAATTTGAATGTGAAAACTCCATCTGTTTTAAAAGGCAAAAAACTCAAAAGCTTAAATCTGCATTATTTTACTTCCAAGGTGCTTGGCACCTGTACCTTGTTCCCACCACAAGGCTGAGTTACTCAGCATTTCTCAGAGCTGGTTCACAGATTGTAAACTAAACTTTGGGGCTCCATATCTAAACCTTTTCTAAAGCTGCTTTGGACAACTTACTTAAGTTTTGAGAAATCAGAAGAGGATTTCTGCCTCAGACTATGACCTAAATGACAACAGATAAATTGATGATAAACTCCTACAAAAATAACTAAACCACCAAATCAAAAAAGGAACACAGAATGAATCAAGACCTAATACACAGGTTCCTTATTTTAATTGACAGAAAGCAGCAATCCCCCAGTGCAGTTTTGCATGTATTGTACAGAGCCATTCCCAAGTAAGAGATTTGTGCTACTTTTAACACTGTACTGGATCTATACTATTTCTTCAGTGCTTTTAGCTCTAACAAGAACAGCTTACATGAAAAGCTAAAATATAATGATGAACGACTTAAACTATTTATGGTCTTGGATCTACTTGTAGCAAGGAGAAAAAAATCATCTTTGGAAATCCACAAAACAAAGAAGCACATGTAGCTTTCTTCAGATAAGCATGCAAACTCTAGATAACCTTTAAAAGATATTTCAGAGAACATCAACTTTATTAATAGTAGAATAAGGTGCATTAAATACATTTCCAATATCAAAGTCTGGAATTACTATGGACTGAAAACCTTTACAACTTTTAAAAGAAAATAACTTAAACTCAAATCGATAGGTAAATTTACAGTAACTCTAACAAAAAGCACACTGCTCTACACGTTTGAATTTGTACCACACTCACCAGTATAATTTATTAACTATAATCTAATTTTCTTGTAGCAGAGATGCAGTAGAGTAGGGCTTGCCACTAGGTATTTCGCTATTCAATTTAGAAACTTAATATTCTCTTACCTAGGAACATTTATTGACATTAGGAAGAAAAACAAACAACAAAAACACACAACATCAAAAGCTAAAGGAAATTTCGAAGGAAAAAGAAAGAGGGGGCAAGTGAGTTATTCTGTCTTCAATCAGAAGTAATCCACCATTTTGTTAGACTGAGCACAAATAAATTCTGTAAAATGATGCATTTTCATATAGCTTTGTTATTTAGTGACATCTACATTGGGGTTTTTTGTATAGAGGTTATTTCTAGAAAGCTGCTCTGTGCGAACAACATACAGTTATGGCTTCTTTCAGAAAGACAGAAGTATACACCATGTCCATACACAGGAGCTTCCTTGAACATCTCTAGTCACCACACTGTACAACAGTCTTTCCAATAGGAAAGGGGTACTGTATTTTTATTAGTAATCTGTGGTTTATCTGTAAATAAAGCAGCCTTTATTCATCCAGCAGCAGTACAGGCTGAGGATGGGGGAAACAAGGTGTGCTAAGGCACACCTCGGCTGTTTTCATTCTTCCAGGCTGAACTAGTAAGAAGATGTTTGAAATGCCTTCACTACAGTGTACACTGGTCAAAGTATCAACTGTACATAGATGCTACATCCATGAACATCAACTCCAGAACCAATTTTGACCTTGGGGAAGAAGAGAGATTGGAGCTACCTATACACAAGAACCAGTTAATGGTAAGACAAGTTAAGACTGAAGTAGTTCTCAGAGGAACTGATTCCAAACCAGTACATWGACGAAACTCTTAAATTCCTTCCTCCTCCCTTTTGTTTAATGCAAACAGCAACCAGCTGCAAGGAAGAGAGCATGGAGTTAGGTTCCTGGAGGGTGTTTGTTCTCCTTGAGGCTGTATTTTCAAAACTCAACATTACTGTTCTTGTAAGTGCAGAGCCACTGTCARTTTTTTTGCCACCAAAGCAATAGTAAAATTGATATGCTAGGGTACATGCTCCCTGACATGGGTTACATACAAGCAGAAAGGTAATCTCACCTCAGGACATTAAGTTCTAGACTTAAAACTGTCCACTCTGCAGAACAGCTGTATAAGTACCTAAAAAGTACAAGTACCTAAATCAACAAAACCATGCAGCTGGCAGGTCACTACATGATGTTTAAGACCAAGTACAGCAGCTCTCTGGAACATGTAGGTCAATTACACTGACAATACTAATGCAATCTATGTATACAACCTTCTCCATCAGCTTTACAAGCTCTTCTTGTTTGTTTTCTGGGGTTTTGTTTGGTTTTTGTTTGTTTGTGTTGGGTGTTTGGTTTTTTTGGGGGGGAGATTGGTTTTGTTTGTTTGTTATTGCTGTTGTTTGGGTTTTTTTAATTTGTATAACTAAACAGATCACAACACTTTCCAACTTACTGTTCATGGAAGTCCAGCATTGGTGGCTCAAACCGGAGAGGTCGGCAATTTCCCCGATACAGGGATACACTGCAAGAAAAATTCAAATGCTGTAAAAGATACTATTAAATAGATATATTTTTGCTCCTTTCCCACCTCAAATAGCCCAAAACGTTCATAATCCAGCAACTAATTCCAAAGAAGAAACAAACAAAAACTTGTTCAGTCAGAATACCTTAATTTTACAACACGATTATGTGGTGTCTCCAAGAAAGATGATGCAAGAGCACATATCTTGAAAATGGACATAATTGAAGTGTAAACCTCTCCTCTATATAATGATGGCTGAGTGAAACAACACACTAAATAGGTTTACATCATCATTCATAGCAATGTCCAAACATTGCTGTGAAAGACGTTTTGGATACTGTCCAATGTGTAACAGTAATTTACATACACATCATGAGTTTCTCCAGCTACTTCTATAATAGTACATAAACAATCTTGGACCCACTTGATGCTACTGAAGCCACACGTGAAAAAACAGCCAGTATATATATACTGTTTAAAACTTGCAATATCCAGAAGACAATGACTCTACTCTGGAAACAGAGCCTTGCCTATACTAACCTCCCACTGGAAACTCTCTAGGACAATTCTAGTAGATGAAGACCAAAACTTAAATAGCACTCAAACAATCCAGCAGTGAAGTCAACAAAGTACCTGGAAGCATTCTCTACTACCATTTATTTTATCTCTACAGTTATATAGAGCACAATCAATAACCCACAACAAAAATTATAAGTAAAGATACAAAACAGTTTCATTGGCTAGAACACTTTTTATTATTCAGAATGATGTGATTGTGACTGCAGTTAAGCATCTCTGTAACTCTAACACTTTATTTTGGGCTGAGTAAAAATCCTACTCATACAAAAAACAAAACAGGGAGACAACAACATAAAAAAAATAAATGGGGAAGGCTAAAGAATAGATTAAGATCAATGGCCCCTGAATGGCTCAAGACCAACAGCTTCTTTTGTTTTCCTCAAATGCTTTTGTTACTGATATTAAAACAGCATTCTTGGTTTTGATCCTTATTTTCTGACTTTGCATCAATCCTAGATGCCCAAAGACAGAGCTGGAGCCACTTGTCCTGGGTAAGGAAAGCTATTCCACAAACCCAGTCCTACCCAGAACTATCCAGTTCTGCCTCAACAAGAAGGAGCAGCCAGGAAATGGGAAAGCCTCACATGTGGCTTGTCTTATGAAAGCTGAGGCCTTGAACAAAAATCAATCCAATTCCATCCAGCACAATTCCAGGAAAACTAATTATTGATCAGATTCAGATGTCTTTCCATACCGCAGAACAACTTCAACAAGGAAGCTATTTACAGGAGTAAATGTTTAAGAATAGGTTAGGAAATCTTAATTGTATCCTTTAATAGCACAGATCTGGGCAACAGTAATATAACAAATCAAAAGCTTTTTAAAAAAATTGCCGTGTCTCAATGACTCACTCTAAAATTCCTTGACTGAATCTTCATACTTCAAGTCTAATACAGAGATCCATGCATGCTGATCAATTTCCAGCTCTCTATGTTTGGACGTCAAACCATCTTCAATGCTACAGAGCCTAGTCACTAAAAATCACTTTATCCACATAAAAGTAATAAAACACTATCAGGGCAGAAGTGGGCTTAGTACATCCAGTCAGCCTTCATATATACTTAAATATGTGTGTGCGTGTGTGAGCGTGCACATGCCACGTGTGTGCAGATCACAATACAACAGAAGTGATGACATAAGAAGACACTACTAGGAAAAACTGTATTCAGATCTACAAAAAACCCCCTAAAATTCTAGCTACTATTAAGTGTGGCTGTGACGCATTACAGTTGTCAAATAAGGGATTGCTTGGGTACACCTGCTCAGGCTAAAGTCAAACCTTGCAGAACAAACACTCAACAAAATGAAGGTTACAGAGACACTGGACATAAGAGAATACAACTGGAAAATTATATTAGCAGTTACATTTCAAAAGGATAAAACAAGTGAATAGTACGTCTTCAGAGTTTATAGTCCAATTTTAGAAACCATTTAGAATGCATTTCTAAAAAGCTCATGTACCTCCATTGCCAAGATAATGCTGAACGGAAACCACTCATCTTAAAGTGATCCTAAAAATAGTTCTGTCCATTTCTTCCAAAATTAAAACTCTGAACAGTCAGACAGCACCTCTTTCATATTGGTAATTATTGGCAGAATGACGTATCAATTCCTTTTGTGGAAAAAATATTAAAAATATTTACAGTATTTACAAAAGCGCTAATTAATATCTTTATTTCAAATGCATTGAAAATACTGTCAAGAGTAACTTGGCCTAACTTGAACAATCAGGACATACTCAATTCTCCACATACATGTAAAGTTTAGGCAACATTTTCTCAGACAACAGAGCTGTATTATCCTGGAAAGCCAACTGGACAACAAAGAATTTTTAAATGGTTAAAGTTTGGTAAAGGCAATGACATCATAATGAATGCCAACTATTATAATAAAAGTAACAACTGTAATAAGATTCAAATGGGAACAAGCAACATTGGGATTCACAAACTTTGCCTACTGAAAGGCCTAACATGAGTCAACTTGCAGCAGACTAGAAAATGATGATAATGTCTGCTCTGCTGGGCAGTTGCTCACCAAGGGCTGGATACACCCATGGGTAGGGCAACTTTATAGCATAATGACATGAAGTTAATTACTATTGTATGCATGTAGAAATATGGCTCCCGGTCTTATATCACAATTTAAACAATTTTCCTTCCCTACCCCTTCAAGTTTTCTAACTTTTAAAGACAAGAAGAACAACATGAAAAAGAACAGATGAATCTGGACGAGAGGACTACCGATACTTGCCAACAAGCACCAGCAGACTAAGAACTAGCCAGGAGTCATCCAAACTTGTGATTTAAATGTTCTCAACACCTTTTTCCTTCTGCAGGAATTTTCACTTTAAAAATGAGACTTGAGAATGAACTACACACAGTCCCCAGCACAATCGTTATCATCACTGTTCCATCCATGCTGTTACCTGAGTAGGCATTTACCTCAACTACTAACTAAGGTACTGCTGCTACCCAGAAGCAACCTACTACCAGATGCAATTCATTGAAGTGCAACTTCATGTCTCAATAACGTTAGTCACAGATGCAGTCATAAAAACGGTCAAAATAGCAATGCCTGCAAAGACTGTAGCTGATATGGATGTCCATCTGTGCTGAGCCACAATATTCTTCTGTCCTATGGACATTCTGCAACACTTCTATAATGTTTTGCTGTTTATCACAGAGTACTAGGCACTCAATTTTAGACAATCCATGCATATCTTTGCGTTTGCAGATGATGAAAACGCTTGCCAAATACAGTGTTTAACTATTTCTGCAAAGCTGGGCAGCAACTGTCTCTGTATCCTCACTTTACCTTTCTAGCTGTTCTGGGATTTCTGGAGGAGTTCTGTGCTCTGTGGCATCTTATCTGTAACATCTTTAATTGCTACTGTAGAAAATTCAAATCTAAGCATACTCCACATTTATTTTTCCCACATTACTACAGCAGTCGATTAAAGGGTTTTATTTCCTCTCCTGTGCCATAAATTGTAAAGAAATAAAGACAGCAGCATTCAACTCATGATTTTACTTAGCAACACTATCTCTTAGAAAGCCGCTACTTTATTTCTATTACCACAAAATCAAATAAAAGCATTTCTAAAAAGAACTATGTGGATCTTTAAAATGACAAATAGGCAAATACTTCACAGTGGGTACTTTTTGTGCCAGAATCTTCGAAAGAGCTACCAGAGACTTGTTTAGCTAAAAACGTTCTGCAAGTAACCTGAGTGCATCCACAACTTGATAATATTTAAAAATAAGGCTGAGCTGCATATGTATCAGAAAAGATATTTTAATTTTTGAAATTAAAATTATTTTAGAAATATGGGTATTTATCACAGGTTCAGTGAGAAAGAGAACTCCCACAAAGAATTCACCATTTCAGTATTTGGCAGTAGCTGCTGCTATAAATGCAGATGAATAAAAAGACTAGCAACAATTTTTTTTTCATAAACTACCCAGATAGTAGCTGGCTCAGTTACATCAACATTAACCCTGTACCACGAAAACACACTCACATCAGACAAACTTCCAAGCTAACAATTCCCAAGGGGGAGTGTGTGGGCAAAGAACAGGGAGAACCTTGAATAGATGCACTGTAACCTGACCACGGGCAAGAACAAAACAAACAAAATTACTAGTTAATTTCCCTCCTTCCAATTAGTGCTAAAAAGCAGACCAGAGAACTGAATAAACTGTCTAAATAGGGAAGAAGTATCAGCAAGCTATATCAAGAAGAAGGTATTATAATCTTTAATATGGACAAGGAAAGACAAGTCATCTAGAGAATTATTTTTAGAAATGCCATTGAAAAAAAATCACCTAGAAAAACACTTAAAGGAAAGGTTCATACAAAACCAATAATAGCAGTGACAGAGAAAAACAGAAAAACCAAAAAACAGTAAATTTGGTATTTACTATGTAAAATGGTATCAGAGATCTTGTGATGCAGATCTCCATCACATTGTGATTAAACCTCAAATGCTCTGAAGTGGAATGGACTATTTTTTTTCCCAAATACCTAAACCAGTGTTTTAATAGAACACACTTGAGAACACTGAAGTTTCCAAAACAGAAAGCAATCTTCTTAGTTGAGAAATTAAAATAAAAAATCCTCTAGGCTATCTAGTCCATGGCCTCAATCTCAAGAACCACCAAATGCAGTTATTTCCTGGGAAAACAAAAATATTGCACATAATCCCTGGATGCTAATATAGGCACTTTCTTTTTAAGACTTGATGATTTAAACAAGATACTATTCCATTTAAAGAATCTCCATGAAGTCTGGTTCTATCCAAGACATAAAATATACTAACCATGGTTCAATTGTCATTCCTATAAAGTCAAGTTCTCATACTTGCAATCTGACTGACATACTRCAGTGCACAGCTACAGCTGTTTGCACTCTTGTCCACAGCTGGAGATTTCATAGCTTTTTCAAAACTTGCAAAATAGAAGGATCTTAAGCCCACAATTCAGCAACTATACACGTAGCAAAATAGGAACTCATCCGAAATTGAAAATTCTTTTACTAGGTTTCCTGGAAAGGAACAGAAAACAGCAAAAGGAAAAAACATAGCTGTGTTTACTGAAAATGCACTATGACAGTTTGTTGAATGCTACTGTACAAGAAACAAGCTTCATTATTACTGTTCAGTGTATTCATTAAATAAACAAGAATATCTGATGATTCTCTAGAGAAAAATTAGSGACCAGGGTAAAAAGCAGCCACTTATTTTCCTTCTCAGGTATTATACATGGCAAGTTCTTCAGTAACAGATTATGTCTTCAGGACAGAAGACAAGATGGGCTCATGGGTTGTTTAGTCTGGAGAAGAAGAGGCTCAGAGGTGACCTCCTTGCTCTCTACAACCACCTGAAAGGGGTTTACAGCCAGATGGGGGTCAGACTTTTCTCCCGGGCAATCAGAGACAGGACAAGAGGAAATGGCCTCAGGCTGTGCCAGGAGAGATTCAGGTTCGATATTCAGAAGAAAAATCATCATTGAAAGAGTGGTTAAGCATTGGAACAGTCTCCCTAGGGGAGAGGTGAAATCGCCATCAAAAAACAAGTCCAAGATGTGGAACTTTGGGATATGGCTCAGTGGGCATGGTGGCACTCCGTTGAAGGTTGGACTTGGTGATCTTGGAGGGCTTTTACAACCTTAATGATTCTGTGAAGGGCCAGAGGGGTGCCGGGAAGAATCTATTACATATAACATCAAGCTTTTCTTCAAAAGGACACCGAGAACTGTWGAAGCAGGCAAACAAACCCACTTTCTCTTCAATAAAACTACAGTAAAATGACTTTTTAAAAAAAAAAATCTACAAGCAGAGTCTCAGTTTAATTACACAGAATTACTCTGCCGTACACATTACAAAGTGAATTAAAGAATTCTTCAATTTTTTATTCCACATACCACAACTTCCATGAAGTTGCTTCTTCATGAAAGGCCACAAAGATGATCAGAAGGACAAAGCACCTCTCCTACAAAGACAGGCTGCGAGAGTTGGGGCTGCTCAGCCTGAAGGCGACCTTAGAGAGCCTCAGAAGGCTCTGAGGTGACCTTAGAGCACCTTCCAGTACCTAAAATGGGCTACAAGACAGGTGGAGAGGGAGTTTTCACAAGGTCATTTAGTGATAGGACAAGGAGGAAAATGGCTCTAAACTGAAAGAGGGCAGGTTTGGATGAGATATTAGGAAGGGATTCTTTATCGTGAGGGTGGTGAGGAACTGGGACACTGCCCATGGCAGGTGGATGGAACTAGCTTATGTTTAAGGTCCCTTCCAACCCAAACCCTTCTGTGATTCTATGATTCAGCTGTTCAATATTAAAAACTGTCTCATATTTTAGTTTCATTTCAAAATAATTGAAAAAAAATCACACGGTTTGTATTTGATCTTTTTTACACTAAACCTTTACTATTCTTATGAACAGTATCACAAATCCTACAATTAAAGTCTGTATTAAACTTTTAGAAATATGCTTACCTTTTCTGTTGATATGAACTGAGGCCTAAAGTTGTCTCAGTCTGTAAAAGAAAAAAAAAAATTACATTTAGGACACTGACAGCATTATACCTCCAGCAGGGGAAAAACCCCAACCTAACAACCTGGCAACTGCAACAAGTTAGTAGATCAGATCTTGAAAGACAAAAGGAGAAGTTCTGAACCGGAGCAGAAAATGCAAATTAGCTTTTTCGAATTAAAGAAACTTAAGTTTGGCCCTGGACAAGAACTGTGGTCAGTTTCAGTGGCAGGAATGCCCACAAATTATCAAACAACCAGCAACTGAACAACCTAAAAACCGAGAGAAGGAAAAAAGTCCAAGAAATTATAAAACTGTATGGAAAGAAAAACATAGCATAGATGTAAGAAACAAACTACAAAGAAAAGCATATAAAAGAAGAAACAGTCCAGCAATTATCTCCTTGATGTAATTTAACACCCAGAAAACAAAGGCGGCTATAATCTCCATATGACTAGGAAACATCACCGCCTTCTCTGCTAATGATCTCCTAACCTCTATTATTCATACCTTTCCTTCCACTCTGCTGGACATTACAGTTAATTACCCGAAAACAAGGAGGTTAGGTTGTCTAGGGATTTCCAATTAGTTTACCCTTGTCTAAGAAATACCAACTGGTTTAGAAGTCTGCATATGGAATGCCCTCCTGATACAGCTAATGGTAGAACATACCTGACTTCCCATAGGATTTGGAGATCAAATTGAGGATTTTAGTCCTCCTCTTTGAGATATTTCATGGTCAAACTGAATATTTACCTCCTGAGAGGGGGAAGAAAGCTCACAGGTCTGACAAAGTCTATTGTGCACCTTGGCTCATCTGACACAGTTCACCTCTAGTACAAGGATGTCACTCGTTTGCAACGGGAATGCATACTTGTCATATCTCATTTCAGAGTAAAGACAAAGTCCCTTTGCTGGACACTTAACTGATTTCTGTTTCAGCTACACATTACAATTACTTTCTTTGTTTTTTCTAAGCTAAAAGTATTTTTTAAAATAGTTTCTTAAAAACTATCTTTACTTAAAAAATAGATTCTTTTATTAGAGTAATTTTTATTTTGCTATTTGGAAACACTTTTTGGAAATTTTATAATTACTCCTATTAAATCACTGAGTCTACAAACATCAATGTTTGATTCATGCCAAGGATCAATTCCCGACTGTAAATCTAAGTAGTGTTCCAGATCTAAAATGAAGTTATTTGGTTTATTCACCCTTCAATTTGCATCAAACTAAAGAAAGCTGGAAGTGTATTATTTAAAACTGTAAAACAAAGCTAATCTGTTTGTAACTTGAGGATTTATTTGCAATTTTGAAAGGCTATGCACAGTATTCATTAAATTTTTTTTGTTTAAAATCTCTGAAATAGAGAGTCAGACTGCCTTGCTAAAGGGATATTGCAGGAAGGGGTTCACATGAAATTACGCTTCACAGTACAGAATAATCAGTGCAGTTTTTCCTCACCGAAGAGAACACTAAAAACAATTGAAGTTGTTTTATACTGTGTAATTTGAAAGTCAGGAAGCTTTCATTTAAACTCACCTACTACATTTGTACTGTAATTAGGAAAACAGTCCATTTCTTATTCTTCACTAAAACACTATTATTTTAATGAATAAGAAAAAAGGCTTACACATCTTTCCATGTTTTCCTAGCTAAGATATACCACTCATATACTGCTAAGCTTTTAGTTTGGCTTCTTAACTTCTGATGTCACACTCCATTTTGTATTTCCAGTAAGATAGAGGTAATATTCTGAAACAATTTACAACAGGTTGTAAGAGAAATTTAAATGAAGAAGTAAGAAATTTAAAATCACTTTTAGTTAACTGATGAATATTTAAGGCACAAAATGTTTCCTATCTAAAACTTTCTAGGAAGTACTGCCTAACAAGTTAATTAGCTCCGAAAGCTAAAGAAATTCATCAGAAAAAACAGATCTCTTCCTTTCATACCTTATATTCTCCTCAGACTGAAAAGGCAAAAACCAATCTTCCAGTTTTAAACTGTTGCACGTTACTTTCTCAACTCAACCATAAGAAAACTCCTGGGTTGAGATAAGGACAGTGGGTGTATGACTTCTGTGACAGCATGTGTCTGGGAAGGTTTAGGTTGGATATCAGGAAAAGGTTCTTCACCCAGAGGGTGGTTTGGCACTGAAACAGGCATTTAAGAAGTGTTTAGACAATGCTCTCAAGCACATGGTGTGAATTTTGGGCCTGTCCTGTGCAGGGCCAGAAGTTGGACTCATTGATCCTTGTGGGTACCTTCCAACTGAGAGCATTCTGTGATTATAATTGTGTGATTTCTTAAATTTTTCTTTACCTATTAAAGTGTCTTCATCTTATCCCATGAGTTTTCTCACTTTTACTCTTCAGATTCCCTGCCCCATCCCACGGGGAAAACTGAGCAAGCAGCTGTGTGGCTGAGCTTCCAACTAGGGTTAAACCACAACAACCACCAAACTTGTTCTCTGAAATTAACAGATATATAAAACTGTATATAAAACCCTATAATCTTTACCAATGGCCTTCAAAGCACATTAAGCACTAGAATTAAATAAAACCTTTCTTTCAACGATTGGGTTTTTTTTTTCTTTCAAAACATAACTAAAGCACACAATTAAGTTACCAGCACTTACCTGACATGGTAACTGCTACCAGGTGTTAATGATGGAGCTAACAGGCTCAGATCCTAGGACAGGGCAACTATAATACCCATTACTGGCACTGTCCCATCCTTGACAATTAGCTTTGGCTCTAACAAGACAGCATGTTTTAAATTATTTCACACAGAAAGTTGTTTGTTATATGTACTTAAGCACCATACTTGGCAGTCAATACCCCTAACACTAGACTCAGTCTAAGACCCCACCCAGGCCAACTTTTAGACAGAGGGCAGTGGAGATCAAATTTAACTCCYGAAAAATGCAGAAACTAATGGAAATACACATAATCAACAAAAGTGCAACTACTACATTGCCATGACTGTAGTTAACCGTTGGGAGTCGAATTATCCGACTGCAAACCTCTGTTCTGAAATTACCKATTTGCTATGAAAATATCAAGTCCAATATATGTAGATCAGGTTTAAAATCACAAATCACTCTGCTAAGACTGGTATTTCTGAGATATATTTAAGAACAAAAATCCATTAAAGATTCACACTTAGAAGGAAAAGTCTGATTTTTGCTTTCAGATGTCCATTAAACACAAGCAATATCATAAATTAATTTTAATTACACTTTCTGTTTTTTGAGCAGGAACCGTTTGCTTTTTGGTTTGTTTGTTTTTGYGGGTACTTTGTTGTGTGGATTTTGCTGGGGTTTTTAAAATTTGTTTGGTTTTTTGGATCACGGTCAATCAAGAGCAAAGAAATAGCATACCAACTTCAGAAGCCATAGCATCATGGAACTAAACCAAAAATAAATCTCATGTGGCAGTTTCTATAATTACCACTCATTTTTATTACACGTCAATCTTTCAAGTCATGCAGTAAACAAAAACATAAAACTGTGTTCAGTTACAAGTCCTAAATACTTTTTTAAAAAAAATTTGATCTTCAAGTACAATTGTGGACCTATTGTACTGCAGTTTGGCATGCTATTTTTCTGGTATGACTGCACAAAACTCAAACAAAAACGCCAGGAATAAAGCCACGTACCTGATCAATCCACTATTTAAAGTGTAGGTTTTGTTAATACTGTTGGTTTATCAGGTAAAGAGAAATAAAATTATGCTCTTTAAAAACTATAGCTTAGTCTTTCCTTCATAAAGGATACCTTGTAAAAGAGCAGCATTAGTAAAATATGATTTATATGAAACATTTCTTAAATCTTATCTGTATTGGAGAAGCATTGCAAATAAAATATTGCAATGTACAGATCAGGAAGTAGGATGCATGTGCACACTACTTATATTTCAAGATATATAATAAGCTAAGTTACAGTGAAAAAACCCCTTCAATTGGATTAATTTCCCAATCCAAATCCCTAACAGCAAAAACTAAGGTCAGCACAAAAGAAACAGTAGAAATATACAACCGAGTGGAGAAAAAAAAGAGAGAAAAATCACCCCTTTTACCAGTACTGTGCATTTATAATCCTTCTGCCCAAAAGGCTGTGTTCAAGTCTTGAAGACAGACTATTCTTTTTTAATTTTTTTTTTAATTTAAAGACAACATATAACATTTAGGGTCTTGCTACTAACAGTTTCATGCCTTAATTTATCTCTTATATAATCCTAGAAGGAYTAAACTATAAACCAAAAGGATTTCAGAACAAAGATCTTGAGAAGACTTGCACACAGTGAGTTAGAAAATTTGAAGGCAGTCAGCCAAGACCATGGTTTCAAGACTTAAGAACAGTTTCTGTCCAGAGGCTTATATCCTCAAGACAGGTTTCACAGAGAATCTKAACCTCAAAATACACTTTACAGACTCAGTATAATTGTGGAAGACACCAGACAATAATTTTGCATACATGGAGAATCAAAACCCCTACCTTACAGCCTGAAGGGTGTCTCTAAAGAAATACCCATGGTTGTTAACTTTAGCCAGAACATAAAAAAAATCCCACYAAACAAACCATCACAACCACCAAGTTAATTTTAATGTCTCACCAATTTGTTATAATAGCTATTCTTCACAGTAAGAGGTCATATTGCCTAGCACTACATTCAGTCATCTAAACATAGGCATCTGCTGCCACTTGAGATAAATGTCGTAGGGCAGCTTGCCTGGTCTCAGACTGACGTTCAGAAGCACAGTTTCTCCCTCGCCCTGTGCCATATCTGCCAGGTCCATGTAAATGTCCAGGACAGCCCAGGACATCTCAAATAGCACCGGTTACCTATGTTTAAGCATCTAAATTAGAGCTCAAAAGTCTTCAACAAGAACAGTGGGGGCAGGGGTGTGGGGGCAAAGCAGGGAGGCAGACACTCGTAATCAAGACCCGGGGTTTCCAGACACCAAATATATTTCTTTAATGTTAACAATATTCTCAACAACCAAAGTTTTCTGTATTCCTCCACAAGAGAGTATCCACACTAATTTAGAAGACTATTGCAGTCTGAAAGACTTAGAACATTTCACATCTTGCTATTTTACAGTCACGCTGGTTCCTTCTTGTAAAAAACATATGTGCTGCTTGCATGTTGAGAGACAGCTACAAAACTGATATGGAGATGGCAGCTTAAATCTTCGCTGCTGCACTCATGAGCTCTATGCTAATAATTAGTATAATTMAAAGAAATATAATTAATGAACAATACCTTGCTTAAGGTAATGAAAAAATGAATGCTGTAATCTGAAAGGTAGCTGAACGTGCACTGAAGTAATTCTTGCCATGCTGTTTCATGACCCAAACTCACATAAGGAAACAAAACCATCAGTTGACTGTAGCTGATGCAACACATGCTATTGACATTGGCTTTGCAACAGTCACTCCTGGGCACCAATTATTTTTAATCTGAAGTCTAGGGATGGCAATTCTTCCACTACAAAAAGCAGAAGAATTTCAGCTGCTCACAAGCAATGACAATGAACTAAGATGGCTTTCAAAATCACACACATGAGAAAGAAAGCTCCAGAGGCCATCAAGTCAACTCTTGTTTAGGGGAGGTCTCATTAGTGCAGGTTGATCACAGCTTTGGACCATCCTGTTTTGGGTATCTCAAAAGATAGAAATTTTACTTCTTTAAATAACCTGGTCCAGTGTTTGAACACCCTCAAGTTTAAAAGTCTTTTATTTTTTTCTTACACGGGTTTGGGAATCTGTGTCCAAAGCTTCTCATCCTTCCACCACGCTCAATGAAAAATCTGGTTCCTGTTAATTCCACATTGCCCACAACAACCAGTTTTCCTTTTGGTCTTCTCTCCTAATGGCTGAAAAAGTACATCCTAACATGAGAAGCCTTCCAGTCCCCTGATCATCCTGGTATTCCTCTGCTGTGCCTGCTCCAGTACATCAGTGCCTTCCTTATACTGGGTAGACCAGACCGGACACAAAACTCCAGCTGCAGCCCCATAGATGGGGGGAAAATCACACCCCTTATCTTCTGGGTCCACATTTGTTCATACAGTTCAGTAGGCTGGCAGTTGTCTTTGCCACAACAGCACATGGACAACTTATGTTCAACCTGTTGTCTACCAAAACCTGTCATGTCTTTTCTGCAGTGCTGCTGTCATGGCCCAGCCTGTCCTGTCACACAGGGTTGTTCCCTCCCTGGTGCAGGCCTTGCATTTGTCTTAGCTGGATGTCATGAGGTTCCTGTCAGCCTGACGAAGTCCCTCTGACCGCAGCCTTGCCTATCAGTGTAACAACTACTTTGGCCAATTCGGTAGCATCTCCAAACTCACTAAGAGTACTCTCCACAGCACCACCCAGGTGGCTAAAGACAACATTAGCCAGTGCTGTCCTCAGTTCCAAGCTCCATCACAGGTAACCAACCGCCAGCCGAAGTCTGTACTGTAGTATAACACCCATCGAGATCAATGGTCCAGCCTCTTTATTGCCTACTTACAAAGTCCGTATTCTTAGCACTCTGGCTACACAGATATCAATGGAGATCACACCAAATCCCTTTAAAAAGTCAATATACAATATGAAAAAGCCAAAATATAATATGAAAATTTGAGTTTAATTAAAAAAAAAAMCTTAAGACTCTACTCCCTGAAAACACTGTTGTTGATATACCAGAACTGAACACTTGCCACTGCTGTTAAGAGACTTCTTTGCTGTGCCACAGATCATGCAGAAAATACTAAAATTCCTCCAGCAGGAGATCAACACTGCTGAGTCCCAGATATGTAACATGGTTCCACATCTTCTGTGTTACAAAGCCACTGCAAGTCATATTAAGGTCCTGTCTCTTTGACAAGTAGGACCATTGTAATTCTCACTACCAGTCTTTGTAACAAGCAGTTTACAGCAGTTTATGAACAAAGACAGCAAATATGTATTAAGTATATATAAGCACACAGGTTTTCTTTTTTTCTCTATTTCAGCTATTCTGCAAACCAGTAATCATCAGTAAAATACTTTCTAGTTTACCTGCAAGAAATTATTTCATACACTTAAGATTATTGTAGCAGATTCATGTTAAGTTAATTTTGCTGAAAAGTCTTACCACTTTCCTTTTTCATTTTAGCAATACACTCCTTTAAAAATACTACTACATAAGCAGAAGTACTTTCCAGACACTTAGTCTGAATAAAAAAAAATTAATCAATCACTCTAGAACATAGCGGTTCCAACTACACTGTGCAGAAGAATACTAGATACCCAAGGCAAAAGTTCTAACAACAAATAGAATGACCTGGGAAACAGGCCTTTATGAACTAAAAAGAAAAGCAAACTTTGCTCTGAAAAATAATTTTTTCTTTACTGTTCACTTTTCAAAATAAAGTCCTCAAAAAGTGAGACAGTGTCTTGGCTTAACATGAAAGGACAAATTTATTAAAAGTAACAGTTGTAGTTTATTTCAGCCCTCCTAATAGTTGCAGATGACATCATTGTCAGGGACGTGAAGCATCTGTCAAGTCTGGACAAGGGTTCAAATAATCGCAACACATGAAGGAGACGGCCTGACACTGACATAGCAAAGTTCAGCTGAAGGAGAGCTCAAATGTAAAACCGGGAAGGGAATAACTGGTAGCACACTAACAAAACCAATGTGCCTGGAAAGCACAGTGAAATACAAACTATATGAGCAAAAAAAATGCTGTCAAAAACGTACAACTTGTTTTGGCGTTACTGAAACAAGTGCTACTAGACAGGGAAGGAACTCCTCTGTCCTCTCTCTGAGCACAATGTCCCAAATAAACGGTACACTTTGAGTAGTGACAAATAAAAATCCAGTAAAGTTAGAGAAGTGTTCTAAAAAACTTGCATGAAGAAGCTGTAGGTAGATTTTTAGTACAAATTATCATGATGAAGAGGAAAAAAAACCCAACAAAAAACCCAACTGAACATATGTTTGAGAAAAAAGCAGCAGCAAAACCAGCTTAGGCATGAAACAAGTATATACTTCTCTAGAGGTTTTAAGAACAGACAAGTCAAGCACCTGCCAGGCATAGTCCATCTACACACACCACCACCTGAAAAATGTATTACAATCAACCAAATCTATGACTCTGAAGTGCCAAACAACTGTACAGACATCTACAAACCATCAGCTATTCAAGAAAAAAAACAAACCCTACATTGCATTTATATTAATACTATTCTTACCCTATGTTCAGGATCTAAATAAATTATCTGAAGAGTTCAAAAAGTTGTTGAGTTCTTAAAGGGACCAACTCATGTGAATAGACAGAATTAGGAAATTCTCTCAGTATTTTAATTTAATCCACGGGCAGAAGCAGCATACATTTATTTAGATGTAAACCTTTAATCTGAACACATATGCTAAAGAATAGAATTCTCACTTTTGCTCTGGCAAGACAGAAGGGTGAAGTACATGGTATAGCACTTTCCACTTAAGTCCATATCCAAAAAGTACAGTCTCTACTTTTGCTAGTTATCCATTAGCAGGAGTTAATTAAATCTCCACTGTCAGTTTATTTTTACCAATAAAACATTTTTCTACTGCAATATTTAAAGATTTATGCCCTTTCAACAAATAGCTGTTTTCAGTCAGACTCGTCAACCCAAATTTTTCAACACATTTCATTTATTTTTTACAAGAAAATTCCTGAAATGTGAATGAAACACATAAGGAGTATTTTACCAACAGTATGTACTCCAAGTAAGTACAAAAAAACAGCATCAAGAGGGTTGACACCAACTGGAAGGACGTGGCAGGAATCCCTAACAATAAAATTATTCAAGGCTCGGCATTTGATTTGCCTTACTTGGAAAGCAACTCTTTCAAACAAGAAAAAGCTTCCACTGTAAAGATATCAAATTCCTGGTGGGAGCAGGGATAAACCAAGACTGGTTTACCTAGCTTTGATACCTCAATGATTATTAACCACTTTATGCACTGAATTGGTTACTTTCTATATTAAAAAATAATCACCTGAAGGTGACATAACATTAGACAATACTGATTTACTACTCCATCATGTTATTTGTAATGATGTATGATCTACAATCAACAAACATTTGTGAAAGCTCATGGAAAGCCTGAAAGAGAAATGGTCAATGACATTACAGTAGGTTTAAAACTTTAGTAACTGCTGTTCACAAGATGTAAGTCTATTTTTACAACAGTGTAATTGCTTTTTAATAATTGCAGTAAGTAGTCACAAGAGGTCACCATATTAAAATCTACATAAAAAACCTGAATCATTTGTAAGCTAGAGAAAACAGTATATGCTATCATTCTGATTAAAAGGAACTTGTTTCACTTAAATAGGTATTTTTAGCTTAAGAGCCACAACCATAATATAAAACATATAAACCACTTATCAGGAATTTTGTCTCTCTTGTTTTATTTTAAATCAAACATTCAGCAATGTATTAAGGGAAGTGGTAGCCAGATGCAATCCAAAGCACTGCAAATTTTATGGCGCAACATGCAGAACTGCTTGGCTTTGTCCCAGCACAGTAAGTCTCTTGTCTCTGTTGCATCTTGCAATAGTTAGAGTAATTAACAATCTGTTTTACTTTCCCATCTTTATATGACTTATTGAGTTGCTCACAGCAGTACCACTGCTTTCTAGTCTAAGAACTACAGTGGTTAATAGAGTGCTAAAATGAGTAAGGTAATTACAGATTTGTAATATTAATTCGAATTGGTTTAAAAAAGAAGAATCCTGGTGAAAAAGAATGAGTAAATGCAACTACATCATCTTTATCTTAAACACTGGGCCAATGACATGTCTGTTGTCTTCATTAAACCACTTGTGCCAAACAAAATATGTTCTAATAGAGTATGTAAAAGAAAAGAAACTAAGCTTTGTGTATTTTTTCCTTATATTTAAAGTGATATGTGCCACCTCCATGCAAGTTAAAGAAATATTCAGAGTCAAAAGCTTTAATAATTGAGACTGCAACCACTATATGGAAAACTTCCACCACTCTACCCTACACGTCCAAACATAAGCCTACACAGATATCTATTACAAGAATGTGTTTAGCATATGACAGCTAAACAACCGGCTAATGAGGAACCTGCAGCTTTTTTGTTTGCTTGTTTGGTAGGATTTCTGGGTTTTGGTTTGTTTTTTTCGGAGGGGTTTGTGTTGGGGTTTATGTGTTTTTAACTGCAATGTTTCCTGTCACAAGTTTACGTAATTTCAAAGTATCTTACTCTTGTACATTATATTAACATCTATAGTAAGATATTCTTGAGTTACACTAAGGACCAAGGAGTGAAGAAAGAAAAAAACCAACTCAAACAACTTCATAGGCAGAGGAAAACAAAAAAAGACACCTTCATAAATCTGAAACACATAATAGGCTGACGCATGTGTTAACTTTTCTGGACTAGACAGGAGGTAGGAATTATAAATCAAGCACTGCACTGGTAACTTCTCTGCTCCCTTTCAAGTAGTAGGACTACCACCACCAAGGAATTTTAAGAAAAGCTATTCTCAACATACATACAATCCATAAAAYGCATGCATATGAAATTCTAGTCAACAGAACTTCAGAACTATGTAGCTCTAGTGTCAAGCCATGTTGCTACGTATGCCATCCCAACTACGACCACCATCTCAAAATATCAGCATATATTCTTTAAAATTGACTTTTTTCCAGTTTTGACTCACACCAAAAGAAAACTGACAAGAACAGCAACATCATATCTGAAAAAACACCTATTTGCAACAGCAATTACTTCACCGTAGTAATCAGAATTTCTTTAAACCCAGTGGCAACTTGGCCCCAAGAACTGCCTTTAGGCTTGGGAATCTTGCAACACTTGCAGTTCCTACAGATGAGTTATCCAATTGCATCCCAACTCTACATCAAATGAGCCTTAAACACAAAGTATCCCCCAGTTTTTCTGAGGAAAAAAAACCTGGACAAACAGGCCAGAGAGAACCTGTGGTAAAATCCACCAGTTTTCCCAACACAAAACATCAGGGAACCAGAACCTCTGGACACATCAAAGCATAGTGTTGAAAATAACTTTAGCAAGTCCAAAGGTTTTACGGACTTAAGCTTAATGGTTATTTTGAAAACTTCAGTAACCCATGAGTTTCAAAAAGCAGTTATAAAAAAGAAGATGAAATGTTGCTAGTTCAGATGATTTACTCAGACTACATACCTGCAATAGGTCTCCTTCATCAAAACGTAGCATTTCTATTATGCCATCCGACTGGATGAAAGCTGCAAAGAAAAACAAAAAAACTAAGTAATTTTTAAAAAAAACATGTCACCATTATATAAAAAGGACAATTTAAACATCGAAAATCTGTTGTATCTCATTTTGTAGACAGAGCTATGAAAAACCACAATAAAAATGCAGAATCTAACAAAATATTGAACACAAATCTGTGACACTAATTTTCCTCAAGAAGTACCACCCTTGGCAAATTAGCCTTTTAGCTTAAAAATGTTCAACTCCAAAGGGAACAACTTCTTCTAGGGTCCCTAAAAAGAGTGATGGTACCAAGCTATCTCCATACTTCAACAGATGTGACAGGTTGGGTACCTGAACAACTGAGTTTAATACATCTAAGCCCACAAAGAGTTCAGACACAAACAGAATTTCTGTTTCACTTATACACCAAAAATCTTAACTGTACCTCTGGAAAGCCTCATTCACACTGCACCCTAATCCTTGGCATGGCAACAATCCTCTCCATCTTGATAGTAACTGATTAAAATTAGAAGTGTTTAGAAGTGTTTGTACCATAAGTCTGAAAAGTTCATGCCTCAGTCACATATAGGATCCTCAAACACTCCACTCATTTCCTCTACGTTTGGTCAGGTAACTGTTTCTCAATTCCTCTTAAAATGTAGGGAATGCTACTTTCTTTTAAAGACAAAGAAAAGGGCATTGCCCTTCCTGTAAAACATACTAATCTGTACAAGAATGAGTATAATTTAAAGAGGAAAGAAAAGCTCAAAGAGTGCTACACTTTACTCCCCAAAAGTCTACTCTCACACACACACAAAAGCAGGTCTTTAGAACAAAATGCAGTAACAACCTCAAACAAGAAAACTGCATTTAAAAAAAAAAAAAGCCCTATAAATAACTCCTCCTCTACCCTACATCCTTTTTCCATGACTGCCTTTACCATTCAAGCTAGATGAAATAGAGTGAGTGATAACATGCCTCTCTTTCCACAAAGAGGAACAACTTCAACAGGAAGAAATTAATTTTTTTCCAGCACACTGAAGCATAGTGTACACTTCTGGAAGATGGATTTTTGAATCCCAGCCTGAAAAAGGAGATTTAAACCTTCATCTCCCACTTTGAAGCTCAGTGTTCTAGCAACAACAATTATTACAAGGTCACCAACAATGCCACTCTATCATGCTTTAAAAGAAAAAGTGACAGTACTCTCAGAAAACAAAGAGCACTCTTGGTACACAGGAGTAAAGGTACCTACCATGCAGACAAATATTAGTTTTGACATACATTTGTCCCAAACATTTCCTCACTGGCTGTTTTGGTGACACCTCACTCAGTACCCAAAATTCATTATACTACTTAACATATCACTGTTTGCAAATCCGATTTTGCATCCCTGACTTCCCTATGTTTTTCAATACCTTCTCTTAAAAGGCACAAGCTCCACAACCTCACTTTCGTATGACCCAAAGTAGAAGTTAACATAAGACAAAGATTGCTGCTGTCATCTGCAAAAATCTTTTCGTATGCAAGAAACATGAAACAAATAAATAAAACACCCAAACAAAAAAGTTTTACACAATTACTTTCCAAGCTACCATACCTCAGAATTCTGAAGTGCCACAGCCTGAAAAAGCAGCCCAGCTCAGGTGGAGTGTGAGAATGACCAGAGAAGGGAAAGGGGGAGCTCAGATTATAAACACTATGCATGTCCTGCAACATTAACAGTGGCATGAGAAGTCCTTGTCAGTTGTGTCAACAGTAACTCAGCATTTTTTTGTGTGTGTTTATTGTTATGACCTTAATGTTACCCAAAACAAACAAAACCCATCCCTGATCCAAGAATCAGGAGTTTGGTCAATCATTTATATTGAAGAGCTATACAGAACATAGCGTAAGAGATTAAAAAAAAACCAACCAAACCAACCAAATCAGCATTTAAAAAGCTGTTACAAAATCAAGTCCTACAGCTTATGAAAATCTGGGCTTTTAAAACTTAAATTACTGGAACAGGTCTACGAGTTTAATGCTAGAACAAAGAACAYGTGAATTCTCAAACTGGCAACACATATGACACAAGACATTCAGTTTGCTGTTTAATTTTGGTTTTAAAATCCCCCYAAAAATCTGTAAGTGAATTGCAGTGCAAGATGTAAGAAAGAAGCTTTGGCATGTAGGGTTCAAACACAGAGTACGATAGTTAATCATGATTTCACAAAAATGTCATGCTTATCCTCTGCAAAAACCCCAAATTACAGATTAGCTAACAGAGGGAAAATTCTCTATTTTTAACTTGGGGAGAAATACAGAACGAAATGATGTTTTCTCACATATTTGATTTGTTGCAAGTTCAGCAATCACAATTAAAAAAAATATCACTAGAAGCCCTCTTTCCTATTAATCAAAAGGAATTGCACCTCTGAGGTCAGACTTTCTGGCATTCTATTGCTTTCTAGATCTCTGCTTTGGAAACAAAGAATATACAGCACTTGATTGTGACATCAAACACAAACAAAAAAGTTCATTAGAAAACAACTTTTTACATAAATAATCTATCAACAATCAGCAAAGCATAAAAGGCTATTTCATCTAATCACAAATTCTTAATATTTTCCTGAGGCTTTTTTCCCTGTTTTAATATGACACACTGTCAGCACAAAGAGCAGAAAGTAGCAACGATTCTTTCACAAGGATAACGCACAGAGAAGTCTCCAGAAATTAGCCCAAGCCTTCTACCCAAGCAGCTTGAATTCAGGCAGCCCTTCTGTAAACCCCGAACACTTTCCCAGCCACTCTTTAGTTATCTCATCTTTGCCACAACTTATGAACAAAGCAACAGATGTTACAGAACATTTTGAGCAGACGACACTGTCAAATAGAGGTGCCATTCATCATTATACCATTTAAGAAATGTTTTCAGAGAGCAGATGACAGTGCCAGGTGAAGTCAGATGCACTGCAAAGCCTGGCTGCTGGCCATTTCACAGCAGGCACATCTCAACTGAGACTGTGATGAAGTTGCTGTGGTTGTACCTTTTATTTTGGTTTAGACTAACTGTCAAGCTTGTGTTTCTACTTTTTTGGTTATTTCATCAAAGCAAGGAAATGGCAAATAAATACCTATACCTTACTGAGATGAAAGCTTGTTTTTGCAACTGGCTTCTCAGACTCTCAATTCAGGATGAAGCAACAAGTCGCCACATTCAAATGTGGCAAAGCTAATTACATTTAAAAAAAACTTCACTGATGAGTCATAAAGAATCACTCGAATCCCTATAAGAGCAGCTCTCAGACTGTCCAACATGGACAGCAGAGAGGACAAAGTCTTCTTCAAACTGAAGTGCTGACAGTGCCCTTCTAGGTATTTTTTTGCCCGTTCCAGAATTAGAAGCAGTTGCTCACCTTTTGCACTTATGCTACTTGCCCTATGCAAGTTCACAAACTTTGCAATGCAAATCCAAAAATAGTTTTTTCTCTCCTTTTACACAAAATATGTATGTCACCAATAGACAACAGGCGATTACCAATGCCCAAAGACACTGCAAGCAATTAAGTATGAGATCACTTGGGCATGCTTTATTAGGTGAACCATTCCCCGTGCTACAGAGGAAGATGACTCTTTTCTGCTAAGTCCCTAACAACTTCTCCTGGAAAAACTTCTTTCCAAAGCTTGAGCTGATACCATCATGGTCCATTACCAGTCTAATACTGTAGCCAATACTTTAATACTCTGGAATAGTAAACTGAAGCAAATTAACAACTGCTGCCTGTGCCATTTCAGTCACCCCTGCCACATGACGGGCAACTGCTATGAGAGGGGCACGACATAACATGCGGGGTAGGAAGCATTTCAGCTGTCACAGCGTGATCTGCCTCTGCACAAATCAGCAGCCAAGAAGCCAAATTACACATTAGGAAAAGAATTTCTTCCTGACCTTACAGGCAATTAAAGCCCTGAAGGCTAATTACAATAGTTGTGAGTCAAACTTTAAATGTTACTAGCATGTTCATGGACAAAGAAGGAAAAGCATAAATATTCATATCTGCAGATTTCAAGGCCAGAAGAACCACAGTTCCCCTTCCTCTTCAGCGATGCTGAACAGAATACTTTCTTCTGAGAGGCATACACAAATTCCTTTCAGCAGAAAACCTCTACCCTTTCAAGCTCCCGCAAAAAGCAAATGTAACAGATTCATGAGAATCTGTAACAATGTCAATCACTCTCACTACTAGGATTACTACTACAATATTAGGTGATTTCAGTGTCAAATTTTTTCAGCTTCTAGGTTGTGTATTCTTGGTTTCCTCTTTTCAGACATTAGGTCATTATTAACAGAATATATAGAAGAAAACACTAAAAATACTCTAAGTTTCATTTTCTGTTTGTCTTCAATCTACAACCTTCAAGATGCAACTTCTTTGATTAAGGCAGCTTTACTATGAAAAGCCCATATATTATATCTGAAAAYGACCATGAATGTAGGTCTTTCAACTTGCTCCAGAACAGCTTGTTCTACTGACAGCGCTTTCCAAGCTTTCTAAACTCTTTAAAAAATGGCAAATGAAAATCCACTACCATAGCCATAGCCCCTAGTCCCCAAACCACAGCTTTCTGGAACAGTAAAAGCACTATCTAGTAATTATCTAGTAATTATTACCAGTAGATTCCTAAAGGCTTTCCCCCTGCCCTTTACCATCGAGCACTGTTGGAAACACCTAACACAACAAAAATTAAACCAACAGTGGCTCAATTAATTTAAATTCCTCAAAGCTTAAGCAGAATCTTCTCACAAGTTTATATAGCTAATAGACAAATCTTGCTCAAACACATCCCTAATGTGAATGTCTCTTGTCCAAGCCTTTCATATTTGGGGCTAAAACAAGAAAAATACAGACCTATAAACCATCAAGTAACAAGAAGAAAATTTTAAAATCCTACACATCTCCAAAGCAAACAGGAACTTCATATCAAATAGTCAACACCAGTCTTCAGATGTGACTGAATTACACATAACAGAATAAATTTGCATATAATGCAAGAGCAGTGAATATGCCAAGGCTCTTGGTGCACAACAATAAAAAAAAAAAAATCTTCATGGCTCACAGGTTATGAGGCCTACTCTGACTGAGATCTGATTTTTAAGGTGGCTTTGCACACTTTTCTTTCATTTAGCCACTGTCAATTTCTTCATTTTAGTAGGAAAGTATATTCTGGCATATATGCGTATAAAAACACTATTCTGAAATACAACTTAGCACTGGAATAGCTACTCAATAACACTGCATTCCTTCATTTTTATGCTAAAGATCATTATATATTCTCTGACATGCTTGTAAGAACCGTTTTCTTCCCTAACTCGCCTAAACCAGTTTTGTTTCTTATAAGCTGGATTTGTACAAACCTGTATCATCTAGTCTATGAATTTTCTCCAAATTCTGAAAATAATGTCCTAACATACCAATAGGGGCAGATAGATTATTTAAATA
This sequence comes from Amblyornis subalaris, assembly GCA_018881555.1. NCBI lineage: Eukaryota > Metazoa > Chordata > Aves > Passeriformes > Ptilonorhynchidae > Amblyornis > Amblyornis subalaris. The sequence goes on from JACAXG010000033.1 coordinate 2,767,580, forward strand.
ATCTAAGACTTTTTCTTTCATATGTATTATTATATATTTAAATAATCTTAGTGGTTTTTTTTAAATAGACTAAGGTTTTTTTTGACGTTCAGTTTCTAMCTCTTTGTCTTAATGACTAAGCTCACTTCAAGGTAACTATAACCACATGAGTCAATTACAATGTGCTAAATGCCACTCACTTCTGTCTATGTAATTGTAATTACTACATTCGTATCACTGCTGGTTAAACTGCAGAACTAACCTGGAAAAGTTACTTTTAAAGCTTTGACTATGAATTAACTGCTTATGCTCAGTCACACAATTTCAATTATCCTGAACAGTGGAACTCTGAGTGGGATATGTGGAATACACACAGGCAGATACAGAATGAAAAAATATCATTATTATGGATGGAAAATTACATTGTAAAAAATAAAATACCATACAGATAAGGGAAAACAGTATTAGACTAATGCAAGCTACCATTTTAATCAGCTTCAGGAACACAGAAGTCTGGTGAGCCTCAAGAAACATGTCCCAGTTCAGTGTTCAACACAATAAAGCTGTTTAAAGAAAGGCCTGTTCTCCAAGAGACAGAAGAGTCAGTGTAGCTATCAGACTGGATTTCTGCCTCCATCTCAACAGGTGACTGTTCACTGGAAATGTAAAAGGTCATTCTCTTATGAGCCAGCGAATGTCAGGCAAGTGAGAATCATCAGCCAGCAGGCTTGCTTTCCAGCTAAATCCTCTTGCACTTACCTAGGCAATTTGCTTGTTTATTTTCCAGTACTCCATAACAAGGGGAAATAATAATTTTTCCAACAGACCTCAGGAAGAGCCATCAAAACAAAGAAAATACACACAAAGTTGTAAAGATCACACATAAAAATGTCACACTTTGAAGTCTTTTTACATAGAAACATATTTATTCTTTCTTCTTTAAAACCTCTAATGACCATCCCCCCAACAATCCAACTGGCCAAATTTGTATTTTCTGTTTATATATTGAATTTGAAATAGAACCATTCCTAGATAATGCACTTTAATCATAAAGTGAAATGAAAAAGCAATGCATTAAGGAAAATAACAAAGACAGAATCATCATCAAAACCCTCATTTTGTACTACTGATTAAAAAAAAAAAATCTGACTTTAGACAACACATACTCGAATAAGTTCATATGCACCAAGCTATGGCCAAGTTAATACAAGCTAAACAGAGAAAGCAAATCACTTGCACTGCAACACTTGAGCACACTACTCACTATTTCACAGTGGAGGGAAAAAAAGTCAAATGATTTGTACTTTACTGCACACAACAGCACAAATTGAACCTAGCACTGACACCCAACTAAGTCTGCACATAATCTTTTGCTAACTTACTTGTGTGTCATTTCTGCCTTCAGATAAAAGACAAGCTTTTTTACACAGCAAGGCCCTTCCCTAGTAAGAAGAGCTGCCACATTGCGCTCATTCACTGATCTCTTTTCCCCTTAGTTAAGACTGATGCAGATTTTTAGGAATTCAGTCTCCAATTCAGTTTTTAAAGCCAGCCACGAAACAGAAAGGGACAGCATGATTCTGATTCAGAACACAGGCCCCAGACAGACAATTTCTACTGCTTAGACCGAGAAAGGAAGAAAGGAGGTCTCTGCCCTGAAGCCACTGCTCACACATCTGGCTCACATTTGTTTCACGCTTCAGAAGACAGTGCAACTGCCTGAAGGTTTCATTTACAGTTAACACTGATTGGATGTGTTCTGTGATAAATATATCCTTGCAATAAAACTCTACAGAACAAACAGAAAAGCTCACTGAAAGTAACATGTACTATACCCAACAATCTGCTTTTACTGTTTTCCTAACAAAATCACATTAGATGACTTCAGATTGACACACACACAAAATTCACRTATTATTCAAATACCTTTATTCTCAGATTTTTATTCTGTATTCATCCTGGATTTCTACCTTACAGAAATATGCATTTCCACCCACTTCCACTGAAGCAATTTTTATTTTCATCTGATTTTTTTTATAATGAGTTACTAAAATTATCTGCTATTGGCCAAAATGATGGATTTCAGATGGTAGCAATAAAGATCACAAAACTTCACTTGGAAATAACCACCAGAACACTACTTTGAAAGTTGCCAGATGCTTTAAAATACCTATGAAAAAACATTTGCTTTAAATTGGTGCTTTACTTTTGAACTTTTCAATAATTTCATTTGTTCCTCCAAAGATATTTATTTGCTGGCTCCAAAATGCTTCTCAGGAAATAATACTCAATTCCATTCATTAGGGGGGTATGAATAAGAAAACTAATTTTTAAATAAATTTTAAAAAAATTTAAATAAAAGGAAGAAATCATTCTCTCAGCTGAAGAAAAACTTTAGCGCATGCTATTTTTAAGCCAAAGAGAACGATACTCCTGACACTCATGGAAACTTCTCAAAAATCATTTAAAGAAAGCGAAAAATTTAAAAGGAAGTTAAAGAGAAAACAAACATCTGGAAATAGCATCCTTTTTTTCTAGCTCTGGGCCAGACAAAATGTGGCTTTCTATTCTTTCTAATGATGGCAATTGTTACTATTTTAAAATTTCAATATGTTAAATTAGGTTATATGCCTATACATTTATTGTTATTGAGCTTGTACAGACATAAAATTAATTGGAATTACCCTCAAAAAGAAGATAAGTTGTCCTGCAATGAGATGGGGGAAAACAGCAGCCCCTCCAAACTACTCTTAAAGCTTTATGTCACTTTATTTCTCAAGTCTTAGTTCAGAAACTTTTCATTGTGGCAGTTTTACTACTCATGTAGCACTGCAAACTGATGTGCAAAAACCTAACACGCACTTAATGGAATTCTAATCTTTTTGGCATATAGAAACATTCAATACGTAGCTTGCAAGAAATGGCAGTCAGTTCATGGCTTCTGCAGCCTCAGGAAAACAATGCTTTAAATTACAATAATTTTGGCTATTACCATTAACATCAGTGTTCCAAACTTTCACTCTTATGAAATGAACCACTGAACAGACTCCCACTTACTCAAAAAAAAAAAAAAAAAGGGTTGTGTCAACACAGTGGAAAGACCTACCTAAAAGGTACATCCACGATGATTAATGACCTTCATTAACATACACAGAGAGCAAGCATTGTTCTCCACATCAGAGAAAAGAGGAAGGAAGATGCAATTTTCAGAGTTTCCAAAAAACCCTCCACAGAACAGGAAGGTGACAGAGCCAGGCAGATACCTCCTAACATCTAAATGTCCTGCTGGCAATGTGAATGCAATCAGGGAAGAGCTACAGCTTATGCTCTGTGGCACCGCTCAGTTTTCCATCCTACCTTGTTACTGGCTACAGAGGATGCTTTGCATCACTCATCTCATGGCATAGAAACAGTGGTCTACTAAGTGAGAGTTCTGCTCTCCTCCCTGCCCTGATTTTGCCTCCCTCCCCTTTTTGCTTGGTCACTTATCAAGGTGGAACTGCATGAATTTATAGAACAACAAGGGTATGCGGACAACACAGTAATTTAGATTTTGTTGTGTAACACTTGCGACTTGGTTAATACCAAGTTACTGGAGAGAAGTATCATTGGGAGGGAGGAGCACACTATCTCCACCCTTCCTATGCTCACACGGCAACCCTCAAGTGTCCACTGCAAACAGCTGTTAAGCCTGAGGACAAGTAAAACAGTGGCGAGATAATGCTTGTTCAGCTACCATATGAAGTTTAAAAATATAGCAATCGAAGGCCAGGAAAAGGTAGAAAGGGCCTGATGTTAAAGCCCTAGTGTTAATGATGTGGCAGTAACACTACTTACTGATTGCTGAGCAAAGCAGTCTGTTGACTTGCCATATGAGAACACAGATCAGCAAGAAAAAACTGGCTGCAAGGTCTGATAAAACCAGAGAAGAAATGGGTGGAAAACAACTGCAGACAGTTTTCAAAGAAGATATAGAGCAAGAGGAATGAAACAAAACAGGGGAATTTCAGTTTGAAGGGAAAACTCTGAACACATTAATGAGAAATTAAAGGAGCCAAGTAGGCATAGAGAAATTAAATGCTTGCAGAAATGTAATTTAGCTACCTACAACACTTTGGAAGCAGTTACCCCTCAGAAATAAATAAACAATCTCTTCTGGTCAGACTTTTACAAACAGCTGTGATGATCTAAATTGACACCCTGTGCAACACAGATCATGATTTCACCCAATGATTCCAAACCCTTAGGCTTAGTGACAGAACATGTTATGGAGAGACATCTAATTCCACTTTGAAGACTGCAACAACCCCTTATCACTAAGTTGCCCCCTAAGACAACAGTCTTCACTCAAAAATATCTCTCATTTCTACTTTGATATGCCTGGTACCCAGTCTCAACCTAAATAGGCACACCTTTGCTAGATTAAACAGCCTTTCAACATTAGAAGGGCTTTTTCACAATATAGGTACTTTTAAAGCACAACTAACTAAATAATGCTAAATAAATAAATGTTTTATTCAATCTCCGAGTTCCTTACTCTAGTGTCTTTTTCCGTAGAAAAATTCCATTTAATCAAAGGAAGAATTCATGGCACTCATCAAGTACTGAAACCTTGATCAAATTTTGCCTGATGAACTGGAAGTTCATTTCAGTCTCTTCTCCATCAGATAACGGTATACAGTAGTACTGATTGGCAGAGTGACTTCACTTGTGAAGATTCAGTCTCTGTCAATGACAACCATCTCTCCTTCAGCATCAGATGTAATCACATTTCTCCCAAAACAAAGAATTTATTCATCTTTTGATTATTTTAGAAGATACCATTCATCCAAAGCTATTTGGGCCCACTACGACCTAGTTAAGTTATATGAAAGGCAAATGACAAGGTATAATATAAAAGCAGCTATATCATAATATAAAAGTTACACACATACACACCTTCCTTACCTTCTTATTCTTAGGAGAGACAACCTGGAGGACAAGGTAGCCTCAGTGCTTCCCAGTACACACTAGATAACGCTAATTTCTGGTACCTCTAAACTATCCGTTGCTGGCTCCACAGATTGAAGTTACAGGTTCAGAATACCAAAGTAAACACACAAGAAAGAAATGGTTTCTAGTAAGGATCAAGTACTCCATGTCCCCCACTGCAAGAAAGGAACAGTCAAACTTCGCAACATTAAATAACCAGCTCTCTCAGTATCTCCTCAGACATAGTATTTGCATAGATTGTTAAGTATTACTTCAATACATCTTGTACATTAACATGTAAACCACAATTCAATTTATTGTTATACTGCCAGCAACTAGCAAAGATGGAAACTAATAGCTGTATTACACTTCGTATGAAAGATAGGATACAAATATTCCTGTTGAAACAAATTTTTCAAGAGAAAGAACAAAAACTAGGAGACAAAGTCTATGTGATCCACGACCCTAGAAATAAGGAATGGTTGACAGGGTCTTGTTTTCATTCTGTGAACACATTTTTTTAGCGATGTAGCAACACACAAAGCTCCTGGATCCAATTACAACTCTGCTTCTACCTAAATTATATCTAAATTACCATTACCATAGCACTGACTGCACAGAGCACATAGCACCATTCACCACAGAGTTACATGGAAACTCAGACTTCTCCTGTCTTACAGGTATTCCCATCAGTTGCAATCAAGTTATTGCAAACTCCAACCAAGTTTTAAGATCACAAGGGAGACACAAAATACAGAGACAGGGCAATTGAGGGTGGAATGGACCTTAAGATGTCATCCAGCTCAACCTTCTGCAGAAGTACAGCGAATGCTGAATTCGGACAATGTTGCTTAGGCTGTCATTTAGCTAGGCCTTGAAAACCTCCAAGGTCAGAGATTCCACAACCTCTCTAGAGAACCTGTTTCAATGCCTGACCATCCTCATGGTGAAAAACAGACTCATGATGTCAAGCCAGAAGATCACAGCGATCCTGACCAGAAGACCGTGACAGATGGAAGAGTCAGTGATCCTGCAAGAGCCAAGGCGAGCAGACCCACGCCTGGGCTGCGCTGCATGTCCAGGCTGGCCACCAGCCCCGTGCTGCACGTACCCTGGGGCTGCAGGGGGAGCTCAGCCAGCCCTCTGAAACTGAGAAGCTGCAGGCAGCTCCACCAGCTATCATGCCACCTGGGTGGCCTTGCTTTATCTGAAAGTGCAGATGGAAGTTCCCTGTGTGAACATCCTTTCTACCTGATAGCAAAAATTATGAATAGAATTGTCTTCTTTCAGGGAAATCCAGCAAGAGACCAACATGGAGTAACCTCCTCTATGGGTGGGTCTGCAAAGACTGTTGCATACAGACTCTTCGAAGGTCTATTTGGTGCTGCACAATTTGGGATTCCCAGCATCAAAACAGATCCAAGATTATCTATACTATTCTCTCTTTATATGGGCAGCTTTAATAAATAGAATTTTCAATGCTATTTTATAGTGTTCAAGTGCCTCTCTTACTCAGGTCGTCACAGAGCAGCATCTCCTGGCGCAAAACAAACTTTCCCTGTTTCACTTTATGGCCGCTGTCTCTCAGGCTCCTGCCATGCATCTCTGTGAGGAGTCAGGCTCCATTTTCTCCATAAACTAGTTTGATATTGGCATGCTGCCACAAGATCCCTCCAAAGCCTCATTTCCATGGGTCCCTTGGCATAGGTCATGCATGTACCAACCGTCCTTGCAGCCTTCCAATGGATGGCAGAGAGCAAAACTGGACACAGTGGTTTAGGTGTGGTCTGTTAAGTGCTGAGTAAACAGGAATAATGACTTTGTTCAGTCCAGTGGCTACACTCCTGTATGTTGCCAGGGTATATTGCTGACTCATGTGTAGCATTTCCAGGTTGTATTTCCTGCAGGTGGTTATTCTGTCCCATATGAAGCGCTTTCCATTTGTCCTTTTCAGATTTCATAAAGGTCCTGTCAGCTCATTGTTCTGTCCTGCTGAGATCTCTCTGAAATGCAGACTTGCCCTTGAGCATTGGTACATTCCAACTCCAGATCAGTGACAAAGATATAAACCAGGGCAGGTCCCAGAATAGAGCCAAGAGGAGGTCCTCGTAGCCAGCCTCTGAGGTAGAGCACAAACCACTGCTGGGAAAAAAACCCAAACCATACACACTGCAGTTTGTCTGGTTGCCTCGATAGTTTTTATCATTATCTACAAATTCCACCTGTAAATATTTGTATAGTATTTTAGTGCAAATCACTGATTCACTAAGATGACTTCTGTGTTTCTAGATGATTTCATATTTATCTACAGGTGTCAGATAACCAGTTTTTAAATTCATTTAACATATTATATTAGGTTTAGTTAACACTTATTAGGAAATCAGTGTTTCAAACTATTTAGATTGGTACCATGCTCGTTTACAACTTTGTCTCCTATCATCATGCCCTCAAATGGTGATTTAATCTGTTTAACATCATATCAGCTGTGCTTCCTTACTTAACTTTCAAAAAACCAACTCTATAACCAAGGTTTGTTTGGGACTTTCTTAAGTAACTTTCAAAAGTCCATGCACATCCTATTACACCAAATCCATACAGTCCAACATAGATCTAGGTGTTCAACTGAAAAAAAAACCAACCTCAGATAACCCTTAAGACATTACTAAGACAAATTGCTTTATGAAGAATAGTTAATGGATCCATTGATCAAATAACTTAAAAAAAACTAAGCATGYTGCATTAGAGTCAGCTGAATAGTTCTATTAAATAACATTTTGTAGCCTCATAGAGTACACAGACAAAAGGAGCTGTTACGTATATAGTTTCATTTCCTGTACACTTCTTTCCACTAAATTTCACTCAGGTATCTCTAAAACCAGTTTGATAAGGACAGCAGAACTCCTGTTCTCAGATGGTTCTCTGCTGCTATCTATGCCAGGCAGTAGGAGGAGAGGTATTAAAAATGCATCTATGATAGTCTTAGTGAGAAGATAAATCTGGTAATTGTAGCAGGAAAATCTCAAACTAGTATAAAACTCCTCAATTTTTTTCTCCTTTTGACAGATTAGAATTATATGGCAACCCTTCAGCTTTTTGCTATTTCCCCATTACATCCACGGTTTTCAAAAAGAGAAGAGAGAAAACATATGATCCTAGTTTAGCCCTTTTAATATTCCAGAGCAAAAGTTATCCAAGGCTGCTTATCAGAAAATGTTAAAACCATATTTCAAATATGTTAATGCAAACACCGCATCACATCCTTGCTGCCATCAGTAAATCACTAATTATTCCATGAGGACAGAAAACAGAAATACACAACAATCCTGCATCACGTTAAAATTTTAACAGCTGCCTCTAACAAACCCAGATCTGACACAAGATTATTCCTTGCCTGTATTTATGACTAGAAATATAAACCAGAGGCATTTAACTCTAATGGTCACTGGTTCCTCTGGATTCTCCCTATCCAAGAAGAAATTCTGCATCCTCTATCTTGGTATTAATAATTAAAAACGTTAAAATACTAACACAATTCTTTTGAAAAACAGGAATTATTTTTAAAATAACTGTAGTGTAAACTCCAATTTGGTGACTCCCACAGTGTGAATGGATCAAGTAAGTCACTTCCATTGTAAGGACAAACTGTGCTCAACTTTTGGAACTACAGGATAATGCAGGCTGCAAGTGACCCCGGAGGCTCCACCCCAGTCACCTAATCAGAGGACATCCAGTTAGAGGAAGCTGCTCATGGTATCACCCAGACCAGTTCCAAGTACCCCCACTTATTACTACGAAGAGTGGAAATTTAATCCAAATGCCATTTTTAGAGGGAAAAAAAAGACATTTCCTTGAGCTCCTGTTATACCTAGGTAAATTCATGCTGTAGACTGACAAAGTCAGAGGCACTACACTGGATGGAAAGTACTAGCAAGAGAAATAAAATAGATTATTACAGACTTCTGTTTTTGCCGTACCGACAAACACAGGAACAAACCAAACTGGTTCTAGCCTGTGCTTCAGTCACACAACTTTTACTGCTAGTTATGCATGAACCACAATATCCACCATTCACTGTCATACTCCCAGGCCATTTACTGAGTTTACTGTTTGAAAAGACTTAGAGACTCGATAAATCACACCATGGAACCATAACATGGATCACTTTAAGCAGAGTAAAACTGGGTAGGTTTTGAAATAGAGTGACACACTGCAAATGTCCAAGCTTTACTGGAAACAGCTGAAAATTTTAACATGCACAAATACATACAAATGACTCAGAGATATCCATATTGCAATCCTTCACAAAAAATCACAACTGAAAGCTGTAAATAATGCAAAGTCTATCGACTTCCACAAACTCTGGTGGGATTTCATCATGTTAGGCATGACACAAATACATGGCAAGTTCCTTCAAGAGATGACAATCCAAGGCTCTGAACTGAGCACACCTGCCTTCAATTGACCTCTGCACATGAGGGGACCCCAATCTGCTTCACACACGCAATATAACTGGACACCAGTGAGGGAGAAAGAGGTGCAGAGAGGGAATAGCACCCACTTCAAGATTACTCTGAAGGTCATGGAGAATATGGGGTCTCTACCTCCTGCCCACTGCATTACAATTTTTTCTTTAATTTAGTCCAAAAATTTCACAAGTAAGAGACTATTCAGTCCAAGCACATGCTTAATATTTTTCATTCACAAGACCAAAGACAACACAAACCTGATCAGCTCTCCCACACTTAAGTTTCAAAACCACGATGAGATAGCACAGTCAATTTTTATTCAGTATGCTTTCCTCACACTCTTCATGATTTTGATAAGTCTTGCTTTGGTGGTGGGGTCAAAATCTACCAGCAAGTGCTACTTCAGCTGGTAGAGTGTTTTCAGTTCGATTGAGGTCATTTTTTCTGAGTCACATTTTGATTTAAGTCAGGGTCAGAACATCAGCGTTAAAGTAAACGGTGGCATGCTGTACACTAGTTCTGACAGCAGGACATGACAAAGAAGTTGTAGATGTGAAGAGACTTTTTATAATGTTATTTTAAACATATAAGCTTTCTCCCACATCATCTTCCAACATTAATGTACTTTTGATACTCATGTGAAGTATCCTAGTTTGCTATTTTACGTATCAGTAAAATGCAAAAAGGAAAAGCTCCTTGTTTGAGATTAGAAAGAATGACAAAAATGGAACCAGAACTCCAGCATAACAGTGCACTGCTCTGATGACAATATCCTACTTTCACTCAGTAATAAACTTAGTTTCCAGGAAGCCAGCAGAGAATACATCCAGCATTAGAAAAAAGAAGTCCTATTTTCACATCTATCTGGTATCATAAAGTGATGTTCAAATAGAAATTTTCCCCAGATCCAGCACTAAGATGTAATTTCAAAAATTACAATCAGGGAATCAGGGATTAAACATACTCTAAATATCAAGCTTGCTCTACTTGCACCTATCTTGTGAGCAGGTAGGTAGGTAAGAGAACCATCAAAGTAGTCTCCACAAGCTTTCAGTCAGTTGGTCAAATAAATGGGGATTTCAAAAAAAAAAAATCAATTGTATAAAAGGAAGATTTTCTAAAAAATATAAATAAATATATATAAATAAGGGAACCAACACAAAATAGTTCAGGTAAAACAGCATCCTCATATTAGACATTTGTCTTCGAAACACTTTACTTACCATGGGGTTATGGCATTACTATGGCTTCCATCAACCTAAACTCCAGAAGAGTTCTGTGTATGTTGTGTGTCCTTCCCCCTCAAAAAAATTCCAAAACAAAACAAACCCCAAAACAAGCAAACAAAACACCAAACAAAAATCCACACCAATATAAACTGATAGCTGTCCTCAATCTACATGGCAATACAAAATGTGATAACTATCCTAGGAAAGGATAAGCCTTACAAAAAGCCTGAAAATCATACGTATTTGCCAAAGAAACTCTTAAGTTATTTTTTGCCCCTCCTAAACAGCAAGAGGCTCTTTAAGAATGAAATTTTATTCCTGCCATGTCATTCTTCTGCAATGGTTCACAGATTTCCTAAGTGAAAAAAAACAAACATAAAATTTTACAACCTTCTCGGTCTTACTCATTCCTCAGCAGAACACGGGCACAGAGGACCCAGCTAGGCACAAAAAAAGAAAAGTCGCACATCAGTGTTTAGTCTGAAATTGATGTTTAAGGTTTTTTGGCTGGTTCATATGCAGTTTTCGCTGCTCTCCTATCTGTTCAGATACCAGAYAATTTCCGCAAATTCTGTTTCTCTAGCAGAGAGAGAGTGTACAACGTTACAGTTCCTCAAGACTTTGATTTATAGCTAGAACACACAAGCAATTTCAGTTTTGCTTTTTGCTGTTAGGCAAAGCTGTTTATGTTACATTTCCCCCCCTCAAACTCCTTAACTAAGATTCCGTACTAGAAGCAGTCATGTCTATCTGGAATGCTCCAACATCAATCTTTCTACTTGTGACAGCTCCATCCACAAAGAACTGCTTGCTGGTCCTTCTCCACATGAAGCCAGAATAATCTTCTGTATATCACCTGCATCCTTCCCCCAGTTTCTCCTCATGTACATGCCAGGTAAGAGGAAAASAGTGTCCTCCACCTTCATTTTTCACTTTCTTTTGTCATATTCTGATCTATTCTTCTCACACTATTCACCTGAGCACTCACTTCTATCAAATTTTTCCTGTAGCAACTTCTCTGGAGTACATTCTGGACTGTGTCTTACTATAGCCACCTTCAACTCAGGAGTGCTCAGGAGCAACAATGCACAACCTCAGCCTAATCCCTCTTCACAGTTTCCTTCCTGCAGCTGTAGCAAAAAATGTATGCCCACATTTGGGAGATGGAAAGGATATTCCTAGCTACTTCCCTGCTTCCTGATTATTATTTTTAAACTCTGTCTTACTACATTTAACTTGACACAACCTGGCAGAAGCCAAGGCGCGGAAGGACATAGCCTGAAACACTCTCCCCTCCTTTCTACTCCACTACTGTTTTGTTCTGAGCTCCCACCTCGGTCTAAAGGCCCACTGTCCATGGTGGTCCTTCCTTTCCTGTGCTCAGCTACTGTCTCTTGCAGACCAGCGCTTAGATTGGAGCTTAAGATCAGTGGGACCAGATCTCACGAGTCCGTTTAATCTTTGTCTTGCTTTAAAACTATTGTTTGGTTTTTGTTTTGTTTTGCTTTTTTTTTTGCCCCCAGGGTTTAAACAGCATTGCATTCAGCAAAAGGAAGACTACAAGACAACAGTTTCCAACATGTGATCCACAAATGCAGATTGCCAATGAATTCTTCTAAGGAGTCCATGAAAGATGAATAATTAAAAAAAAAAAACAAAAAAAAACCCACCACCAAAGCAAGACTTATTAGTGACCTTAAATGTACCACTCCGAGACTACTCAAGCAGTAGAACACCTGGGAAGAAAGTCAAGTGTCAGAAATCTGAAGACTAAAAGAAACCCATGTTCTATTTGAGAAACAAATTCACCTTTTGAAAATTACAGAAGTGTTGCTGGGATAAATTGTAATTAATAGACTGTATAAATAGAACGAAACGTTATCAGTACAAACTCTTCCATTTTCTTGAAGGGCTTCAATCGTATCTGTTCAAACTCTGTGAATCTAAAACTGCCTTTGCTTATTTAGGAATGCCAAGAAAGTCCAGAGAAAAAAACCCCAGTATCCTCTTCACAAACKAACCAAACCAGACCACGGCCCCAGCTGTCACAACTTTTAGGGCATGAATCAATTCCATCATACCAGTATATGACATCACTGACAAAGCTTATAAACTCATACAACCTATTATCTGTGAAGCAATACAATCACAGAAGTAAAAATAGGAATTTCTCAAGCATTTGAACTTTTTTAGCACCTCAAGACACTATAGGCCACACTGACAAACTTACACATTCTCATTACTCTAAGGATATGGGATCATACTCACACTGTTTTCTAAATGTTAAATTCTCTGTAGACAAAGTCAAGTGAACAAGAGTGGCTGTGCAACAACTGGCTGGGGTTTTTAATTACCTTAATATCATCATCATTATCTTTGTAAAAACAAGCTACTAGGAAATGACTGAAATCGAGCCCCTCATTAGAAAGGCATATCTACATTTTTTCTTATACATGCATTATTAGGATGCATTTCTTCCCTCAAGTCTGGTCTAGACACATAACTAGTCCCTCCTCGCTAAGCTCCTGTTCCATATGCTTTTTATTCTTATTCCATGTCTTCCTCTCAGACCTCAAATCTCCTCYCTCATCCAATGCAGCGACTTGCCTGAAAAGCAAATTCTCCTGTCCAGCCAAAGTAAATCTGTCTCACCTACTTCTGTAATTCATTATATTTACCTGCTGCTTTTTAATGCTGCCACACTGCCGTGCTTTTAAGCAGACTACGAGTCTGCACCTTGGAAATGCTTGAAAGCTGTTCTCAGCAATGCTACAGAATATGCTTAGGTGTTTCGCTCCGGGCTTTTGTTCCTTGCTAAACCACAATGAAAAGACTTCGTGCCAAAATCACAGACACTACAAGTTAAGGAAAGTCAGATGGGGACTCTATAAAGTTTGGAGAAAACACCATCGACCCCACGAATGCTCTGGACACCTGCCAAAAGTTCAGGGAGAAGAAGGGGGGTCCCACTGTCACTAGGTGAGGGATCAAAATCCAATCCATGCAAAAGCGCGCATTTCTGCCCTTTCTCATGCAGCTTCGCCCGTCTGTTTGGCTTGGCTTCGTCTCCTGCTGGAAGCCTGCCGCAGGGAAACCAGTTCAACGCGAGAAAGCCTTATATATTTTATTTATTTATTTCCCTTTCCCCTGTTTAAAGGGCAGCCCCAGCTCCATCCCCATCCCCGCCGCTGTCCAGGAGGAGAAACCCCCGCCAAATGTCAGCGACCCACACAGACACACACATGGTCACGGACACACACCCGCACCCGGCAGCCGCCGTGGCGGGGCCGGGGAGGCAGCGCCGCGACTCCCCGCACACCCAGGGCAGCGGGAGCCGGCGGGATGCGGGAGCCGGCGGGATACCAGAGCAGGCGGGATACCGGAGCTGGCGGGATGCGGAACAAGGGGCGGCGACCCCGGGGCGCCTCCCCAGCCAACCCCCCCCACCCCGCCGCCGCCGGGGAGCGGGCGCGGGCCGCGGCCGCCAACGGCCCCACCGCCGCCGGAGAGAGTAGGAGGTGGAGCGGGGGGAAGGAAGACAAGAAAGGGAAGAGAAATCTGAGTCTCACCTTCCTTCTCGGCCCGGGCCGTGTGGAGGAGCAGCGCCAGCGCGAAGCGCAGCGCCGCGCCCCGCCAGGCGGTCACCCAGCCGCCGGCGCGGGGGAAGGGGCAGCAGCCGGGGGAGCAGCGGGGGCAGCGGGGGGAGCAGCGGGGGCAGCCGAGCGCCGCCGTCATCGCGCTGCCGCCACCGCCGCTGGTCCGCCGAGTGTCCGCGTCTGTCTCCGGCCGGGCCGCGGCGCGCGCGCGGAGGAGCTCGGGGAGGGGCGGGGCGCGGGAGGGGCGGGGCCGACGCCCCCGTGAGCGCGCGCTGCGGCTCCTGACGCGCGTGTCACGGGCCGCCCTGCCCCTGGCGAGCCCCGCCCCTGGCGGGCGAGGGCAGGTGCCATTTTAAGTGCGGGCAAGCCGTCACTTGCCTCACCCTCTCTGCTCTGAGTACAGGGCCGGCGACTGGGTTGCTTTGGTTTAGTTTTTTTGCTTGTTTTTTTGGTTTTTTTTCTTAATGCGATTTTAGATCTTCTGTAAGCGTAGGCTGTTAGCGGTGGGGTCACCCCACTTCTTTAGCGCTCTCTTCTCCCCGTCTCTGGAAGGGCCGAGGGACGCTGTTGTCTCTGTGCGGAGGCTGTCGGGGCTTCTCCCAGCCGCGTCCAAGATGGCGGCGGGCGGGCCGGCGGGCGCTTCCGTCTGTGCGCGGCGCCCCGTAGGCTCGCCGGAGAGACGGGGGYGTTTCTCTCCGATGTTCTTGTCCTTTTTCCGTGTCTTATCTTCCCTGCTGGCGCCCCGGAGTGTTGTGGAGCACGCGTGTCGATAGCCATGAGGGAACCGTTCCCCGCCCCTAGATGGTGGGCCGGGCAGGTCGTGTCGGCGCAGCACCCTCGGCAGCAGTAGAACCGGAGGTCACAGAGGTTTTGCACGCCTGACGCGCGCTGAGGCCGTGTGCTCGAGCCAGGGCGTCATACCACGCGTCTGCCACTGTTGAGGGAAGACGTGTACCTATCAGTATCCGTTCGGGTGACAAGCCTGGCCGTAAGGCCTTTGTGAACACACGAAGTGAATTTGTAATGGGGGAAAAGGCACATTGTTACATATATGAGGTTGGTGTCTGTCAAGAGGATGTTGCACTGGGAAGCGGGTCCATGGAACCAGTGCTGGTAGGAGCTGTGATACCAGGTGTGCTGTGTGATGGCGGTCCCAGTAAGGGATGTGAACTGGATATTGGCTGTCCAATAGCAATGGTTCCAAAGTCCTCTTGGATAAAGCGTTGGAAGGAAAAGCCTGTAGTGCAAACAGTCTCTGTTCACTGAAAATCTGCCTTACCTTTTTGAATAAAAAAGCTGTATGCACCCACATGCCATTCCTTAACTGCTCATTTCACCACCTGATCAACACATCACACTGGGTTTGAAGTGCTTGAACATATCATTGAGTTTCAGCTGTCACAACAGCATAACAGATTTTGGTAGTGTAATAGATCCAGAGTCTCGAAGGGACTGACTAACAGCCTAACTAAAAATAGTAATGTTTSTTATGGCTCTTACACAGTTGTAACATACACTGTTCTTTATTGTTAGAACTCCCCAAAGACACCTTGAAAGTCTGAATATGGTTGTTTCGTTGAACTACGGCCACAGCATCAACGACGTTTATTTTCAAGGGAGAAATGGAAAGTTAGAAATATTGGGTGGAAACCTTTTTCAGCAATAGTGATCATTTCCAGAAGACGTGCGAGGAGGAACCAAAGGCTTCTATGTAATGACTAATCTTTCAAAGTTGTGTAATCTTTTGACTACTGCATTAAAAATGGGTATATACAAATCAGTGATTTATGAGCCTGAGTCTCTGTTCATAGTTCTCAGAACCACCCAAACCACAGTAAGTATAAAGCCTCATCACCACTGGGAGCAGAAGCCCACATGTTGATTTCTGTGGGGGATAGGTATGTACATCAAAGAGCACAATCAAACCTAAGAACTCAGAAAGACAAACAGCAGTTAGTGATACTTTCTTATTACAGTGGACCCTGTACGATCTTGGTTTTACCTTCCTAACTAGGCTTCTGCTGTACATGCATTACTCTTCTGGAAAAAGAAGTCAGCTATTTTCTATTTCTCGTATTTCAAATTCAGTGTTGCACAACCAAGCAGCCAGACTTTCTCGTAATTCATGCTGTAGAGCATCCTACCCACTAAAATGAATGGGACCTCTAATGAAACTAAGATGTAAGGATGGCAAAATCTGCCTTGGAGTAAAAATGGAAATGCCAACTGTGCTATTAAAAAAAAAGTCCGTGATATAAATGAGAGAAGAACCGTGAGTCCTACTGTTATGGTATCTACGAATCTTAAACCTTACAGCATTAAAATACGAGCAGTTTTTATTTGTTCTAAATACAGAATGTCTTTTGAAAAAGATATGAGTAGAAAACAAACAGCTCAGAGTACGTATTCTCCCTTTCATCGTTGTCCAGAACTCCCACTGTTTTCTGTGCAGGAAAAACCAATACAATATGGTCCAATGTCTGTAAATGATAAAGCAAAAAGCATTCCATTAATTTATTTCTGATTTAATCTGGGTTATGTTATTTCATACACATTTGAGACTCAAGTTGCTTGGTTTATGCTTGCAGTGCGTATAAATATTAACATTTGGATACTGCGTATTGCTTCAGCCTGTTGAACAGTTTTTAAAAAACAATTTTTATACTAAAAAAAACTATGACAAGACATAGAATATAGTTCTTATGGAAATGTATTTGTGTTCATAAAAAGGAATTATATAAATACTTAGACACTAAAGTTCAACAGCTGACCCATCAGATGGAGAAGTGCCTTGTTCTACTGGAGAACAGACTGGTCATCAGGAAGAGTTTGAAATGGGCAGCTGTACTCTGATTGCTGCAGCCATTGTCAGCTTTCGCTAGCATGACTGCTAGAGCAGAGTAATGTTAACACCAGATGAGCTATGGTCGGTCCACATTCACTGAAAAAGCGTGCACTTAAAGACTGCTGCATTTACTGAGCTGTGGTAGTTTAAAGTATTCCTGCTAAGCACACCAAAGTGCCAGTATTCAATTATCATGTAAGATACCTTTTTTGATAGTTTATAGTCTTTTTTTTTTCTGGACAAGGAACAAGAACTGCTAAAATACAGATGTGTGCTTTCTGCCACCTTTGATACGGAGGCAGAAATTTCTTGGAGAGTTCCAGTCTGGTTAGTTAGAAACTGTAACCTCTTCAACTGCTGGTACTCATTAGAGGGTATCTGCCTGACAGACTTCAAAAGCAATAATCCATTGTTTGAACCACCTTGTCTCTCCTGCAGGGAGTTAACTCTTCTGTGGGACACAGATCAAATCCAAGTGATGTTGCACTCAAATAAATGAGACGTTTTTGTGGGGTCCATTTCTCAGGATCTGGGAGGACATAAACTCTCTTAAATCAACATTGAGATTTCTGTCATGAATGTGCTCCAGGTTACTTTCTCTTTGCTTTTATCAAATGTTGTCCATTGTTAATTGGTTGACGATAAACCAAAGAAAGAAAGAAATGGGGAAAGAGGAGGCTGTTGAGTAATCCAATCAACTCTTCTGCTAGTACAGACTTACTCCTAGTAGCTTGTTTATTAGTATTTTTCAAATTATTTTTAAAATAACTTAAAGAATTCCTCTGAAAAATTTGCACAGGCTCTGCTCTTCACTGCCAACAAGATTTTCTGATATTCAGTCTTTCRCCGCCTTCTTTTCATTCATTCCTGCTTGTTGCCATATGTATAAGCCCAAATATTTGCTCTCCATCCTGAAGGTTTGCATTACTTAAGCGTTTGCTGGCTGGACACAGGCCTCCATCTACCTCTGCTTTAACAAAACTGGATGTATTAAGCTCTTTTAACCTTTCTCTATAAAACCACTCTTCCAGGTAATTCTTGCTGCTGTTCCTCAAATTGCTTCATTTGCCTCAATGTTATGATGGATGACACAGAAATGATGCACATACCAGTATTGAGTCTGCTAGGGAAAAGTTGTCCTTTCGGAAATGTTTCAATAAGCTTGAGCTGCCAAAACGACCTTGCATCATTTCAGTGCTCTGCATCTTGGCTATGTTTCTGAGCACCCTAAAACAGGGTTTACTACCCAGTGGGTCTGCGGTGTGTCTTTCACTTGCCAATACTGGACCTGTGTGCTGAAGGCAGCCCTGCATTTAGGACCAGTGGCTCAGGACTCCCTCACTGCTTCATCTTCTGTGCAAGCTTCAAGTCATTGGAGAGTTTCCAACACTGGTGGCATTGTGAAACTTGTGCATGAAGCAAAGAGAGGAGATATGATATATTGGGGTTTTAATATACAGGATTGTCTACAAGATTTATTTTCAGTGAACTCTTGTTACTTTTTACTCAATGATTTTATTTTCTAGATAAACAGTGGTAAATTTGGTGGGTTTTATTATTTGTTTTACTTCAATTTTCTATTTGCTTAATCACTCATGATCATGCATCTAAATTAAAATCCAAGATATGTCATATGATTTTTGTTAACCCCATGAGAAAAAATATCCCTAATTTCTTTAAGAATTTTACATTTTAGGAATTAAATGTAATGATCCAGAAGTTACTTTCTCAGAGAAAGGGATGATGACCTTCTGGTTGGGCTCATAATCTGGTACACTCTTGCCCCATGAGAGCCCACCTTCAGCTTTGCCTTGATGAAAACCATGACAGTCTGTGTGATTTTGGTTTGCCACTTCCCTCAAATAAAAGAAATGATGCAGTGTTTTGCTGGCAATAGTGCTATCTGTAGAATCATTGTTGTGAACTGGGATGTGAACTGTTGCTGTGGATACAAACCTAGAAAGATGCATGAAATAAGGATTAGCCTCACTCATTTGAGGTTTCCCTACTGTTACATCAATGTCTTGCAAATGCCATATCACGGTCCCTCTCTCCTGTCGTGATCCTGGCACCAGGCAGAGTGGGCTGGGCTGATCTTGGATGACCTAATTAGTTGTGTCTGGCATATAGGTTTGATATGTAAAACCTATCTCCATGTGAAAGCATGGAGGAGGCTGGCTAGAAATGGGTGTTGCGTGGCTGTAGTATAGTGACATGAGCTGAATACCACTGTTACTTGACCTAAGGCATTTGCAGTGTCCTCACGCCCTATCCCATGCAGTGCTGTGCACTGGGTCATAGTGAACTTGGGAGATAGAACACAAAGGGCTCAACCCCACCACAAGACCTGACAAAGCAGAAGACTTCAACACCAGGTTAGCTTTATGCATAAGAGTACTGTCAGTGAAGGAAACTGCTCCTGTTCGACTGTGTGTTTGTTACATGCCATGCTAGTATGCTCCAGAATTTCCAGATTCGTTCCCCAAGGGTGCAGCAATACAGCCCCATTTGCTGTCAGCGCAGTATTATTGCCTCCCCCAATGTTTGGCAACCTGGCACAATTTCTGGTGTAGGTCATAGGTATTTTGGTGTGAGGGCAAGGTATGTGACATTTATTCCACCCATACTCCCCACTGATTCAGCAAAGCTGGAACTTTCTAACACAGCACTCCTCTCTATCATAGTCTTGTAGAAATCCAAGATTGCTGACATGGTATCATAGTGTCATGTTAGATAGCTGCTAATTTTATGGTAAAACCTATGTGTTGAATTTTCTGCCATAAGAGCAGGCATCTTGTGCTAAAACATCCATGACTGCAGAAGTAATCCACTGATGCATTAAAAAAATAGAGAAAGGAGAAAGAAATAGAAAAGAAATGGGCCTGAACGGAATGCTGATGAACCAAATACATCGTTCAGCCTAAAGATACACAGGACTGCATCCTTAAGTTCCTAAAGCTCTTATGAGTGTCAAAACTTCTCTGGAAACCTGTTCTTTCAGTTAAATTAGATTCTACCAAAATGGTGATAAACTCAGCTATGTGCTATCTTTTCTGATGGGCACATCCCACAGCATTGCAATGCTGTGCCAGTGCCAAAGGTTTTCCATGTTTGGCTGAAACAATAGTTAATACTCAGACTGGTGAACTGCAACTCATTTTCATGGAAATTTTAAAATCATCAACACACTTGATCATTTATCCAGTTGTCTCCATGCAGATTCAGAAGCTCAGCCACAGACACCTCCATCTGAAATTCTTGGCCAGAGTTTATCAGTCCCAGATTACCTGCCAATGCACACGGAACCTGTGTCATAGGAAAGCATTTTTTATGAGGTACTGTCGATTTCAATTCACCAGCTGAACAGAACAATAGATGAGGTGCGCAAAGAGGGCACACATCAAGTACTGTGGATTCTGGTTGCTACCTGGACCCCTCATCCTCAAAGGAGACCGAAGTCAGAGACCTCTGCACATGAAGATCAACTTGCAGGATGAGGCARGATGAAATTCTGATGGTAGAATTTAATTAAATGCCTTAAAAATTGAAAATGGTTAAAGCTGTTTCTTACTGCTTTCTATGCACATAGTGTGTCTTCTGCTGTGTCTTTTTAAAGTCTTACTTCTAGAGGAGCTTGGTGATTAGCTTATTCTCACTGCCCTTTAGACAACTCTAAATATTTTCTCCATCTTAACTGAGTCATATGCTCTATGATACGAAGTATAAGTAAGGGAATATCTGGACTTTCCTGTCCTTTCAGGTAGCCTAGGTTATCATTAGTACTGGCATTCTGTGTACAGGCTCTCAGATATGCACTTCTCATTTACTCTTCTGTTGTCTCATTTCTATTTCTGGGTATAAATGATGGCTCTTCACTGTTGTCTGACTTCCCCTTTGCTGCTGTGGGTAAGCATCTCTTTCACTTCTGCATGTTAAAATAGAAAAAAAAAGACAAAAGGCTAGGGTAGACTCTCATGGTACAGCTTTGTAGGTTTGGAAAGATCTTCCCTGATATTTTATTCCTGTGAACTGATTGACATCACTTTAACATGTCTCCAAGTGCTTATTATCTCATCTCTCACACCAGGAAATAAAGGCTCCCAAGAAGCACTACAGAGATATTTATGGGTGAGGGTTAGCCCCAGTACAGACTGTACCATTAACATTCAAGGCTCTATTCTCTCAGCTTCCATGTTTGAGATCCCTTCACCTTCTTCTAAAGTGTGCTGTGCAGTCCTTTTTTTGCCATGAGGCTCCAGGGGAAAGAGTGAGGTCTGAGGAGATGAGGTGTAGAGTAGAGCTCATGAGGCTTGTCTCTTCCCTTTCACACTTCAGAGGAGATACCAGGCAGGGCAGAAAAAGAGAGGGCAGAAAAAAGAGCAGAAAAAGAGAGAAGTGGCACCAGCTGAGCAGGAGAGGAGTAACACAGCTCCTGCAAGATGCGTAAGTAACAGCACGGGACTGAACAAATGGGATATATTCAGTACTTCAGGAATTTGCTGCAGTTCATGGCAGCTCATCCTAACTGGGCTAGCATGTTTTACTGTCCTGCAAAATTCTATCTAGTGTCTATCAAATCTCAGTCTGCATAAGCTGAAATATGGCTGAGTTTGAGTGTTTGTTATACACCAGAATACAAAAAGATTCAAAAGATGAAATGCTGTCTTGGATGAGGAGCTGTAGTTGGTTGGAGACCTGAGTTGAGGCTCACACATAACTAGTTAATTTTGTTGAAGAAATTTGTTTTTAATAAGAAACTGCTGCTCTTCTTCCAGGTGCTGCTTTCCCATCAAGCAACACAAGAGCTGTCATCCTTGCCTGTCCAAACTGAGGTATAGACGTCTGGGCACGCATCAGGGTGGAGGTGGAATTTCGTCTAACAGAGAGAACTAAGAACCCAGAGAAAACAGAGCATTTTGGAACTGATGTCCTCTCTGGAATATTAAAAGACCTTATACATACCTCAGGAGTTATATCTATATGGATGGGTGTGGAGAGCTGCTTGCTTSCTCTTATACTTTGAGCTACCAGGCTGCAGGCCAGCTCTGGTATGAAAACTTAAACCGTGATGATGTGACACTGTTTGCATTTACCATAACTGTTCTCTCTGCAGGACTTATCAACACKGCTCTGAGCTCTTAGTTATTGCAGCTACCTGATACCCAGACCAGTCTGGCTAACATCCAGCTGGCTCAGGCCATAAGCAACTGCATGCACCACCAACTGCAGCCACTTTTGGTTAGTTGCTGTAGTCAGTTCCCACAATGGCTACTGCAGCAGTCATACACAGACACAGAGTGAATTGCTAGGCACTGTGCAGTGGAAGCAAACTTCCTGTGACGACACCACTCTTAGCATATAATTTCATATTTCATAGTACATAATCCTTTTGGATTGGTCAAGTAAAATGTAAAAATGAAAATATATTGAAACCAAAGGAAAAAAATTAAAACCAGAGCAGCTCTAAACGGACATATATAGAATTACTTTGAAATGAAATTAAGCTTTTCAAAGACAAATGGGTTTCTTGTAGCTTCAACAGAAACAGTAAGCAATAAAATCCAGACTTACTTGTGCATAAATGACTTAGGTGGTGAATGGGAAGGAGATAGTCAYAGAGGGCTGAGCTGGAGGAATTACGTTTGCAAGTTCTTGAAAAACCCGCGTATGAGAGAGTTCCATAGAAAAACTGAATAGTATGACTCAACTTGATCCAGATAAGTTTTTCCTAGGGGAATAAAAGACAAAACCTTTGATCTTGGTTGCTGTGATAGAAAATTGAGTAATAAATAATGGTTCTGTTAATGTCTTAATCATAGCTTATACATGGTATTCTCTTGCCAACATTCCTTTGCTTGTCATTATACTTTGACACAGCATGATTGCATGAGTGTATCAAGTAAACTCAATAGCTGTTCCAGAGGAGGCCTGACTCCTTGTAGCTCACCAAAGCTGGATGTGTCAGAAGAAAGGGTCTAGATGAAAAGCAGCCAAGGGGACTTCCTGGCTAGGGGTTGTGGAGCCAGCCATCAGCCTTCTTTCATGGAAATACTAGTAAGAGAAACATCCCCAGGGAACTGTTTGGGCAAACGATGACAGATGTATCTGAGGAGTGAAACTTCTTCCTTAAGCAACATCTGCTGGTGTTGGAAGTATCCAGAAAGCCACACCACACTTAAAAAGGAAACAAACAAATCTGCAAGGAGAAGAACAAACCAAGATAAATTAGCTGTGATAACCTGCCTTTTAACCAAAACCCTGCATGAAAATGTTGAATAGCAGAAGTAATGCCAGATAGAAAGCAAAGACCATTCAGCATCATAATCGAGCCTGAGCCCAACAAGGGCTGGTCATGTTCAGAACTTTCAGATATTAAACTCTCAATCTTACTTAAAACACGGTTATTTACAATGCCTTCTAGTTTACCTGTACATTGCTCCTAAAGTACAGGGAAAGCAAAACATTAAAAATTTAAAAATTTTGGTAGGTGAAACTTTGTTAGATTCTTGTGTGGTTTGTGAGTCTTGTAATTTTTTTGAAGTCAGAAAACTTGAGATACAGAATGGTTAAACTGATTGAAAGGCAGCAAGACAGAACACTAAGACTTCAAATAGAAAACTTACAATTTTATAAGAAAAGATATGAGGAAGCATATTTTTGAAACTATTATCCCTAATAAAAAACCAACAAAACCTAGTGCTACAGTGGCGTTCTGTGAAATTCTCGAACTTTTTACTACATTTCACCTTTCACATTGATTTAAAGACTGAGCAGAGTGTAGACTTTTGCTTAGAGATAGTAAAGACACAGTACCCTGCTCCAAGATGAAAAAGCTCTGTGGCTACAGGTAGCAGATTAAGGCTGGTTTCATTAGTGTCAGAATCACCTCTGTGCTTTTTTATTGGCTTTTACAGACACAATTGTCAATAATTACCTGGCCTTCTGTTTAAACAGGGAAACACCTGGTCATTGATAAATGAGTTGGTACCTTAGGGGCTACGTGTATCGAAAGCTGTGCAAGTTTCAGGAGCACAAGTGAAAACTGAGTTATTTATAGTTTACCATTTCATTTCTTTTCATGCTTTTTATCTTTAAAACCAGTGTCATTTTTAGCTAGTCAAAATACAGAGGCACCAGTTTCACTTTTGCAAACCTGTATATTTAAAGGAGGATGTTTAAACAGTGCTGGCAACTTTGTATTTCTAAATGCTAGTGTTCTGGTTTTCATCTAAATAAAGAAAGCAGGATTTGCAGTCGAAAAATCAGTTTGTAAGCTCAAAAAATACAGTTGGAAAAAATATGTGGAGAAATAAAAATGCCAACTAAAAATATCTGTGTTAACATTGGACCATAATGCCTGCTGCAATATTGCTGTTACCAATGCAATTGCTGTAGAAAGCAGAGYACCAGGGCCAAGTACAGAAGTGAGAGGAATTAACTTTTAG
Source organism: Amblyornis subalaris (assembly GCA_018881555.1). NCBI lineage: Eukaryota > Metazoa > Chordata > Aves > Passeriformes > Ptilonorhynchidae > Amblyornis > Amblyornis subalaris. The sequence continues at coordinate 2,792,111 of JACAXG010000033.1, forward strand.
CTACTCCAGCAGGGCAGAGCCCTGTGAATCACACTAGGAAGTGCAGATCAAATCCTCTTATGTAAACATCATACGGGGCTGGCACTAATCCTCCGTGCACCCTAGGAGTACTGCTGATGTGGCATCCTCCAAACACACATTTGCTTTGCGTAATTGTGGGCAACTGCTCTTGGGTGCAGGAGGCCTAAGTGTGAGCCTTTGTATGTCTGCCCAGGGTGAGCAAAAAGAGATGGGGAAAAGCAAACTCTGAACATGGCTGTGAGCTCCCAGGGCCACCTCATACACCTCTTGTCATCACTGCCCTCCCCAGAGACAGGATATCCTTCCCCTCAAAACACCAATATCTCATACCTGGGTCCAAGCCCTTGAAGAGCTGGGTGGCCCAGCCCAGTCCCCGGTCCTCCTGGACCTCCAGTCATGTCACTGGTGTCCCGCTGCTTTTCCCAGCAGTTGTGTGTTTCAGTGAAGAATGCTGAGGACCCAACTCCTGTTTCACACCAATGTTTAACTTGCTGAATCAGGACTCACTGTAATGATTCAGACCTGGTTTCTGGTGACTAATGCTGGGCACTCCCTTCCTCCTAGGCAGCAATAGCTCCTCAGTGCTCCCAAACCCTGTTCAGCCAGGCAGCTACAGGACTGGAGGCCAGATGTTCTGCTTACTCCCACTGAACAAGTGGTGGCTGTTTTTTGTTTATACAGGAGTGTCAATTTTTAGTCTGAACTTATTTTTTTTTCTTTTTAATCTGTTATATAATCAAAAAGTTATATGATCAAAAAGTATAATCCCTGCACACACAAGTCCTATAGTTTACAGAACTGATCTTCTTGAAGAAAGTCTGGGTGGGGTACTAGTGCTCTTCTCACTCAGCAGGGATCAAATGTGAAATAAAGCAAATACCTTAGGATGAAGACTTTATTATAGGCATGGTTTTGTCTATGTAAAGCTTTCTTCCACCAGGTTACTTTATCATTCACATAGAAATCTAAGACTTAGAGGAGCACTCTTGAGTAAAAGCTCTGGCACAACTTCCATTTGCCTCTTCTCATCCATCAAACACAAAAAGTGTGATATAATACAAGCACAGCAATTTCCCACAGAGAAAACCATACAGCATTATAGCCAGGTGCTGTCTGCAACTTTTCCCTATTTCATTCAGCAAGAATTTGAAAGCATTATCAGTTTGATCACTGCTGTGATTTCCATGGTTGCAGGAAGCCCTCCAGTCCTCGCAGGCTCCAGTGTGAGAATGCCAGCTCAAGTTGGGCAGATACCCTGAATTCTTCATTTTAGATTATTGGTGAGACAAAAATGTTTGTCCTACCAGCCAGGCCCATCCATCCTGTCCAATTTGTCTCTTCAGGGTTTCAGTGCAGAAACCAATGACAACCCTACAGAGTTAAGCCTTCATAACTATCTTCTAAAAAAGTTTCAGAGGCCTTTTATCTTGGGCTGGATCTTCCTCCTATGGGTTTTCCTGGATGTCTTTAGTTTTCATCTCTTAGATTAGATAATTTCTCATCCTCTGAAATATCACTGGTATATGCATGAATATGAAAGGTACTCTGCAGACCTTGCAGTAGTTTGTGTTCTGTCTTAATTTGTCAATGTCAGTGTGACTGGATGATGTAGACTCCCAGTCAAAACCAATAACACATTTAGCTCTTGACTGCAGGAAAGTTTGCTGCTATTTTGAATTACATTTCCTATAGCTATTGCAAAGCTTTGGGTCAATTGTTGGTGAAGTGGCTGAGTAGGTTTTTTTTAATAGTTCCAGTACGGGAAGTTCAAGATGATATAAATGTGGTCAGGCCATTTTCCACCTCCCAATGTAATACCTCACAGTTACCTACTATGACAAGGAAAAAAAAAGCGAAAGCACATTGTTGTATCTCACCTGATACTACACCCAGTTGCATTGCTCAAATCCTTGCAAATTTAAGGTAAATGGGTTGTATTAGAGCAATAAGTTCTATTCTTTGTCCTCTGTGAATATTTCCCTAATACCTAGACAAAGTGGGATGTTTCACAATTATTTGCCGTGACATGCTATGAAATGTTTGGCTGTTGTCCTTAGAGTCTGGTAGTGTCAATCACATTTTTGTTCTTACTTAGAGCTCAACTTTTGATTCCACATGAGGCAGCATCCTGACAAGAAGAAAACCTGATGGCACAGCTGTAATTTCAAATATTCCAACAGGTTCAGTTAGGCATACTATTACACAATGACCTGGTTTAGAGCTGTCACGGGGAGCAATTAATCTTTTGTCACTCCACACTCATTCTAGAAGCACCTGAAGCCCAAAGAACTCCCTGGAGCCACATCTCTCTCTTCCTGCCAGCTTTCTGTGGAGAGGTTCAGTTCAGCTCCAGAGTACATTTACTCGCTTGAGTAGCCCAGGACACCTTCAGGGTCCCTAGGTGAAGGCGACTCTCAGTACAAGAGCAATAGAAATACTGACTACACAACATAATTCACTGAGTTTTCACACCCCCAAAGTTGATGGGAGACAAATTTCTTTTGGGCTCTGTATCAGTTGGTCATTAGTAGCTCCCAGTGTTATTCAGGCAGTACATTTCCTTCACATTCAGCCTCTTAAGTATTTTCCGTGGATCATATTTTCACCAAATCACAACTCTTTTCAGCTGTTGATTTCTGCACAGAGCAGCAGGTGCCTGGACGGCTCTTTACACATGTTGCTCTGGTTGTTGGGTGCTGACAGCTCTGCAGCTCCTGCTTTTCTGGATGAGGCTTTCCTCTATTTGGGCAACTCCACCTCGTTTGGCTTTTGTCTCTACATCATCTGCAACTACCATCTGGCCTGGGGGCCCCTAAAACAGCTTCTTTCACCTAACCTATGGGATGCCTATGAATGCATTGCAGTTGGGCCTCATCCAGCTCTTTAGTCACTTCACTAGAAATGTTTCCTTGAAATGCTGCATCTGGTCTAAATTACTCACCCTGAGGCTGGGAATTCACAGCTGATACCTTTAAAAAAACACCCTAAATTTCTGTTTCAGTGTTTACAGCTCTGTTGCTAGCCTGTCCCTGGAGTTATCTTCTGCACCTTACAAACTATGAGTTGCCTTTGTGCAAACTCTTTTCAAAGTAAAGGTTAATACAAAAGTTTCTAATAGTCTCCCACTGAGCACACAATCTCCCTGTATTACTCATTCCAAATTCAATACACAAAGTTCTGCTCATTAAAACTATCTTCTGACCAGAAGAGGGAAACCCCCAGCAAAGCTTCCTCAATGCAAGTAACCACCTCTGTGGAGGCTGTCCTTTTGCTGCTTTTTGGTTTGCCATTTAGTTGCAATTCCCAAGAAGCCAAATTTCTGCTTTTTTCCTTCTTGTGTCTCAAGAAAAGATTTATAAGACTCTGCTTTGCAGGATGCACAGCCTACATATTAAAAATTTTGACAAAAGCTTTTGGCCTTGATGCACTGTCAAGATGCTGTCCTGCTTTCCCTTTCCCTTCAGAGAGTATTAGCTCAGTGACTGGAAAGCCACCCTACTCAAGGCCAACAAACTTCTTCTTAGAAATGTTTTTTCTGTTTTGAACCCACTGTGTAAGTCCAAAGTACACAATGGCTACCAGGGAAAGGCCCAGCACAGAGAGCAGCAGTGCCCTCCTTTACTGCCTCTGGCTCAGAGGCAGCAATTATAGTGTAAGACTGCACAGCATGTGATTAATAAAATACAGCGCTATCTTTTGGAGGAAGCGCTGTCTGGCCTAATATTTTTACACTGCTTATTCCCTCACTGCTAGGACAGAGCAGGCMCTGGGTGTTGCAACCTAGAGGCAACTGAGTTGCTGGAAAGGTAATGGTTGAGTTAAAGACCTGCCCAGGTTTTTGCAGAGGAAGGCTTAAGTCAAGTCAGGGCAGTGATGGGAGGCTTACAAGACTCTTCTGGACCTGAATCTGGCCCTTGAACTGGGAGAATCCTGCAGAGTCCTGCTTTTAGGTGACAAGGCCTCCTGCTAATACACTTCTCTTGGTAGACAAACAGCAACCAAGGCAGTTTGCCAAACTACCTTGTCCTCTATTAGAGTGACAGAATATTGACTCATTCCTCTGCCAATTTGTTTGCTCTGTGGTCAAACATGCGTAGGGTGATCTAAGGCACTGATTCAGGTGAGACACCAATACCTTTGCAATAAAATATTTGTTTAAGTCTTTGTCTCAAGTAAAATAGTTGTTCTTATGAAGATTACCATTACAATTGTACTTGATGGGGGTTTTGCTCTCTTTTTTTACTTCCTCACAGAAAAGAAATGCCTAGAATAATTTCTTATTGTGACAGTAAATTTTCACTTAACTTTATAAGCTCTTTAATGCAGAATGACTTCCATATAGCACTATAGTTGATGTGTAAAGATAAACAGCAGTATTTTATTTTCTCTGTGACTCACTGCACATAAGTCCATATTTATTCAGACTTTGTGGAGCATAATGATGGGTAGGAAAATTTATTATAGTTACCAGGAAAATGAATATTTTAGTCCATTTAATTTATGTTGTATATCTGCTTCTATAATAAAATGCAGATATTTGGGGCAAAAGTCTTGTCTGAGGCCCATGGCTTGTGATCCAAGATTTGTAGGCAGCAGACAGACTTTTTATTCCTTTATGTCTATGGGAGAACTAGAGTTATTAATGCTGCTAAAATAACAGCTGCTAAATGTTATTTCCATATGATCTAGCAATTATAGCACATGCCATCACCTGATAACTTAGTTGTTCTCTTTTACAGTCCTCACTGTGGTGGTTTCAGATATTTAAATTCTTTATCCTTCTCCCAGTGTATCAGATGACTCTAAACAGTCAGTGTGGTCCAACAGGCCCTTTGCAGAAGGCTCTGCTTTTTTTTTTTTCCTGATGGRGAAATTGCTTAGTAAGCAGTGCCTTCTGGGCTCGTAAATAGAAGTACTGGATGCGTGTCCTGTCTCTGTGCCTGTCTCCTTCTTGCTGAAGGAAGGCCATTTAAAATTTTTTTTTCCATAATTCTGACTGTGAGAGTTATTGAACCCCCATTGTCAAAGAAATCTGAGACCTGCCCAGCCATCTGCTGTACCTCTGAGACTGTGATGCTGCACCTCCTATCCTTGTGGTGTGACTCCAGTGCTTTCCTTTTGCAGAGGAGGGAAAACAGCCTTTGGCAGCCTCTGGTCCCATCACACCTGGTAATCCAACTGCCTGTTGCTTACCTAGCATACTGTAAATTTTTATTAACAGTAAAGGATCTGACAAAAGAGGAACCCAGGAGGTTATACAAGGAAAAAATGACCCAACTATAAAAGCACTTATTTTCTAAGGTGATCAAGAGCTCAGTCATAGATTGTTCCTCTTACTCTTTCTTCCAGCTACTAGACAGTTCTGCAAATACTCTATAAAACCAAAACACAATTTAGTGCTGTATGTTGCTAAAGAATTGATATATGTATGTTTCAGTACTGCAATATATTCCTTTCCTATGAATCCAGGCATGGTGAACAAAACCACCTATATTTTAAAAATTCTAGAGGAAATCACTTAAAGACAACTATTTGAAGTGGAGCAAAGGATACCAGCTACAACAGGGAGATTGACTTTTTCTGGGTTTTCACAAAGTTATGCTTTCTGCTGGTCTTACTTTGTTGATTTTCCATAACTCCATTGTCCTGCTACTTTTTGTGCTGCTGAACAGCTTTTGGTCGTGGGCTTCTTTTGACTAAACAGATACAGCTGAAGTTTTCCCACTGCCTGAATTCTTTAATTGGAAAAGACTCAAGACAAATATGAGAGGCCACCAGATGCCTTCCTGTCATCTGTAAGTAATTTTCAAAGACTACAGAGAATGTTGTAGACATCTCAAGTTTTCAGTAATCTCAGAAGGAGAGAGGGAACATCCTAAAGTAAATACCAAGTAGTATATGTTATCTGTCCTGGGAGGCCAGCATGCCAATCTAACCAAAAATACGCTCCTCATTAGAAAACCGCCTGCAGCTTTAATCAGCTTTAGCTGATTTTTTTTTCAGAGTACCATATTTACTAAGGTGTAGGGCAACCTTGAATGTAAGGTGGTCTCTCACAATCTGTTTTAGCAGGTAAAAAAATGAAATGTCATCATGTGCTGAAAATTCCCTTAATTATCGTTGCAACACAGAATGATCCCACCTCTGACAAGCCATCCCTAATGCCTGATGGAGACAGGCAAATTAATGTGGAGCAGGAAGTATGCTTGTTGTAAGGGCTGGGCTTGTTCTCAGACAAGACAGTCAGTGGTTCCAAGTGAAAACAAGAAAAAGTCACCAAATAGAAATTGTATCTTTTAAACTTTGGAGGGTATTTACAGGAGAATTTCTGGAGACAAGTGTACAGAAATGACAGTAAAGACTTCTTCAGTAAAGCGCATGTGGTTTTGTGCCTATGATACATGGATAATGACATGAATACTACCTGTAGGCAATAATGTAGTTTATGGGTTTCTACAACATAACCCATAGCTTGGTGGAAATAAGTATATCAGTAATTAAAGGTATACGTTACAAACAGATCCTGGGATCAACAACCTCGGGAAACCACAGCAGGTTCAGTGTTGAGTTTGGTAACCAGATAGTAAAAGAAGAAACCGTGAGCTGCATATACTCCTTGTTAGCAGCAGTGTCTTCAGCTGGCATTTTAGGATTCTGTTATAAGCAGTACTACCCTTAGACATCTTTTGAAATGTTTTATAAAATCACAGAAGTAATTACATTTTTGTCCAACTTTATCCAGCAAATAAAGAGACAGTCATGCCTTTTCTATATGCAGCCAGACAGATCCCACACAGAAGAGCTGTCTTCTGTCTCTGGCCACTGCTTTGGCCTATGGGCAACTTGTGATTGCAATGGTGAGATTGAATTTGTGGCATAACAGCTCAAATGGAAATAGTGCACATGAATTCCAGAGGTTGGCTAAAAGTCCTAAACATGATACATTCATCCCAACTCTACACATACTGAATATTTCAGCACTGGAATCTGTTATGAAAATTACTTCATTTAATTTACTTGATTTATGATTTAGGCTACAGTTGCTCTGGGAATCTGATTAATGCTGAAAAAAAGTCCAAATGTCCAAGTTTCCAAGGAGAAGTCCTCTCTCTTCCTCCTTCCCCCATGCCTGCTTCCAAAATCTGTAAGAAAAGCCCCCAAATCATTAAAGGTTTGTAGAATTATTAAGGTTGGGAAAGACCTCTAAGATCATTGAGTCCAACCATGTCTAGCTAGCAACAGTATTAGTGTATGTAATAACAGGTCTGAACAGAAAGACTACTCAGTTTTTAAAAATTTTGCAATTCTTTTGACAGATCCTAACTTCCTAGAAAAGACTGAAGACATTCTTCAGATGTAAGGTCCTGATTGCAATCATAATCATGTGATTGCCTGAATTTAGCTGTAGCATTTAGACTTTCAGCTTACAAGAAGTTTGTTGGGGGCCATTCCCAAATATTTCTGTTCACTCAGCCAAGCAGGACTTAAGCTGTCCTCTAAAAATAGAGAAGCCAATATAAAATTATTTTGTTTGGGCCCGTATCCCAATATTTCACATAGTTAAAGCGCTCAGAGCCACATGAAAACACAGCTTTGAACCACAGGAGAAAAGTCATGGCTCAAGGATGTATTACACATACGTGAGGACTACGCGGATGACTTGACAGCTTGCAGATGCTGGAGAGGAATACATTTCAGGGAGGCCAGGGCTGTAGACCATTGCCTAGCGTCTCTTCAGCTCTGTAAGCTGTTCTCTCCGGCATCAGGTTTCAGAAAGGAATGCCGTCACGGGAGAGTTTACCCGATGACTAAAACTGCTGACTTTCCAGTGTGACGTTTAAGCTCCTATTCCACGCTCCATGCTTGCTTTATTTACTAATCCAGCCTGTAGCTGTGATGTGGTGGAAGAATGGAGGTAAATACTATGCCTTGAGAGCATTTGTGTGAGCGGAGAAAGTACCACCCATCTCCCCAGCACTGTGGTTGTAGAAGCCCAGAGAACCTGACTTTCTGTCAAGTTTTGATTGTGGTGTGGGTCATCACAGTAGCCTCTCCTCCGAAACAGTAGGAAGAGCCCTCATCTGCAGTCAGGGAGCTATCAAAAGGAGAGAGCATGAACAAGAATTGGACGTCACTCTCAGCTGAAAAAATTAACTATAGAATAGAGCATCCCAGGCTGCAATATATCTTCTGTTTACATTCCCCATGCTGGGAGGGAGGGTCTGGACAGGGTCCACTGCAAATGCAACAGCTGCAGGGAGGTTTTATAACCACAAGGTTCTACTAGATGTGGCAATCTGGAGATTGATTTGGGACAACTCCTACAAAATACGTCTTTTGCTGTATTTCAACAAACCACCAGCCAAGAGTAAAACCTCTAACTGCTTGGAAATATCAATAATACTTAAAGGATAACAGTTTCTTAATGTCACACAAATACCAAGTTTCTTATTACCTGCTCTTCTGTAGCAGCAAAAATATACCTCAAGATAAAAAGGTTGAAAATGGGAAACCATGTAAGCACTGCTAACTTGTGCTGTGGACTCGGTTCAGTTGCTATCAATGTCCCTATGCTCTTTATGAGTGACAAGGTTTTATCCTGAATCCCAGCTAAGTCATGGGATTTTTTGAGATTCTTCCTTCTTGCCCTTCGCCTCCTATCAAAGGATGATGTTGGCAGCCATCATGGAAGAGTTTGAAACTTTAGGCTTCCTGAAGCCTAAAAAAAGAGAAAGCAAACAAACCCACCTTTAATGTGTATATACATATACAGCCATGCACCACAGGTGTACGTATAGATGGTGTGTGTTGGTGCGTCATTGTGTATCTGTCTATCTGTGAGGAGGGAGAGCAGGAGAGACATATTTCATGATTGTTGTGGAGGCAAGGATTTCATGTTTGGAAAGGCAGTTCCTGTCAACGCCAATAATCTAAATTAATGAAAGATTGCAGACACATGGCCAGTTTGGAGAAAACTCAGCCTGTTGCCGGATGAGGCCCTTTAGGAGTCAGAACACTTATGACTGGATTTTGCAAGCATTTGATCCACTTGAGCTGTTTTTCGTATGTATGGAGGTGGTAGTCAGTAGAGAGCAGGAGCTACCCAGGAAGGAGCATAAAAGCTCCATCTCTTTCAGCAGGAGATTCCAGCACCCTGATACTGCATGTAGTTTGCTCACTCGTGGTGGTAGTTTGCATCATACTTTGTGAGGTCAGATGCTAAGGATCCAGAAATTACATTCTTCCTCATGAGTAAGCTTTAGTATGATCTGGAATGACTCATGAGGTTAAAGGGTTGTAAGGTCAAGCCATTTTTAAATACTGGCTGAGTTATCTGGGAAGGATATTTTGTGTAAAAAGCATGAAGAATTTCATCCAGTAGATACTAAATATTTAAATAAATTTTTTTTCAAGATCTGTAGTTCCATAAGATGTAGACTTTATTATCTGTTTCTTATTTTTTTCTACATGTCAAAATAAAGTGTAAAGCAAAAAAGCCCCAAACCATAAATGTTGGCAAATATTCATACTATCCAATATATTCAAACTTATTTAATTAACTTGTCAGGCTTGGTTTTTCCCAAGCTAATTCTGTGGCTATAACAAATTGTTATCTTCCAGATCTGATTATTCATTAAACATCTACTGTGAATTTCAGGTTTCCTCATGCTTAAAATACAGTACATGTATTATGAGATTAAGAATTAAAATATGTTTCTTAATTTTATTTAATTTATGACTTTCAGTTACAGAATTTAAATTCTAAGGATGCTGCAGAACACATCAGTTAACTGTACTGAGCTAATTAACAAGTATAACAACTTTTTTTGACTGCGGCACATATATTTTCAGACCTGAAAGAAATGACTGGACAGCTTATTACTGATATTAGCTTAAAAGCTCTGTTTTTATTTCAGTGGTGGGCACATTTTAATCCACTTTTGGAGTAAATAATGAATGACTGAATCATCATTGCATTTATCAGAAAGATTCAATGATGAAATGAAACATTATTTTAGAGTGTTGTTTTCCACTGTTTCTTGAGTGGGATGAGCATTTTCCTGCTGTACTGTAGTAAACTACAAAAACTTTGCTGTCCTGTGGTTGGGGAGCAGGATTAGAATTGAGGTTCTTGATAGCTGCTGCTCAGAAACCCCTGAGCCTAGCCCAGCACACACAGATGGCTATGGGGTGGTTCCCTCAGATTCCTATAGATTCTGGCTTAAATGGGTTAGAGCTGTGTTCCAGTTGGTACATTATTTTCATAGGTCTGTTTCTCTGGAGAAAGTGATTTCATGCTTTCTATCAGGAAGATAACATCACACACACACACTTTTTTTTAATAATGAGCTATTGTCCCTCTGTGGCTGACTTTATTTTCTCCATTCAGGGCTATAAGAGAACCATAAGCACAATCTTAGGTAAAATTTGCATGAGAAATTATTTGCAGCAAGCAGCCAACCACCACTTCATTATACTCACAGGAAACCCCCTCCTCTCTCAACAAAACAAAAATTTAAAAATAGGACTCTGTATGCTGACCCTGATGTTATTGCTGCTGACTTCAGCTGCACTCCTGTCATTTATGACAGTTGTGTAGTTTGCACAGGTCTTCACAGGCTGAGAATATGCAGAGAGAAATGGAACATTTATGAAAATGGCATTAAAGTAATAAGCAAGAAGGAGGACGCAGTGTCATAAGTTTAAAGAACAACAAGCTTCCTAGTGTTGTCCTGATAGATCTTTTAATCTGGGAAGGAAATTAACACCTGGACAAGTTGCCAGAGATTGCTTCTCCTTCACAAGTAACTTCAAAATCCAAACGAAAGTCTTTTCCAAGAGATATTTTCTGCTTCAGCTACTGCTGCTGGGCTGGGAAATGCATTAATTCAAGCAAGTGCCACAGCTTGTGTTAAGAAGACCTCACCAACTCTAAACTGAATTGAAAATCAACAAATCTTTGTATCTTACCAGGCAAACACCTGTCAGAAGGATTAAGATTTGATGTCAATAGGTTACATTTCTCGCAGCCCTTTTATATGTGATATCTGTGATGATATCTTATTACCTCCTTTCCCTCCACAACACCTTCCTCCATGGCATCCTCTTCTGCATGGAGGAAGCCCCCTGAGGCCATCCCATCTACTTGTAATATATTTTCAAGTCTCTCTTCTGCTGTGGTACCCGTAGGGAAAGAGCAGCTGTTTAACAGTTCGAGGGAGGTAGTCCTAAAACAGGAGCTGTAATAAAAGCGTAAGAAACTGTGATACAGGGGCTTTTTACATTTGTCAGTTTCCCCCTCTCCAAAATGGTTATATAGGGCTGTTCTCTTAGAGTCTTATCTATGAAGGGCAACTCAAGTGCAACACAGAGCACTAAGAACCTGTGGGAGGTTCTTATAAACATTAATTAAATATTTTAAACCAATTATATGAACACCCAGCCCCAGTTAACAGAGGCTGATTACATAAGCAGGTATTTTGCTGCTGATGGTCATTCTTCTCTGCTTGGCAAAAATAACTGGAAAAGAGTTTTTTTCTGATTTGTAAAAGTAGTTTGTGCCACTGCCAGTTTCAGATGGTAACATGAATCCAGTTTCACAATCTGAGATGGAAAGCCTGATTGAAGCCATAATAGGCAACAAGCCCTGACTAGAAGTAAAATAATCCTTAAATGCTAGATATTCCTCAGTGTCGGATTGAAGGGGCTGCATTTAAGGTGCTGTCTGGCATTCATGGCATTCATGGTGAATTTTGCCATTCAGTTTTTGAGTAAAGAAATGAGTTCTGCAGTTAGGGATGGTTTCAATAGACAAAGATTCAAAAAACCTTTCTGTATTCTCTCCCTGACTTTGCTCTGGTGACTCCACGTGTGCAGCTGCACAAGTCATTTGACTTTGGGCAGAAGATAACACCTGCTTCCTCATGCTGCCATGAGATTAGTCTCACATTTGTAAAGCACTTTGGCAAGATAAGGAGCTAAGTGTTATTTGGGAGCCCTATGCTCCTGTTTCTGACACCACCCCAATTCCCAGGACCTCAAAAGAAGGCAGACACATCTGTTACAAGCCCATGGCAGAGGATGCAAACAGCCTCCACCATAGCCACTCTTTTGAGGAAGCCACCTTTGTGAGGCTATGCTGTGCTTTAATTATGGCTTAATTTGCTCAGCCTGTCATTGTTAATATGCAGCTGTATATCTTTTGTAATCTTCCATACTGTGTTTATACTTATATTGAGCAGGTTTATCTTTTAGGCAGCAGCGCTGATCAGTGGGAATAAGAAAACAGAAGTAGAATGGCAGAATTATTTTACACTTAGTGTCATTTCTTAAATGTTTTTCTTGCCCGCCTCTGCTTCTTTAGGAATTGCATTTTCTTGTGCTTGTGGGAAAAGCAACAAGGCAATGACCTAATTCGATGCAAATGAATGGTAATTGGTGCAGTGCTGCAGGTATGTTAAAGCACTAAATGGTAACCTGGGACTACTGAGAGAGGAAGACCTCTGCTGTTACAGACCTATAATCATCTCACACTTCCACTAATTGCCAAGAGCTGGAGCTCTAAAGTGCCATGCTATTTTTTATATAAAATCTATTAAATTGCTACACCTTGGCCATTTTCTCCAGCTGTTCCTATCACCCCTCATTATCACTGTCCCTTTGTAGCCAATCTCAAAAGTGAATGCAGTTCCTGCAGCCTTCCATTCATGAAACTGCTGTGGTAGAGGACAGTGTAAAGAATAAAAAGGAGACAACTGCTCGGCACAATATAATTAAATGGGCTGTAGGTCTGGCTTCCCCTCTCAAAATTAAAGCAGGGGTGATCTTCCAAACACAATGCCTTACCTCAAAGCAGGCTCTTACATATCTATCGCTGATATTCTGTGTTGTGGGGGTGCTGACAATCACTCCCGCTTATATTTTCACGTGTCTTTCAGCAGAGTCATCAACTGGGGAGATTTTCAGGAATAGATGATATAGATTGTGTTTTTGTAATAGTTCTTCATTCTCAGATGTGAACATCTAAACCTTTCTTTTATCTCTTATTAATTTTATCAATCTCTTCCTTTCCCAAAAAGTTCTGATGATATAGTTGTGTGTCCCAAGTACAAATTTCTTCAGAGTGATAGAAATCACACGACAAGCTAAAACAAATAATTGAAAGAGAAGACTCTGTTGGAGCATTGAAAAATAATTGAATTTTTCTTGCTACATGTGCAGATCCATCCAAGTGCAGAAGGGGTAAAATGTGTTTTTATCTTGCTCATGGACCCTCATTCAGCCCATCAGTTATGACCCCTCAGTTCAACACATTCAACCAAAGCTAAAGACTGGCTCATCTTGGATTCTGGTTTCCATGATGCTGATAATATTTTTCAAAACCAGATACTTTTTGGCAACACTTCGGTGCTGCTTGTTCATAGTTTGTGTCCAAAGGTAGAGCAGGGGCTGTTACAGCAGTGATGTTTGTTCTGTTTCTTTGAGACTGCTCTGGGAAGACCTGAAAGGGGAAGACTGATGGAGTCTGAGAGGACTCTTTACCAAGAAGTCAAAAGAGGGAGAGCAGGACTTTCTGTAGCAGCTACTAAAGAGCTCCTTGTTTGCTGTCGGAGGCAACAGCATTTTCAATGCTTACCATTGTGACACTGTGACAATACCAGAAAAACAAAAGTACTCAATAGTTGTGGTGTACCTGTCACCATGTGCTTATTTAAATACTTGGCAAAGCAAATGATTCCACAAAAAGAATATGAACTGTAAGGGCCAACACCCTTTTGCTAGTTACCTACATCTTAGAGTATATTTGTGCTTGCTTTTATGGCTAAACTCAAAGCCTTCTTTGGCATTGGGACCCTTTATTTTGCTGACACAGACCACAAAATCTGGACACAGTCTGCAATCACAGCTTTATATAAATATTCATTGCAAGATCACTTCACGACAGACAGAATTTAAGTGCATCTGAAGGCAATGAGGGTACCTGCAGGAAATGGAGTCTGGTGTGATTATTGCTTGCAAATGTCCTGAGCACACTGGGGACCACTTGATGGCACAGATTTTGTTATTGAAGCGGATCTTTGATATGGGATTCACAGCTTTTAGGTGCAAAGTGGTGGAAGGGCTTGTTACAGTATTTTCTTAAGCAAAGTAGAACAAAAAGCAAAATCCTGTATCTCCCTTTAGAAAAATAAACATCTTGATCTTCAGCACAGTCTTTCAGATAGGCTGTCTCCTTATTTCCCTCATGAATAGTGCTTTGGATAATATTTGAGAAAGGATGAGGAAGGGTAATGATAAATTCATGATAAACTTCTAAGAATTAAGAAACAGGACATAAAATTACTCATTTTATGGATGAGTAACAGCTGAATCGCAACAGAGGCTTGAATTGGCAGACCCTTTGAATCTCTATTCCAAGTGAAATTCCAAAATAAGAAGTCATTTCAAAACAAAAAAATAAACTTTGAGGTTGCCCATGGAAGTAGATTTTTGGATTTTTTTTTCCCCAGGACAACACTTTTAATGACATATTTGTCCTTTATAAATTTTCCCTCAAGTTCTTTGAACAGCCAATAGTTTTGGCTCTTTACCATGCAGTGACGTGGGAAGCTCATGAAAAGGAAACTAAAAAAGCCTAATTTCCTCAGATTTTTGGACTGTTGAGAAGCCAGCTCTTGGAAGTCCTGGAAAAACCTTCACATGAGCATCTGTTTTGGAACCTGGAGCTGAGGTATTGTGGGATAATTCATACAACGACACAGACTAATCACGAGGGCCTTGTCATTTAAATGCTCCAATTACTTTTTTTCTGCAATAGCTTCTGGTCTTCTCCACATCCCACAATGCATTCCAAGGCTACTAAGTTAATTGGAAGTATATTCCTGTGTGTGAAGTGGACATTAATTAGCACCTAAGGGGCACATTCTGGTGTCCTGACTCACGTGGCATGGATGTGTACCTCTGAGTTGCTCCATGCAGCCTGTGGGACTGCTCATGAAGAAAGGTACTTCCTGGCCCACACAAAGGCTGACTTGGAAGCTCTGAGCCACTCAGACGGGACAAGAGGCACCACTGAATCTCCAGGATGCAATGCCATGGCCTGAGGCCCCATAAAACAATAGTTGCACTAACGCTTCCAATTATTTTGCTCAACTAATAAGCAATATGAGTGGCTCCAGATTTTAAGTCTGTGAGCAATGTAGAAACACTGTAAAAATTGGGATTGCAGGCAGCCTTCTAACAGATTAATAACTTTGACTATTATGTGAGTCATCTGTAAAATGGGCCCTGAGTTATTAAGACACACATCAACTGGGGGGGATATAATGGAAAATTAAAATTAATGTGACATAATACTACTTCATGTAAATAAAAGTACTGCAGATGGAAGTGATGGGAAAAGTGGGAGGGGCAAAAGTCCAGTGATTAGTATAATTACACCCATGCATTTGCTTCCCAAAGGCAGGTTGCAATTTCAGCTCAGTATCAGCACCTCCTGCCAGCTGTGCAGTGAGACAGCTGTGAGCAGATATCCTGGCTCCTGCTCCATAGGACGAAGCTGGCAGCCAGGGTGAAAAGAAACAAAAGGCATTGATTAAAACAAAAAGCCTAGTCGGCAGGTTCTTCGATCACGACATAATAAATTTTTTTTTTTTTTTTTTTGTCTTAATGCTATTAATCGCCTTTCAAAGCCTTTGGAAAATGCACTTCCCTGATGATAATAAAACATTCCCTCCAGAATCAATTCTCTGGCTCTTTCCTTATTCTAAACCCACGTGCACTCAAAATCCTTACCTGGAGGACCATAGATGCAGATGTCATTAAATACAGCTTCTTTGGTGGTTACTACAGACTGATGCATGTCACTGTCCTTTTCATGGATATCCTATGACAATCCAGCAGGAGGAACCAGGGCCAAGTTATAAATCACCTGGGCGTGGTCTCAATTGCACTATCTCTGAGAGAAATGTCTTGCCCACAGTGACACCTTGGGATTAAAATGTCAGCAAGTACTTCATGAAAGTTGTTATCTATTAATTATTTCATAACGCTGTAAAATATTTATGAAACTATGCTGTAAAGAATTATTCAGACTTCAGAATTATCTTAATTGTCCTTAGACTGTAATTACAATGCACTGAGGTTACTGATCTCTTCTGAATGAGCTCAATGGTAGTCAAATATTTTAAAATTCTTTAGAATGAGGAAAGAGCTGAAGTTATTTGAAAACAAAGTGCTGCCTATGAGTACTGTAAATAACAAGTCCATCACAAATGTAGTAAGGAAATATATGAAAACTAAAAGGTGAAAAACAGGTCTTAATTGTTTAACATATTTTCTTCCTGTATTATCAAAATGCTGTGCAGGATTTTATCAACACCAAATCTATTTTATATTGTTAAAAGACACTAAAATGCTTTAAAATACAGCATTAATAGGTTCAATGTCTCCTGTTGAATCTAATGTAACTCTTGCAATGTGAAAGTCTGGTTATCTGCCAATGAGACAAAGACAACCCTTAAATATCCTACATTTTGCAAATTATACACCATTTTTTTCTAAATGGAATAACTGTCCAGCATACATCCTGCTAGGTAAAGGACTTGTCATCTATAATATATTTCTTTTGGCCAAATAACCCTTAGTATGAATGAAGGTAAAGTAATTATTTTATTTGTTCAAAACACAGGTCTTGGGATAAACACAGTGACTGGGTATAAGTGTTGCTTCCAGGATGGATATTTATAAATCTCTGAGTGACTGCTGTTGGGCCGATGCTGCATTTACAAATGGAAACAAATCTTTTTTAACCCCTTTTATCAGCAAGCCTTGCAATCTCAGCTTAAGATTTAGGCAGCAGCTTTGAGACCTTTCCTTTTGGCATGGAACCCCCAGCAGCTCAGGTTTGGCAAAGCTGCAAGACCCTCACCCACATTCTTGGTCCCATCTTCCCGGCTGCCCTATGGCAGGTTGGTGTGCAGATCACTGCCTCTGAAAGCAGGCTCCCCTCTCACCAAGACACGGGAAGATGTGTCTGCCTTGGCCCCTCGCACACATCGGAGCCCACTGGCCTGGGGAGAGACCACACCTGCCCATCATTCCCATCATTTCTAGCATTGGAGAGGCTGCAAGCACTCCCTCCTTTACAGAGGTGCAAGCTGGCACGCTCAGCCCGGGCAGCCAGAGCACACGTGGGTGTGAGGAGATGGCTACTCATCTCTCTCCACGGACTTGCCAAGGACAGCAGGTGACTAGCTCTGATTAATCACCCATTTCATAGATGACTGAAGTCATATGAGGCAAACCCTTTTTTCTGGGCCTAAGTGATYAGCAATATGCCACCTGCAATTCTCACCTCCAGTTACCCTTTTGATAATACCACGATACTATCCTCTGCATGAAAGAAAGTAATACTATTTAGCTTAAATAATTTTTCAGGCTGATGCACTGTCCTTTGCTGTATATTTAATGGCTGAAGAGCAGATGAGTCCACATCAACTTTACTTAAAATGGAAAAAGCTGGGTTAAGAGTTGTCAGCAGTAAAATATCCAGCCTAGTCTATACCGGAACTGCTTATTTATGTGGGCATTTCATTCGTACATTAAAATGTTGAATTTATTCTTATATAAGGCTATCTACCTTGCAGAATGGTAATGGCATATTTTGGGGCAGCTCCCATTCCTCTGAATTCCCCCCTCTGTCTCCTGCTGTGCTTGTTTTCATCTGTAGCTGCCTGCTGCTCACCTTCACACTTCCTCCACCTGCAGCAGCCATCACTTTGGGGTCTTGTACTTATTTTCCTCAGTTGGTGCTTCTCTTACCCCACCCTTGCTCTCTGTAGTTTTGGCAGTAATACGATAATATTTCTTGTCTAGGCTTGATTAGAAATCTTAACATACCCACTCTGATTTGCTGTTGCAGTGAAGATCCTCTGTTATCTGCTCTACAAGATGGGCAGCTTCTTGTAAAAAATTGTTTTTAACAATTACTGGTCTTTTTTCTGTCATTCCAAACATTCCCTGATCCCATAGGCTTAGTTAGTGTAACAAGGATTTCTAGTGAGTGCATATTTCTCTATAGAAGGCAGACAACATGACAGATGTGTATGTAACACCCTGGCACACACTTAAGAAAATAAAATACAGTGGCAGAATTCCTTGTGCATACATTTGATTTGAGTATGAATGGTGGAGTCAAAGCACAGCTAGGCTACTGTGTGTGCAGTGTGGCTCTAGATATTTATAAATAAAACAACCTGACTTTCATAAAGACTGTATTATTACAAATCAACGTCCTTTGAGTTAAATACAGCCTTTAGATATTATCAAAAAATTGCCTCCAACCTGGCTGGAATCCCAGGGAGTCTGAGGTGTCTTGGTAACTTTGTCACACATGACCTCTTTCTGACCTTTCACACCGGATGCTGCCAGAAAGATTTTGGCGTTTTTGAAGACAAATCACTTCATTTGCACAATTGTCACTTATTACAGAACCTTAACCTGTTGGTTTGCACAAACCACTGCCAACTTTATCACTCTTGCTCCCTTGTCCTTATGATAAGCCAAACCTTCCCTGACTAGAGAAAATTGTTCATTCTCTGTCTTGCCTTGAAAGAATGAACTTTTAGCTTTGGCTTATCCTAGTGTATTCAGCTTGCTAAGCTATTTACTGGCTTTTAAATGTGTTGCCAGAATATTTGTTAGATTTTTGAATTCTTCTGGTACCCAAACAATTGAAGCATCTTCGGTAAACTGTCACAGCTGTGCCCCAAATGTCTCTTCACATTCAGTGCTTTTATAATGGTGCAAAGTGAGTGTCTCAACCCAAAGCAAATTTCAGTAAGGGTTTTACATGCTTTTATTTCAAATACTCTATTGAAAATTTCCCCTCCAGTGCAAATTAATTTACTCATGCATTCATTCATTTTCTCACTCCTCCTGTCTCTCCATTTATGCCTCATTATCCTCTTTCATTTTCTATCTTGCACTTAGTATCCCTACTCCTAAGAATAGATGAATGGGCAGGACTTTCTTACTCTGTTCCTTGTATATTAACCTCTATCTTTTAAGCTGCTTGTGTCCCACCAATATTCCAGCTTTAAGTCTGTACCAGGTCCTCACTATTCTCAAATTTAAGAACTTCGTTCTGTTTTCTAAACTACAGTTATTAACGGCTACCTTAGTCTCCTTCATTTGCATGTTGTACTAGCATTGGGAAAAAAACCAACCACCTTATTTTCTCACTTTTGCTCTCTGTGCTTCCCAGCCTCTTTACCTGTACTGGCAGTTTCTTGATAAACTACTAGGCTTCAATGCCCTGTCCTCAGGGTTTCACAGACCAAAGGATATTAGCAGGCAGATGTTAGTAGAAGCAGGCAGGGACTTTCTACACATTAACTAGAATCATCCTGTGATGGGAAGACAGAGATAGGAAAATGCCATGGCAAATAATGAGACAATTCCTCACTGGAACAAGAAATCAGTACCATTCTTTCCACTCCTCTTAAAAAGAACGCCTCAGTTCAAGGACAAGCTGTAAACAAGAGTGACTTCCAAAAAGGGGGACAAGGACATCCCTGCCAACGGACTTAGGGAAGAATAAGAGCTGTGAGAGCTGCTGCTTTATTTGCTGAGGAAGACAGAAAGCACTTCCAGGCAGCTTATGCCTCATGCTGCTTTCAGTATAGTATCTCCAGTATTGGTGTGGTGCCTGCTAGCATGCTTTCGAGCTTGTGCAAAGAAATTCATGTGATCTAGGTAAGGCAACATCACGCCAGGGAAATGAGGAATCAGCAGTGTTTGTATCTTTCATCCTCCATTCCAGAAGACACAAACACCATGTGGGTATCAGGGAGTGGCAAACCTTGATGTGCAGTGCCTGTCTTGAAAACAATGGTCATGGAGCCCTGTGATCTTTTCTTTTTACTTTTTTTTTTTTTAATTTTAAATTTTGACTGATCTGTTATGCAGTGTTCCAAGTAGCATTGCTTCTTCAGTGACAAGGTCACCTCCATTCATAACTGGTCATGTTACATGTGGCAACTGGAAGACAGAAATTAACAGGCATGGAAAAATTTCTGTCTACTTCTGTCAGTTTGGAAACACTTCTAGTTAAGTATAAATCTAAAGAAAAGTAAAAAGAAGAAATAAAAATAAAAGCTGCAGAATGGTATGTGCATATTCAGCAAGCACCCTTCTTGCAAGACTGCTCTGGCAGATTCAGGAAGCAGCAGTGGATGACTAAGTGGAGAAGACATGCACAACTCAAAAACATGGGTGGGCTGGTGAGGACAACCAGTTGCTGGCTTCTGTTAAAAACATGACTCTCTTTCCTGAAGGCCTGAAACCAGATTTTTAAACATGGGCACTATACATTCACAGGAGATGCCCAGCTTTTCATTATCATTCTATGGCTAACAGTTTAGTCCTACAGCTATTACAGTTTGGTTAGATCTTTGCACAGTGACATTAATCTCCTACCCCCGTGCCTTTCTTCTCCAGTTCAGTGCTCCTACAGTATGGGACTCACTGTTTATTCAGTGCATCCTATTTGCTACGGAGATTGTGGGGCAAGAGGTAAAAAGCCTCTATACACATCACTTCCACCATGACAATCTAGCCCTTCCCCGTTTTCCTATCAAGTGTATCCACATATTTAATGTGGATCCCACTTCTACAGCTTGAATTCTTGCTTCTCCCTGACACTCCACAGTCACATTCTTCTTAGCTCCTTTCCTGTCTGTAGCTTTCCTCCCTAAAATTTTAGTTTATCCCTATTTGCCCTTCCCCATATGCCTCCCTTCATTCCTAGTACCCGGTGTCTTGTTCCTTTCATTTCATGCCACCTCCTTACAATGTCCTCATCTGAAACAGTGATTACTTCTAAGTTCATAACAGATAAACTAAGGTACCCATGGACCACAAGTCAGCCCCAAGCGGAAGGCTGCACAGTTCTGACATGCAAAACTTAAGGATTTACCTTAAAAACTGAAGGAGCAATTTAAGGAATGTTTAGAAACTTAAAATACTTCTCTTTGGGTAAATATATGGTGCAATGCTGTATAGATGGGATTGAGCCTGCTCTAAATCCAGCTCTTCTGCCCAATGCCTTGATTGCCTGACTTCTAGGCAGCAACAGGTGAAATCTCACACTCATACCACTTATACCACTGCTGGTAGCAGGGGCAGCTTTTCTATGGCTGACTAATTTACTGCTGGGTTTTGCAGTCCTATTTTAAGAATTTTTTTAGAAATTTTTTAGAAGGCTTTTGAAGGTTGAGAACAACATACACCCGAAAGGAGTATTTTATTTATTTGACAATATTTTTATGTTTTATATATTCTGTGCTGATTTACTGTTTTTAGGTGGACAGCATTAACCCAGGTTCAGTCCAGCTTGTTTTTGTTCTTTTCCTTACCCCTTGCAACTGATTCCTGTCTCTCTTTGAAAGAGAGTCAACAGGAAGCATGACACTCTGGGAAAGGATGTGTGACAGCATTAAACTTCCTGGTGAAGCTTCGTTCTTTGTACTATCATAGCCATAAGCATCAGTGCCCTAAGTATCCTTACCTACTGATTCTGTGTACTGTATGAGAGACAGTCTCTTTCTTAATACATTAACAGTTAGATTAGATTCACCATGCTCTTGCATGTACAATGCTTTGCATGGATAAAGAAATGTTGCAAGTTTACATTAAACGTGGTTTTAATTATCTAAAAGAAAAAAGATATCATGTTAAAGAGTTGGGGTTTTTAAAATGAAAGACAGAAAAAGAGTGGATTGTCTTTATTTTGGTTGAAATGGAATCATCAAAAAACACAAGCCAACAGTTCCATGTTCTAAGCACCACTACAGAGAAAATGCTGAGAATGCTGATTTTTATCCATAAGAAAAAGTGATCAAATATATTTTCCGATAGGTGAAGTACTCGAGTCAGGACAGTCATGCTTGCTAATGCAATCTCAGATCCATGTTACAATGACATCATAACATGCTGTCCACCCATCAATATCACTTTGTCATTCAGCCTAAAGTTCAGATGACAGAATGGCTCCAGATTTAATTTTATCATCCCAATTGACAAGGAGTCAATTCCTGCTTCCAAGTTACTTGGATCCCCACCTCCTTTATTATTCAGCCATGCCTCATTCAGCAGGATCATCTGGAGAATATGTTCCTCATTTTCATGAATTGCAGGATGGGCAATGGCCAAGGCAGGGCTTCCACATGAACAATGTTTATGTGATGTGCAGAGAGCATTTTATTTTCCTAAGAATTTTACCTAAGAGATGGCAGCCAGTTGATTATAAAGCCTGTGGGAGCCAGAAGTAGCTTTGCATTTGTCAGCCTTTGCCCCTGGGCTTCTATAAGCCCTGGAGTTCAAAGCATTGTAAGGAATGTTTTCTTGCAACATATTTTGTTCAGCGCAGCCAAGCCTTGAGTGAAGGCTTCTGGCACACTCTATGCAGAGAAAGTTTCAGCACATATAATCACTTTTTTGTTTTTTAAACTTGTAATTACTACATTTACAGACATTTATGCATGCGAATAGATGGAGTTTTTCTGTATTATGCATAAAAATTACCTGAGTGGGAATTTTGGGTGTTGGACAAAAAAATTTCTTTTGCTGGAAGCAGCATAACAAATCAAGAGATCGACTAGTTCGATTTTTGGGCACCTACTTGTAAACCTATTGCACTTACACTTTCAAGAGAAATTTTTTAAGCCTTCCCGCAAAAATACGGGTCTCTACAGAAGCTTGTGCTATGGCAGTCATGGTGTCTGAAAGGACCCTGAGAACATTCAGTACCTACTATTTTTAATTATATGATGGGAAACTGTTTCATGCCCGAGAAACGCCTTTTCTATACCTCAGGGGAAGAGTTGTGCAATGCCAAATGATTTGCCATGCCCAGGCTAGTCTGTAAACCCTTGGTTCCAACTGTACGAGAAACTGGAGCTCCAGAAAGTAATGTTCCCATCCCAACTGCATGCCTTATAAGGAACTTTTCTTGCCTTCACTGAGAGCTGAAGCCAATGCTTTGGTGTGCTGCAGCATGGCCTGTGGGGGTGTGTTTCCATCTGAACGTCAATATGTAGATAAGGCTGATCCATTCATCCTATAAAGTGCGAGATCTTTTATTACCCTGTGATTGCATAATAAATCAGAGCAAAGCAGGGAAGTGCAAATCTCAGTCCTATCTGTCTCTCAGCTGGAAACTGAACTCACAAACATTTACAGACAAAATACTGCAAATAAAGACTCAGGATTCTGGCTATCTGATATCAACAGGAGCTTTTTAATACCAAGTTCAGGTGTGTGTTGCACATCTTTTTGTATATTTTAATACACTAGAATAGTTTTTCTTTTGGCTTCTCCAGGAGAAGGGTGAAGGAGTTGGGCCTGTTCAGCCTCGAAAAGAGACAGGAGAGAAATGGGACCTCATCAATGTATGTAAGTATCTAAATGCCAAGAGAAGGGAGGCAGGCTTTTCTCAGTGGTGCCAATCACTAGGACACAAGGCAAGGAGCAGAAACTAATGCACAGGAAGTTCCACCTGAATATGAGGAAGAACTTCTTTACTGTACGGGTGACTACACATGAGAACAGATTGCACAGAGAAGTTGTGGAATCTCCCTCACTGGAGATATTCAAGAACCATCTGGACACAATCCTGTGCAATGTGCTGACCCTGCTTGAGCAGGGAGGTTGGACCAGACGACCTACTGTGGTCTCTTCCAACTTGACTGATTCTGTGATTCTGTGAGCATAGCAACTCCCCAGCCAGTGTGTATCGTTCCTTCGACTTAAATGAAGAACATGTGTGGCTGCTCTTGTTATAAATATTGTCAACGGCTTAGCCTAAATTAAGAATTAACGAAACCAGAAGGCTCGAATCTGCTATATATAGATTTCTGTGAGTCTCCAAGTTGGCCCGTGTATTTCTGGCTCCCCAAGGAATGAATGCACGGCGTTGTGCCGGCGCCTGTTTGAGGATGAATTTATTCCGCACCGGTCTCCCCGCGGCAGCCGTGGCAGGGACAGGGGCAGGGGCGGGGGGAGTAGCAGGGGCAGGGGCAGGGGCAAGGGCAAGGACAGCGGCGGGGGCAGTGGTAGGGTCAGAGACAGCGGCCCCGGAGCCGCCCGTCCCCGTGCCGCCGCCCGCCCTCGGGTACCTCTGCCCTCGCGCCCTCCCTCCTCCCGCTCGGTGGTTGGGGCGCGGGGTGAGGCGAGGCCGTGCCGTAGCAACCGGGCCGTCTCCAGTCTCACAGCGGCACCGAGGGCGGGCGGGCGGSCGGCCGGAGGCAGGTGAGGGCGGGCGGCCGGGGGCCACCGGGCTGGGGGAGGAGCGGAGGCGGCCGTCCGGGTGTCGCCGCAGGGCAGCGGCAGCGCGCCCCGGCGCTGGCAGGGGGATGCGCCGCCGAGCGGCGGTCCTTCGTTTCAGAGGCCCCGGCTTCCGTTCCCCGCCCGTCCCCAAGCGGGGTATCCGGGGACGCGGCCGGTTACCTCGGGTGGCCGCTGCTGGGGCGCAGCGCCGGTGAGTGACGTGGCCGGGGCTCACCCTGGCCCTCTCCCCCTGTTCCCCAGGCCTCGCCGTGGTTTTACTGTGACACCTCGGCCTTGTTTGAAAAGGGACCTCCTAAATGTGTATAAATATCTAAAGAGGAGATCCCAAGAGGAGAGAGCCAAGCTCTTCTCAGTGGTGCCGATCAGTAGGACACGAGGCAAGGGGCAGATGCTGATGCACAGGAAGTTCCACATAAATATGAGAAAACTTGTTTACAGTGTGGGTGACCAAGCACTGGAACAGATCGTCCAGAGAGGTTGAGGAGTCTCACTCACTGGGGACATTCAAGAACCAGCTGGATGCAATCCTGTCCCACGTGCTCTGGGATGACTACTTGAGCAGGGAGGTTGGACCAGATGACCCAACTGTGGTCACTTCCAACCTGACCCATTCTGTGATCCCGTGATCCCATTTCCACAGTGGGCAGCCACCAACCTCACCCTTCTACACTCCTTTCACCTAGGGTTGGGTGCTTCGGGTGGTGTGGGGCAGCTTCTCGGGCTGTGAGGCATGTGGGCTTTCCTGAGGCATTCTCGCCTGTGAGGGGCAGCCTGGTGGAATGGCCTCAGCAAACACTGCCACCCGCACGTGTGTTACACACTCCAAGCGGATGGTGGGTGATGGCTTTAACAGTTTGCACTGGCCAGAGCGGAAAGGATAGAGGTGCCCAGATGAACTCTGGTTCACCTTTGAAAATAATCTGTTTGGATTCAGGTCTTGGGCTGAAGGTTATCCCAGCTGTCATCAATTTTGAGCTTGCTGTTTCCACTGGAAGTCGCTTTGTCTCCTTTCAAAAGCTCCCATTTCACGTCCAGGTGCTGTTCAGGCAGTTGGGGGTAGTGCTGGAGGCTCAGGCAAGGGAAAATCTGTTGCCGTACCCCTGGGCATCTGGAAAATGAGATAGCACCTGGGATTCATCCTCTGATGCAGGCTGCTGCCTGAAATGTGTCTCAGCTTTTACCGTGAGAGTGCTGTGGTACTACTTCTGCATTCTGAGAGAAAAATGGCACAAGCCTTGTGGCTTGCTATGGCCTTTCACTATAGGTGTTGTCTGCCATGGCTTCCCTGTGGCAAGGGCTTCCTTTTACTGCCCTGATGCCAAGGCTGGTCAGGAGTTGTGCTGGACAGTCTGCACAACACCTGGGGTGATAGGGTGCAGAACAAGAGTCCTGTTTTTTGAAAGTCCTCCCTGCCTTTCATACTGTTCTTGTCTTTCTGCATGAGCAGGACGAAGACTGGAATGGTTTATATGTTTCCATATGGGTATTTAAACCCACATAAGAGGAATAAATAGTGTGTTCCATTCTGCAGTGAAGAGAGAGGGAGAAGGCTAAGTCTTTGGGTCAATATTTTATCTTGTTTTTGTTTTTCCTGTGGGAATAACTGCTTGATGACAATAGCTAACAGCTGGCCTGCTAGTGATTCATAAATATCCCTCATTCATTCATCTTATTTATTAAAAGAAGAACCAAGTAACTGGCAAAGCATGATGTCTCAGCAATATACTCAGCCAATACATGCTACCTTGCTGTGTCTGGCATTTTGTCTTCTGTTCATGTGCTGTGTCTTATTCACAGTTGGGCCTTATACCACAGTCGCCTACATGTATACACACACAATTCCTTTTCTTTGTGAATCATGTTGTAGTCTTTTAGGCAAAGTTATGAATATCTTCACAAAATTACATCTCAGATACTCCCAGGTTTAGTCATAAATTGGATTATAGCAAAGGTAAGGTATACTGTAAAACAATAATAGAATATGATACAACTGGCTGACAGCAGGCCAGAGTACCACACTCATTTTCCTGGTATATTGACTCTTTTTTATGATGATTTAGGGTGAAGGAAGGGAAACTATTACCAATTTCCTAATTTCCCATTTTTGAGCTTGTGGATTCCTGTCAAATCTGACTTCAACCTTTCTTGAGATGAGGAGTAGCTATCCTTTTTACTCTATAATATTTTCTTGCTTGAGGGAAATCCTGATCTCGCCCTGCAGTTTATTATTGGCTGGACATGTGGAGCTGGTCTCCAGTTCATATTGATCTGTGCATGGCAATACTTTAATTTTTTTAAAACATAATGATTCCTCAGGGTTTAAGAATAAAGCAAAGAGGAGCTTCCAGTCAAGAGATTATCATGACTACCAATCCATCTAAGAGACTTACCTGGAGTGACTGTGAGTATTTCATCACTATTTTTGTATAGATTGGATGTTTTCCCAGATAACTTCCAGTTTCCTTTGGAGCACTGTGGTGTGCATGCTGCTGGCTACGTACAAGCCATTCTGAAGCTGTGCCACTCTTACCTGGGCTGCATATGGGGTGCTGTGCTGGCCTTTATGTATTCTTGGAGAAGGAAACTGGGAATGACTGTTCAAATGACTATAAACAATGCCTGACTATATAAAAAGCACGAGCAGCTGCAAACCTTCACCTGCCTCTCTCTCAAGTTAACATATGTTGCTGCTGCTTCTGCATGGAGCAAAGGAGGGCTGGTAAAATGCCAGCCTCTACCAGCATGCCAGCCCAGCATCCTGTGTGTAGGACTGATGACTGGGAAAGAGCTGGTGCCAGTCTACACTGTATAGAAGCCCTTTGTCACTGAAAGATGATTTCTGAAGATAGGAGTCTCATTTCCTTTATGTAAGTGTTAACTGAGGAACTGTTTATCTAATGAACCTTTGTAACCAGGTCAGGTGCTATAATATTTGATTTTAGTGGGAGTTCTGATCATATTCCATTCTAGACTGAAGGTAATTTTATAGTCATTAAAGACAGAAGTACCTTTTCTTAGACCAATGTGATACATGCAGCACACTTACAGGCAGGTTATGGTGTATAGGCAGTGGAGGACTGGGACATACCAGATCATGTTGATGCTGGGGAAAATGAATAGAAATTTCCAAGATCCACAGAAAGTAAACTTAGATACAGCAAGGGTATTTAATCAATTACAGCCAGCTTAGCTCATGCAGAGTATTTTGGGAATGAACGGGAAATACCGAAGTCCTCCTAGAACCTCTGTGCTGAGGAACAGAGGCATTATTGTCATTGCTTCCATTTGTGCCTCAGCCACTCTAGGCTCTGAGCTGCCACTGCTGCGAGATGCAAGTGGAGCTAGCCTAGTAAACTCTATTTCTATGCTGAGGTGTGTTCCGTGTCCTGTAGAACTTAAAATTAACCTGGACCTTCACATCCATTGTTTCCTGTGCATGCACATGATCCATCACAGCCCAGAGCAGAAATTGGCAGAATTATCATTTAAGCTTGAGACAAATGATGTGAGAAGAGGGAGTTTCACCAGCCTTGCAATAAAGTCAGGATCTGATGGGGACAATGCTATTGCTTTTGGTAGGAGTTCTGCATGTAATTGTTAGAAAATACTTGTTTATTGCATAATGCTTCTAACATGTATGTCGTGATGGTCTGACAATCTTTGAATGTCTATAATGAGTTCTGATTCCCAAGACTTAGGAGAGATGTCTTAGGAGCTGGAAGAACTGCCATTTGGCAAACCAGACTTAGATTTCAGGCCTTGAATTTCAGCATACAGGAGACATTTTCTTTAATAAATTGAAGGTAAATGTTTATGGAGGAATAAAAAGATATAACAGCAAGTAGATGTGTAGGACTGAGAGCAGCTTTCCAGATTAAGAACATTATTCGGTATAAAAAAAGAAAACAAGAAGTGAACTATATGTGTACACAGGACCATGGAATACTGGTAAAGAAAGGAGAAATTAATCTCATTTGGTTTTGAAATTGTTTGGTTAAAATACAAATATTGTGTTTCCCTCATTTCTCTTTACAGCAGATGCCTTTGATTCAAAGCACAGACAAGATCTTGAAGATTCCCACGAGGCCTACAAGAAGAAATCGAAAGAGAAGGAAAGGCGATTGGCGGTCAGTCAGTGGAGCACAGATRTACAATCCCTTGTTTCATCTTCTAAATGGCTTCAACGTTATGGTCTCAAAAGAAACAAATTGTCCCTGTCCCAGATTTTGTCACAGATTGGATTCCAGCACAGGAAAGGTATAAGACAAATCAATAATAGAATAATAAATCCCCCAAGTTTGAATAGTCTATAGGGTCACACTTATTGTGCACTCCAGTGTAGACAGTGGAGACTTTCACATTGTCTCTTATGATAATGGCAGAAATGGAAGCTATATCCACAGCTGCTGACATTGCCAGTTCACAGAACTGAGAAACACATCTTCTGATATGAGAAGGACTTARGATCTGAGAAGGGCTTTCCTTACTCTGCTGTACTGTTGCTTTACCCTAGGCTCCAGTTCACATCCTCACCAATTTAGCTGTAGCTAAGAAAGAGCTTGTGCTGCTGAGACTGTTAATCTTTTTCCTGCAAATAACACACGATAAGATCTCTCTCTCTTTTCAGATGGCAAATATAATGTATGCCATACCATGATCTGTGATCTACTATTGATCATCAGGGTTAGTTAACGTGCTTGGAAATGGTATATTATTTCCGGGTATCCAGCTTTACGGAAAAAGTTAAATTAATTAGAATTCAGTCTGCTTTTCATGCAAAGTCAGACTATAGAAAAGTGTTCCTTTGCAGTTATCTGACAGCTGGAGGGGAAGAGTTTGCTAATAATTATTAACCACTGCCATAATGGTGCTTTGCAGAGCATGGTAAAATATTCTTTTCTTTGAACAGCTTGCTGCCTGAGATGTAGGAGTTGTAATATATTGCAATTGTTCTAGGTTGCATAATTTAAGATTTTGGCTGGCTTGTATCCATGGGGTATTCAAAGCTCACCAGTGCAGCTCATGATATCCTCTATGCTGCAGATGAGGAAGAAGCTGTTAAGCAGGGTTAAAGTTGTTACAGTGTTGCGAGCAGAATGTACTAGCTTGGCAGGGCAGCTTGCTGTACAGATACCTGCTTTATGACGTTAACTATTCCCACCCCTAATGTTTTCCTATCAGTGGAGGTCCTGGAGAAGATTTCTAGCTACTGAAAGTGCAGAGTGCAACCTTTTCCTTAGATGCACTCACTTCTGCACCGATTTAGTTGTGTAAGAGAACAGCATTATCTGTACCAGATTTTGTATTTTGTTTGACAGACAAATATTTGCCAGTCCTGTCGTGAGGTTGCCTAAACCTCACATTTATTAAAGTTCCATATAGCTTTTTGGCCTATAAGTGTGGGGATTTTCCTCACTTCTGACTAAACTGGCAAGAAGCAGCAAAACCAGGGCTGCTCTAGGGGAGGAAAATGAACCAGGAGCTAAAATGGACTCCAGCCCATGCGGTGCCCTCACTGAAGAGGATGCAGTCCTGCAGCAGGGTGAGGTGATTAACCGTGTCTAGGGTCCAGCCAGGGAGTGCAGCCAGGAACAACAGGAGATGTAGCCAGAGGTTGAGAGTCTCAGGGCCCCATCATAGATATAACCAGAAAATAATGGTAAAACAAAAACAGAATTAGAATTTTTCTCAAGTTTCTTAATGTCAGGAGCTCAATACTGAAGCATGTGCCTCACACGTGGACGATATACACATCAGCGTGGAAAATACCTGTTTGAAGTAGACCCTAAGACTAGCAACTTGATCTTTTGTAAACTTTGCTGTAGATTATGTGACTACCTTGGGGAAACCTGTGGCTTCTCGGTATGCGGATGGTCTGTTTCCTCAATACAAGAGAGCACAAGATGGCAGCGTGTATAATGTAAGTGTGGCTGACTTGTAATAACTTCCCTGTGCACTTAGAAGTTATTATCACTGTAGCAGAATGATGTGATAAAATGCCTCCCTACGGCATAAAATATTATATTCTTTGTGAAAATTTTATCTTTTGATAATTTTTTCTTCTGTTTTGTCAAACTATAAGTGATAAATGTCAGTGGTAGAAAAGCTAGGTGTCTTTTTTCATTTCTAAGTCTTAGGCTCTTGCCTTGGTACAGCATTGCAGTAAATCTTTTCTAGGCAAGATTGCAGTTTCTAAGCAACATCCACCCTATCTTGAAAGAGGGAACCTGTAAAGAGAAGATGCTCAGAACGAGTTAAAAAAGAAATAAAATTGTAATCAATAAAACAAATGGGGGCACTGAAATAAGAAGACATAATGCGCTGTCATTGCCAATGCAAAGCACTTCTTTGCTTAGTCCCAGCAGGG
The DNA here is from genome assembly GCA_018881555.1 of Amblyornis subalaris. NCBI lineage: Eukaryota > Metazoa > Chordata > Aves > Passeriformes > Ptilonorhynchidae > Amblyornis > Amblyornis subalaris. The sequence goes on from JACAXG010000033.1 coordinate 2,822,850, forward strand.
CACAAAAGGCTCAGCCTACTCTATAGAGACAGCTAACTGGATCTCTGCCCAGGCTCATGTTCTAAGGAATGTCTTAGCAACAGCTGCTGGTGGCCCCATTGTTAAGAGGATGGATTCTGATTGAAGAGATGAGTGAGTGTGGAAGGGAGAGAGTTAATTTATAAAGGATTTTACAAAAACAAAAGACTTGTCATTTTTTCTGATGACTAGAGTTACTTCTGAGGCACAAAGCTTAAAAATGGGTAAAGAACCATTTCGGGGAGCCTTTCCCCCTCATTTTATTCCCATTAATTCAATATGAAATCTCTACATAATGTCTTTTAATGTTAGAATATTTTGTGAGCAGCAGGAAAGACATTTGTTCTACATATAAGATCTGGTCAGATCTCCATTAGGATATTGAGTACAATATTGTATACAGTTAGTACAGGCTTAGAAGAAGCAATTCAAACCAGAGCAGGTACTGGGAAGAGCTGGTAGAATGAACTGCAGTAGAGTTCTGATCTTATAAGAGGGCTTAGTTCATGCTAAAATGTAAGCCTTAAGAAGACAGAAGAAGGGTAGTATTATTGCCCTTGAATGCTACAGAAAGGCAAATTACAGGGATAGGGAAAAGCTATAGTTTTCTATGCTAAAAGGCATGCTAGTCCAAACATAAATGCGTATGAAGTGCCCTGAGTAAAATTAGGCTGGACAGTCAGAAGTTTTCTGGCCCTCAGAGAAATGGAAATCTCAACTCGCTTACAACAAGTGAGGGGGTATTCCAAGAAAACTGTTTTATTTTAAGATGGAGTTTGATTCGTGTAGTGCAATAAACTTCTTTGTATGAATTTGACTGTCATAGGAGGAAACTGGATTTCTAAGTGCTCCTTCCCGGGCCTACATTCCTTTGGCAGACTGCCTGAGACTGTATCTGGGAGGCACATTACAGGGCCCTAGCTGATACTAAAGAACACAGAAAAATACAAATGAGAGGGAGAAGTGTGCAGACTGACGCACAAAATACCTTCTCCCTGAGAAATGTTCTTGTTTAAAAACATTTGTATTTCTGAGGTTTTGTACTTAGTCCTGGAAAGAAAGTTAGATGTAGAAGGCAACCTGTAAATCAGCTCACATGGGTCAGAGATATTGGGGGAATCTGTGGTGCATTTTTAGACCCATAGGTCTAAATGTGTATACACTTATTCATAGGGAGGATGTACTAGTTTTAATTTTAATACTGAATCTAGATTTTTCTTTACTGAAATGGCATGAGCGGTTTTAGTTTTTGATTGCAGTTATCGGAACTAAATTTGCCTAAGCACCTACCCACAAATAGTTAATCTGTAATGCTGGACATTGTTAGTGAAATAATAGTACAAACAAGAAACATTTTACATTTTCCTTTCAAATGCTAAAGACAAGGTGGAGATTGAAGTCCCTTAGAACCAAACCGTATGCTCCCTTGTATTGCTGTAAAATTTTTTTTAAAGCCAAAGTTCTACTCTAAGAAGGTACAAAGTTTCTGTGTCCTTGTTTGTTCACCCATCTGCTCTGCAGCCCTTTCTGCATCCTAGCCTCTGTTCAGCTCATTCTAATTGCTCCAGTTTTGAGACAGACAAGCCAGACAACCCACTGGCACTGTCCCATGCTCATATAAAAAGATTATGAAAAGCAATTAGGACAAAATGCAGTGCCTTTTCTTTATAGCTTATATGCATTTGTCAAGTATTTGCTCTTGAAACAGTGGAAGGAAAATGGGTTGTTTTCACTGCTACCTTGGCTGGCATAGCTGACACTTGCAAACCAGCTATTGCAGCTGTGCTAAGCTTGGGGCTGCATTTGTATTATTTGTTTTGATGTTCAATTTCCTTCTCTCCCTTATTTGAATAAAGCTGACAGCCAAAAAAGAACTGATTCTTCATTTTGTGGATTGTCTAATGGGAGCTGTTGAGCTGTATAAGCAGCGAATGGAATGGTTAACCAGTGAGAGCCGGCAGATATTTGGAGTGATTCAAGAACAGTGCATTGTCATTGTGCTGGATTTTGGCACTGCAGCTCCCACTGAATTTGATCTATGTCGGGATGCACTTTCGATGGTACTCGTGGAACAGGTGATCCAAATTGCCAGATTCAACCTCATTCGGTAAGCAGAAAGAATCAGAATCATAGGGTGGTTTGGGTTGGAAGGCACTTTTAAAAGTGATCTGGTCCAACACTCCTGCAATGACAAGGGACGCTTTCCACTACACCAGGTTGCTCAAAACCCCATCCAGCCTGACCTTGAATGTTTCCAGGGATGAGGCATCTCCCATCCCTTTGGGCAATCTGCTGCTGTGTTTCAGCACCCTCATTGTAAAAAAATCCTTCCTTATGTCTAGTCTGAATCTACCATCTTTTAGTTTAAAACCATCACCCCATCCTATTATTACAGGCCCTACCAAAAAGTCTCTTCCCATTTTTCTCCTAAGTCCCTTAAAGTACTGAAAGGCCACAATCAAGTCTTTCCAGGCTAGACAAAGAAGTCCATGGTGACCCATTGCTGGAGTATAAAAAGGAGTTGCACGTTATAGAGACACGTGCTTGGATAAGACGCTTTCTCTACTGGAAATTGTCGTGATTCATGTCATGCTAATATCTGTGGATTTTCCACCAAGTTTCACCCATAATCACACAGAACTTGCTACTTCCGTTTAACAGAAGACCACTGTTACCCTGAAGAACAGACAAAGAGTAACAGAACCCAAATACTGATATATGCCTTCTACAAAACCATAAGGATTTGTAACAGCAGTAATGCCCTTCAGACATTGCAGGATTAGTGAAATTGAGGTTCTGTCTGATCACCTATTGCATTCTTGTGTCTTTAGACTTTACAGGCTCCTTCCTTGTAGCTAAATGTGCACTCCCCCAAGTGCCATAGGCACAGGCATAGCCATTTGTATTTCTACAGATTTCCATGGTCACAAAAATCAGTAGTAGCACTCAGAAACAATAGTAGATTTCCATAACAAAAGTAGATTTTCAAGCGCTTGTTCCCTAACAGGAGTACATGAATTTGCATTTAGTTAGAAGAATAGAAGCAGCTTTTAAAATTTTACTTATCTCTGCAAAAATTCTCGTACATGCATGAAAGTTTGAATGTATAAGCTTGAGTTTGGATAGATGAGTGGGAAAAATGATGCACAAATTAGGTCATATAATTTTAAAATGTTAACTTGCAATCACACTGTGATTCTTCATGTTTTTTTACCCAAGCATTGTCTTACATATTTGATTCTGATGCCCTGTCTTAATTTTCTAGATTGTGATACAGCTGTTATTTGAAAAGGAGAGTAATAGAATCATAGGATGGTTTGGGTTGGAAGGGACATTAAAGACCATCTAGTTACAAGCCCCCTGCCATGGGCTGGAACACCTTCTATTAGACCAGGTTGCTCAAAGCCCCATCCAGCCTGGCCTTGAACATTTCCAGGGATGGGGCATCCACAGCTTCTCTGGACAACCTGTTGCAAAAGTAGATATTTTCCAAAATAGATATCTTCCAAAGCAGATAACTTCCATAGTTTTTAAGAAGAACAGAAAACTTTTTCTTTAAAATTGAACTGCAAGTCAAGTCAAAATTGTGGCAATAATTTTCATCAATTTGTTTGGTTTTGCATGTGGGAGACAAAGGACTATATAGCATATAAATTATTACTTTCAAAGAATCTCAGGAAACATATTTGTCTTTTAGATTTGCAGGAAACTCTTCAAAATAGGTCTTGATGGAATGTCACAGATAGTGGAACCAGTTGGTTTTTTAGTTCCTTTCTGTCTTTTTATGTACAACTGCACAGGCAAAAGTGCTCATTGGCATTATACTTCTGTTCTTCCATTAAGACTAAGGTCTTTTATCAATTAAAATATCAAAAAGCTTAGCATCACAAATTTTATTTTTGATGGGTAGCTAAAGATCAGCCCTACTACCAAGAAAAAGGTGTCAGTTAAACTGATCTGACACAAAGGTCATGGAGCAAGTTGTGAAACAAGACCTGTGGAAGACACTTTTTTTTTCATGCACATATTTTAAAAACCTGATTAAGTTTTTATGATAAGGGGAGTTATGAATCAGGAGCTCTTTTAAAAAATACTTTCTCTCTCCTGACCCTACTTTGGAAACAATTGTCTCAATAAAAATCTTATAAAATTACAGTGTTTTTCCTCTGTTTCCTTTATTGCAAATCTAGATTTAGTATCTGTGTTGTACTGTAATTTTTACTTAAGAATATAAAAGAATTGTAGCAATAGCAGAGCTCCACTCTCTGGTTCTGCCAGCATTATTCTCACTATTTCTGATTTATAGTTAATCTCATTTTCAGGGCTGCTCAGGATCTTATGAAGTGGCAACAGAAATGTGCTCCTGTGTCTGAGTATACTGTAAAGTCTGCGGTTACGTGGCTCTGGAAGCTGGACCATATGACAGCTGTCAGCCATACCTATGCTGCTGAAGCCCTGCTGGAAGCCATGGCTGATGAGGCAGTAAGCTCACACATCTTTTCAGAAGCCTCAAGTAAATCCAAGAATAGTCAGTGCTAGGCTGGCTGCTGTGATTTGCCCTGATCAATGTTGCAAAGATAAATATTAATGACAGCATTTGGAAAGTTGTTTTTTCTCTGAAGTGTAGCTGCATACTATGCTTACTGATTGTCTTTTTATGTAAATGTACTGTATTTTGAATGCAGAAACTTATTTATTTTCTTTTCTGGAGTACCCAGAATAAAAAACATTCAGTCATTAAGGGAAAGAGAAAACATCTTCCCGTCTACTTTCTTTGCCATGTAAGTGTTTTAGGCCTTCAAGTTTATGTGACAATTTCTAGTATCAACATTATTGAAGGCAGGGAAAGCAAAGTTGCTCATGAAAAGTTATATTTAAAATTCAGAATAGTGAGTGCAGAGATTTAGGTAAGTATTAATAAAGTCATAATAGCACTACGCAAATCCTTTTTCATCAGTCAGGTTATTGCTAGGCTTTCTTCCAGGATAGAGATAAAGCATGCACAGTTATTCCTGCAATTAGATGCTGTTTGTTTCTAAAAGTACCATATTACTTTATTCGTTATAGCAGAATCAGAAAAAATGAAACATGTATGCCATCATTTGAGCTAGTCACTTAAAACTTGTGTCGTTAAAGTGATATTTTATGACATTTCCTTACAATGCATATTCTTTTAGTCCTCTAACACTGGAATTTAATGGAAAATTTGGCCTATTGTCTGTGGAATAGAATCATTGGTTTTCACTGCCATTAACATCCATCCCTGTGCACAGCTCCAGTCCTAACTCCTTTGTAAATCTCTTTCTGGGACATTTTTTGAAGGAGAAGGTAAATTTGCTTGAGTTACCTTCTGGTTCCCTATGCTGATGGATTCTCATCCAGATGAGCCTTGATGTTTGGAAACTAATATTGAAAAGGAACTGGGTAAGGAACAAATTGTTCACCAGTGAGATTTTTTAATGATTGCTTTTTAAAATGTCTCCTCCATAAATTTTATTAACATTTTCAATTTGCAGTGTAATACTGATTTCCTGATGGGTAACTAAAAATTTGGATTTAGATTTCAGTATTGTCTGGATGAAAAAAAAGTCCTGTTGAACCTGGTGGGTCTCTGAATAAACAGAAATTAAAATCTGTCCAACAGTGAGACATCTATTATTATTTTTCCAGATACTGGTGGGCTAATAGGCAGTCTGGGGGAGTCGATTGTGGCAGGTGCTCAACATAAAACAAACTTCAGTTACTCCTAAATAGAGTAATTATCGTTCATAAGTGACAGTTCATTTAAGTGCACTGTACTGCAGCTGGGGGAGACCCCATGCAGTCCTAGGCAAAAGTTGTCTACTTACTGAACAGTCATAAATAACTCATTCCTAAGAACTGGCTTCATCAATAGAAGTGGCTCCAAAACAATCGTTCTTTTTCTTTCCCTAGACATGGCTCTTCTTGGCATTCCTTTTACTGGTCTTCTCTTCCCATGTGTGGTGACTCCTTAGATTTGCTTTCCTTATGACCTGTCAATCCCAAGCTCAAGATCGCTCTGCTTAACATTGCAATCCTTTGAGCTCTACGTGCCACAGATGCATCCACAGTGTCTAACTTGCAGTTCTGTACAGGTGCCACTCCAGGAAGCGTGTATCGCCCATCCAAAACACATCTCCTCACGAAGATCAAGACTGTGAGGAACTGTTCATGTTGTTCTTCTTCCTGTTCTTGTATGAAGTTTGTTAGCTTGTTTAGATGTATAAGTTACAATTTTCAAAATATGAAGAACTCAATTGAAAAGTTTTAGCCTTTCTCCACTTATCTCTAAGGAACATTTCCTTTGTGGTATGTAATTGCTGTAGTGTTAAGTAGAGTAAATTATCTGTGGTTCACAATTTTTTTTTATTTTCTTGTGAGGGGTTGGTTCTATATCAGCTAGGCTCAATAAATGTCAGCATTTTAAAAGTTGCAGAGGCAGGCAGTAAATCCCTTGGAGAAAGTGTGAGTATTTCTATTCTTATTGAATATCAAGTTTATGAATTATTCGCAGTCTTAGGAGAGAGGTGGAGATGTGAATCTGAAGGAGCACAGAGAAAAATGGTTGTGCAATATGCATGCATTCGTCTGGGCCAGGAGCCTCTTCAGCAAAAGTAGTCGGAACATGGTTTTGTCCAAAGACTGGGTCTCATCTGGGAGATCTGTGTGCATGCTCAGATAGCTTTTAGGCTGGAGGAGGCAGACAGTGAACTTTGTAGAACTGAACTCAAACACAGATAGGTGCAAGAGTTCATTCTTTTTGTTTCTGTGCACCTTTTTCTAAAGCTAGTAAGTATTTTGTTAATCTTGTACTTTAATGAAACACATTCATTCTTCGCTTTACACTTAGTATTTATCTAGAATTATCAGTGATGCTAGGACACCTGGTCAACCACAAATCTGCTTGCTCCCAAGCAGGTTGGAGTCTGTAACTATGGCCCCTGCCTCCCACATGGAGTGTCTTGCCCCTCTGCAAGATCCAAGAGAAGTTCAAGGTGGCAAGGTGCTGCTTCATGTATTTGCCCAGTCCAGCCCGAAATTGGGTTGCTGCTTGGGAGAGACATCTTCCAGTGTTGAGGAGGGTGCCAAAAGATAGATGAGGGAGGAAGCTTGAAATGCAGAAATCCATGTCAGTTTGTATCAATAAGCTTATGATATGGGACAGTACAGGGATCCTACGGCCTGGAGGCTTTGTGTACAAACTGGACTAAAGATGTTCATGTGCTGATCTGTTAACTCAGGGAGCTGGAATACAAATCAATATCAAAGGCAGTAGTGAAAATGTATGAGCACACTTGCAGGTGATGCTGAATTTGCTTCACTACTGCAAGAAATTACGCGAGTGCAGCGACGTTTCCTCAGTGACATCCCAGACTCAAATAGTTGTCTTTTGTGGTGCACATCCTGGGATTCCTAGTCATATTCATAGAATCATAGAGTCACAGAATGGTTTGGGTTGGAGGAATTTTAAAGACCATGGAGTTCCAACACCCCTGCCATTGGCAGGGACACCTTCCACTAGACCAGGTAGCTCAAAGCCCCATTTAACCTGGCCTTGAACACTTCCTGGAATGGGGCATTCCTAACTTCTCTGGACAACCTGTTCCCAGTGCCTTGCCACCCTCATAGTGAAGAATTTCTTCCTTGTATCTAATCTGAATCTACCATCCTTCAGTTTAAGGCCCTTCTGCCTTGCCCTTGCGAAAAGTCTCTCTCTAGCTTTCATGGAAGCCCCTTTAGGTATTGGAAGGTCCTATAAGGTCTCCCCAGAGCCTTATCTTTTCCAGCTGAACCCAACTCTTCTTTCCCTCATGAGCAAGTTGTAGACTGAGATGAGGTCTCTTCTCAATCTCCTCTTCTCCAGGCTGAACAGACAGAGTGTCCTCAGCCACTCCTCATCTGGCTTCCCCTCAAGACCCTGCACCATCTTTGTTGCCCTCCTTTGGATGTGCTCTAATAGTTTAATATCTTTCTTGTATTGCAGTGAACAAAACTGCACACAATATGCAAGGTGAGGTTGCACCAGTGCAGAGCAGAGCAGGACAATCACCTCCCTTGACCGGCATCTTTCCTAGCCTCAGAATACATGCTGCCAGTAAAACTATGTCTGGTATAAAAATTCTTGCAGATTTTCAGCCCTGGCAAGGCACCAACATAGTGTGTCTCTTGATAAAAGTGACATATGGCACAGAGCCTTTTCCTGACTAATGATGCAGTTGTCCTTGCTTACACCTCTCTTTGGCTTCAGTTAACTTCTGTGGAAAGAGGCTTGCATTGGGCAGAATCAGACACAGGGACTGTGGGACAAGTTCTCATTTGAGGAAATTTTGTGTGGACTTCTTTGAATTGCTAGCATAAATGAGAGGAAGAACGAAAGGTCTGAAAATCTTACAGCCCAAGTAATGCATCGGTTTTACCAAATTTTCCTACCAATACTGAGCACAGGACAGTGCTGAAATAAGTATCAGACATTTATGTAAAACAGCGTCTTCCAATTACCAATTTTTTTTTTCTGTTTAATGACAGGTTGAAGCTGTTTATTACTTTGCTGTGGGTGATGTTCCAGTGGACACAAAGCAGCTACTCCTTGAGAAGGTTTCTGATGGTCCCTGTCCAGTCAACACGGTGTCTTTCAATGCTAGGGAAGATGAAACTATTATTTTTCTGAAGGACTTGAGCCACTTGTCCTCTGGCAGGTATGACAAAGAAGGACAGTAAAGATTTCAGTACTCCTGAAGTACTTGCTGATAGGAATGGTATTGGGACATATCTGAATATACTCCATGTGAGACAAAGCAGTTCAGGAAGTGATCTGGGGGTGGGGAAATAGTCTTAAGAGAGATGATTAGAATGCAGGCCCTACCTAAACAGACCAGCTTTTTCCACATAGGTTCTCACTGGCTTGCAGAAAGGCCATTCCCTTTTTATACCCTAAATCATCTGTTATCTGCCTCTCTCTTGAAGTCTGAAAAACAGTTCAGGGAAAATGACACAACATAAAGTAAGTTTTTATTGTGTTGCTTTGTACATTGGTAGTATCCACAAGCACCAGAAAAGGATCTAGAATTTTCTTGGATCAAGTGCCATAGAGACACGTACTTAAAAGGAAATGCCTGTCCTAAATGCGCAGCTCATGGAATAACAAAAAATTGATGGGGTGTTATTCTTCAGGCCTGGTTGTGTGGAAAAGCAGTTCTGTACCATGCTCTCTAGCATCTTTTTCATATGGTTGGTGGAAACTGATGTATTCCACATGGCTTGTTGTCTACTTTATCCTGGGAATCAGCTGTGTGGTGAGAATCTGACTTCAGCAGAAACAGATAAGACGACTTAAATCTTGATTCTGTTATCAAAATAAGTAAAACAAATGAACAAATACAAAACTCCACAATACCAAGCTCATACTGAGCAGCAGGAAGGCAGTAGGAGTCAGGAGGTGTTTGTCTGCTTAACGGAAGTCACTGTACAGTTACCGACTTGTGAAATGGCTGCTAGCTCTTTCTGTTTCACTGTTGTTTGTGCAAGAGTGGGAAGACCTCCAACAGCAGAAATCTCCCAAATAACAGCAGAGCAATTGGTAAGATGGCAGCTGCTTAGCTCTTTTATAGCCATCTGTGTTTAGAAATAGCTTTTGGGAGATGGGAGCGTCTGCCAAAAACAAGACTGTGGGAAAGTGTTATGTTTGCTCTGATCTGATGTGTGTTTAAAATGATCGTGGTCATTTAAAACCGTGGTACCTCCATGATACCAGGTACACTGCCAGTTACTACCCCTCATTTTCTTTTGGCAGTGTTTTTACCTTCTTTATTAAAGGAAAGTTAATGTTTATTGTATGATAAAGACAGAGGCGAAAAGTGTTGTGGCAGAGAGGTGAGAGGAATTGTTTTGTTTGATACGATTCTCAGTCGTCTTTCTACATGAGTCTAGCTTTTGTGCAGACACATACTTGGCCAATTAATAACTTGCTGGTTATTTGCCCAATAACTGTCAATAAATTTAAGTCAGCTTTCCCATAGGAATGGCCGAGTTAATGGGCTTTTCGTGGCTTGAACCTGTTTTTAGTGTAGTTCTGTTTTAGAAACGCATCTTTTCCTGCTCTGACAGCTTCTCTGTTTTGACAGTGAGGATAAATGAAGTCTGCTTGACATCCTGATTTGTATGTCGATAATGAAATAAATGTTCCTATTAGGCTTTCAGCTGGGAGGATAATCTGATAAAAAGGTGTTAGTGTCATCTCATACGTCTCAAATTACATGCCTGCTCAGCCTGTTAAAAGCATTAATTAAAAATAGATTTCCAGGAAATTGAAAAGTAAGGTGCCTTGGAGTAAGTAATATCAGAATGAAAAAATATTCTACATGAGAAGACTTCAGAAAGTCCATAAATGTATCTAAAATGTTTGATAATATTAATAATCATATTGTAGTTGAATGTTTAGATATTTTGAATAGATTAGCAAATAATTTTGAAGTTGTATGTGTGACAAACATCTCTTTAAAATTAGAAAAGTTTTTATGTAATTTGTGTACTGGTGGAAACTCATTTTCTATTACAGATTCCATGCTTTTGCTGAGAAGAGTGACTGTAAAGATGCTACTGGACCTGCACTAAAACATGAAGAGGATGGAAAAAGTTTAATTGCTCTGAATTCCAGAAAAGTGAAAGGGCGAATGCCACTAGGTAGACAATATAAAACCCAAGATTACTGATATTATCACTGAGACATCAGAATAGAAATGTAGTATGTGAACTTGCTGAGTGTAAAATCAAAAGAAACCTGTAGGCGTGGGTGGGGTGAGGACAGGACTGGTCTGATGGAAATTCTGTGGGTGGGAAGGAGAGGGGAAGGAAAAGAGAGAAATGATGAGAGTAGAGGATGTACATGTGAAAATGAAAGAGAAGTGAAAAAAAGGGAGAAGATCATTTATTTAGGAAGACGAAGAATAGTACTTGTGTGCTTATGCCAGTGACCTTGTCGAAATGTATAAATGGTAGAAAGGAAGAGGAATAGTGTGGCAGACCATATGAAACAACACCCACATCAATATAGGCCAAGTTCATACATAATATAAGGAGGTTAAATCAACATGAGATTGACTTGCTTTTCCCACGAATTTGTCACAAATACAGGCAAAAAGCACAGTAAAGTGACCGTAGAGAAGGCGGTGCAAAGTGGTGGTGGTGGTGGAAGTATTGACGGAAAAAATACCAGGAGGAAACAACCAAAATAAACAGTATCACTGGTGGGTGGGACTGGGCAGAAAGCTTGGTGTGTTTACTAGTCACAGTCCTCTGAGTGTTCAGTGGGACTGGACTGTGATTTCAGCCAGGTTGGGAGGAGACTGGCTTGTGATGTGAAATGAGGCTTTATGTGTCAAACCTGATGTCTTTCTCAGCAGTACAGTAAAAAATATATTTCTTTTAGCTATCAGGAATCATAGTCTAATGGCTCACAACCCTTCCCCAACCCCCATATTATGCTGGGGGAATTAATGTTGCCCCAAAGGTAGAACAGTGTTATCCTCTTCTCACTGCTAGGGAATGTATGGCTTAAGGTGGATTTAGTGGCTCGCATAAGGTTGTTTGTCAGTTTTGGACTAACTGGCCCATATTTGGGTTGTAGTCAAGTTCCTTGCGCACTAACTTATCCTTCACTTGGACCATGATTATAACAGTACGAGAGAAAGAACCACTGTGGGGGGTCAGAAATAAAGGAGTGAGCTATCACCTGCTTTTTTGCTTCATGAAGGGACACTAAAGCCTCACTTGATTCAGGTTTAGAAACCAGCAGCAGAGTCTGCTTCAGAACGCTATCGTTTCATACGAACGCAGAGCAGTATAATGATTGCCTTCAGTCTGCCATGAGTGCTTTCTTGCTGTACCACATTTAGGGGTGTGCATGGGGGGAGCTGGCTCCCTCTTCCCCTGGGGCAGTCAGTCTGTTTCAATAGATGAGCCTAGAGCTCCGATGTGACTGAAATTACTTCCTCACCACTGTTTCTAAAGCTGAAAGCTGAATAGCTTTAATCGCTCAAAAGGGCAGTAATCCCCTTGAAGTGCATTGTCTGTTGTGTCTTATTGCTATTATGGAGTAGAATTTACACATTAAAAAGGAACACAATTAGCTTTCTGCATTTACTGGGTATTACAAGCACAGCCGTGACATCACTGGCAGCCAATCAGAGCGTTACAGTCGTATGCAGAATCTGAAGTCCTTTCAGAAAAGAAAACACATTGAAGACATTATTCTGGTCTGTGTGTGATGTCTCTTGTTTCAGAGACTTCTTCAAGGGTGTAGTAATAAGGCAATAAAAATAAAAGTGTTGATTACTTGCTAATGGGCTCTGAAACTGGTTCTTGGGTGTATGCGTAAACTATACAAGGAAATAAATAGAGAATGAACCAGAGATTTAATCTTCCAAATGTGGTGTTTCCTGAAAATAAAGGGAGGCATAGGAATATTTTGATTATGTTCCTTTTTGCACCACAAATGCAACAGCTGGAAACTGAAACTCATCATTATGTTTTATGGACTGGAAAAGCTGTTTTAAGGACATCTGATAGTTTTTGGGTATCCACTGAATATCAGCATTTGGCAAATATGGGATATCTTCATGTTCACTCTTTTTCATCTGCTTAACCAAAACCAAGTCAGAAGTGGACTATTTAAAATTTTAGATAAGATTCTCCCCTGTTTTGCATCTTGAGCAGTCATTTAGAAAGCAAGTGTGAGAAACTGACAAATTTGAATTTTTTTACACTCATTTTGAGTGGGTGCTCAAGATCAAAACAGGTGTAAGTCAGTAAAGAATTAAGGTCCTTATGCTGGCAGCCTCAGATTTACTTAAGGCAGAGAAATGCTTTTACATAAAGCCTAATTTCACCAATGTGATAATATCTCCTCATCCAGCAATAATTTTCCTGTTATCACTTCTGCTTACATTCTTTGTGCCATTTATTCATCTGCAAAAAGCTGTAGAATTAAGCAATCTTGTTATGTAGTTAAAATTATAGTGGAAAGGAGGTGACATTTAAGCTGGAACTTGAAGAGAGAGAGGGCAAGGAATGGTGGAAGGTGTGGAGAAAAGATGTCTTTCTGAAAAAGGGCACATTTGTGTCATCTGCTTGGAGTAACAGGGCAGTAAGTGCTACACAGGGCTTGAAAAGCAGTGGTGCTTTGAACTAGATCCTGAAATGAATAGAGGGTCCTCAGTGGCTGACATAGAAACAGTAAATCTCTGTGTAGTGGTTTCTGTGTGGTGGAGTAGATGAGCTGGCATGGGTAAAGAAAATGCAAATGGACTGAAGTCAGGATTTTACTGATGTGATAAATCCAAGCCAGGAAATGTCTGACCTGCTTGTGAACAGTGTAAGCCTCTATTCTTAGGTGTGCTTGATTTTTTACGTTTACCTGATAGTCACAGGGAAAATTTCAGGTTGTTGCGTGTAAAAATGGGAAGCGTAAGAGTGTCATTCCCCTCTATGACATTGAAGTCAATGAACTCTGAACTGTTTATGTATACTGACATGGGAAAGATCGAACTGTCCTTTTGGAGAGCCGGGACAATTACAAGGGTAGCTACTTTGCCTAGAAGCTGTAGCAAAGATCATTGCCTCTGCTTTTTTCTTGTGTGTGCTTTGTCTAGTCTCAGCAGCCTAACCTTGGCCTGGCAAATCTCTTTGCTAATGTGTAGAGAGTGATGCAGATAGCTGCTTGGCGATAGCACATGGGATACAAAGTTCATTTGCTTTGTCYATTTGCCCAGTGGGAAAGGCGCAGGATTGGGCTGCAATGAGTTTCAGTGCTGTTTGACCTGGCAGGTACACAGGTAAAAGCTGTGAACTACCCTCTTGTGCTCCTTTGTGCCTTCATTCATCCCCCTCTCAGTGGGGATTTTAAAAACCAATGCTTGAGGGTGTATTGCTGTGTTCTGCTGCCACGTGGAGGCTGAGGAAGGGACTGGCAGTGAAAAAAATCAATTTCCCCACCTTCCCTTGCCAGCAAATTAATTTAAAAATAGATCTTATTCCATTGTATTTGGATTTGCTTGCTTCCATGGTCTAAGTCAGATAATCCGAGAAGTGAGAAATGGTTCTGTTTTCCATGATTTGCTTTTGTATTGGTATTTGCTTCCTGTTTCAAAGATACTGTAGATATTTTGTAGGCTTTTTTTTAATAGGCTTTTTTAATCAGCAATATGGAAATCAAATAGGTTACAGTGACTTGTCAGACTGGATGAGTTTGTTTGTGGGGAGGTACATATGGAGAAGCTGCTTCTTTTAAGATTGTCTGATGGTTAAACAACCGGGAAATGGAAACGAGGGCAGTTATGAGTTTCCGTGTACATGTGCAAGTGTGTTTGTGTTTTTGCTTAGACCTACCATCTTGCTTCTCAATTTGCCAGTGTCAGCAAAATGCTTCTGCCCCTTGCTGCAGGCTCTCCCCTGCGCCCTTCCTCATCCTCTTCCGGTTTTCCAGGGCCTCCCTTCTCCAGAGCAGAAATGCCTTTACCCACGGGCAGGACACTCCTGGAACATTACTCAGCTTGAGGTGCTCTGCAGGGTCGTGATGGCTGTGGGGGGAGCCGAGGGGAACCAACTGCACTTGGTGCAGGCCAGGCATGGGCAGCAGGGTGTTCAGACTAGGTATGTGACTGGTGGCCACCCTCCTGGCATTGCAGTGGGGTGGTTTTTGAATCAGAACCAGGGGATCCCCAGAGGTCTGACTGTTACACCACCAGCCAGGTGGCAGCTTCATGGCAGGGGGAACTGGGAGGGCTCTTTCTCTCCTTGGGTAAAGCGGTTTCTTAAGACAAGGTTATTCCTGGGACATGGATACCTGAAGGTGTGCAAGAGACAGTGGGCCTAGAGTGGTTGTGAACTGCACCCTCCAGGAGAGTGACTTTCTTTGGTTGGCAGTCGCCAAAAATTGGCACATCTGAGGTGTGAGCACAGGGCATTTAAATCAAAGTGAGGTTTGTGCTTTCTTGGTCATTTATGAGTGATATGCTCTGAGGGGTGGGCCACAGGTGAGAGCCACACCTGGAAGATGCTATGCCTTGCATGTGTATGTATATTTTGATTTTGGGGGTTCAGTTTCAAAAGACACAATTTTTCTTTTCCACTCCTCCTTA
The DNA here is from genome assembly GCA_018881555.1 of Amblyornis subalaris. Lineage (NCBI taxonomy): Eukaryota > Metazoa > Chordata > Aves > Passeriformes > Ptilonorhynchidae > Amblyornis > Amblyornis subalaris. The sequence goes on from JACAXG010000033.1 coordinate 2,838,023, forward strand.
GCTGTAGGGGAAAAGAGGCTGAGGTAGAGGTGGAGCTGAGTTTCCCATGTAGACAGAGAAGCTGCTGTGGATATCACTGCTTGCAGCCTTCTCTCCCAGTTGAATCCAGGAAAAAATGTCAGAAAAAAGGTTTTCTAAGCAACTGGAATTTCACGATGTGCACTTGTTGGTGCCTGCATTTGTCTTGTGTAGTCAGTGACATCAAGCATACTCGCTTTGAAAGGGCATGCAGTTTTACTTTGCTGTGCTGCAAGCATAAATAAGGAAAAAATACCTTCTCATGTAATACCAATTCAATACCTGTATCTGAATGGGAACAGTAACAATAATCCTGTAAAACTGATGAGTCCATAACATCAATTTAAGGGGAAATGAAGAAACACAACAATATAATCAGTATTGTTTTAGAAGTAGTTGAAGTATACATACTTCTTTCAATATTTTCAAACATTACATTAAAAGTGTTCATAAAATTAAATCTGGATGACAGTAATTGACAGCTTGTGGAGGATATCCAGATTGAGTTGGAGACAGTGCCACTGGAATTGCATTCTTAACAGCCTTAAACTTAGAAACATATGCATGTGTGGTGTGAATGCATGTGTTTTGTGATTTTAACTGTGACAACAGTTAAATGTATATAAATATATATATGTACATTCAGTGGCTGAGTAGTCATCAGAAAATCTCTAGTTCCCTGCATCCTGGAATTTTGCCAATGCTCAGATTTTTGTATGTTTTGCATTTCTGGGGAGAGATTGCTCATAAAATAAAAGCTGACTTCTTTCTGAAGTATTTGAAGAAAATACCTTTCTTAAGCTTAACAGGGAATGATTACAGACTGAGGTTTTTTCTCCCTTTTGTGTTTTATGTTGTGGAATGATCTTAGTAAAGCCTTAGTAAAGGTTTTTGTGATTTAGGAAATCTTGATCTTTGTCCTAATGGCTGCAGCAGATGTTTTTGAAATGCAGGGAGGTCCCAGGAGATGGCAGTGTACAATAACACATTTCAAAATATTTCTTTGAAAGCATTTCACAATTAAAGCTGAGTTCTTATTTTGTATAACTTTCATATTATTATTATTATTATTTCCGGAAAGTTTATCAAAGAGCAAAATGATCAGGTTTGTTTGTTTACTGATAGCCAACTTCAGTGGACAAGTTTGCATGTCTTATCTTTCATACAGTGAACCATCACTGTATATTAACTGAACCACTGGATGATAAGATACAGTTTGCCTTGTTCAGCATTTTCACGTGCAATTTATTAATAGGTTGTGATCTGCAATAGGTTGTAACCTGTCTTTATGGTTAGGATAGCTGATGATTCAGTTTCTTTATTTTTACTGTAACACTGCACAGTTTCTCTGCATATATTGCAGTTTAAACTCTGAGACTAACCTAATTTAACACATTTTTAATAGCGATCATACTGCTTAGGTATACAAGGTGTCTCAATTTTAGTAGTTTCTGTTTATGAAATAAATATGTATTATTTTCTTTAAAAAACCCATATCTGTCAAAATTAAGAAAACCTTGTCTCGATTCCAGCTTTGGATTTTTCCAATTTTTTGGCCATATATCTTGGTAGTAAAACTTTTTTTTTTAGCATTTATTTTTGACTTTTGAGAATTGTTGGGATGAAAACAGACTTATCTTTAGCAACATTTCATCAGATGGTCATCAGGGAAAGAAGATTTAACTTTAAATAAAATTATTTATTTACATTAGGAAATGTAAAGAGTCAAAAATATCTTCTCTTTAAAATTTCAAAACTGGGTTTAATATTCGAAGCCAGGTTTTGCAATGAAGTCCAGGGGGCAACAATTTAATTGTGGAGTTTCCTTATTATTATCCAAGAGTGTTAAAATATATTTGCTTCCACTGTGGGAAAGATCTGTGGCCAACTTTGGAGGTTAGTTCCAACATACTAAGCACCTCTCATGTCCTGGTGCCAGCTTTGAGCCCTTTTTATGAAGTGTGTCAGAGAACAGCACTTGTCATTGCAATGGGACTCCAAGAAAACAAGGTTATATGGCAACATCTTGATATACCAATGACTTTGTGGCAATTGAGGAGTTATAAAAAGTGGAAATTTTATAAAAATGTGAAATTCTATTTATTGTTTCTTTTGCAGTAGCTGGTGTCTGTGAAGATGTCTTTTTGATCTGGAAGGAGTTGGAGGAAGCCAGGAGTACAGTGAGACAAGTTCAGAAAATTTTATCAGAATCTGACCAGTCTGCTTCTCAAGATGGTATCATTTATCTTTCTTTCAAGAGAGTTACCATTATATTAATTAATTAATGATCGGCATTATTTTTGGGAACAGTTTTGATTGCACATCGATTTGGGGATGATTTTCTCAGAAATATATACAGGGTAGCACCTATAACTGTTATCTAAACTTAGGATTGCTTAAAACTTTCTGATACAAATCTCTGTTTACTATGGCTTAGACTTGCTAAACTTCAACAGCTCAGACTGAAACACACTATTTTTAGTTCACCAGGGACTAGGTTTAGAAGTTACCTGGATTTTAAGATACAGAAGATATGGAAATTATTTTTGGTTTTTTTTGTCATGTTTTCCTGTCTGCCTGAGCCAGTAAATCTTTAGTTTTATTCTACACAGTGCTGGGGAAATACCTCATCCCTCTCCCATCATGGTCTTCTTAGGATAGCCTCCAACCTGGTATCTAGTTTATTCTCCTTAAAGGGAAGAAGCGTGGGGTTGCATTTTTGTAATCAAAGGCAGAGGACTGAAAACAATTCAGAATAAGCACTCTGACAACACTTGTCTTAAGAAAAATGGAGGAGCACCTACATTTGTTCGTTAAACCAATAGTTCCTGCCATTATGTTTGGCCTAGAACATGATCCATTTGTTGTTCTGTGCATATTGATTGGATTGAACCCTGTTGGAGACAGAGGCATAGTTGGTTTCTGAATTCTGGAAGGCTTTAACAGAGAATGGTGAGAAGCTACTCAGCCCTGCTAAGATGGAGATGCTCTGGGCATGCTCTGGAGCAAACAATCACACTGACAAGACTTAAATACTAAAAGCTTAGGAACCTGTAGAGTSTAGGCAGCTTCAGCACTGGACTGCAATCGAGGGGGTGGATTTCCAGGATCACAGCCATGATCGTCAGTACTTATTTTCTTCATTAGTCCTGGTTTTAAAATATTTGCATGGTATCCAGTGGTATTTTTTTTGTGTAAGTTGATACAAGATTCGGGTTGAATTAGCGCAAGTCATGGGTGATTTTGCATACCTCTAGTACTGCTTTTGCAGTGCAGTTGCTTTCGCTTTGTCTAGATGGAGGCTGGGGCCAGATGGCCTTTTCTGGATAACTTGCTGAGGAATGCTTTGTACAGTCAGTTGGTCAGTAACTTGAACTGTGTTGAGATGTGTGACTGGGGTGGTGATGATGAAGATTTGAAGCTGGGAATTTTCTCTGGCTGCACTGGGTTTGAATTTCTGTCCATGACACAGTTAAAACTAGAAATTTTTTCTTCTATAAAGACTTGATATAGTTTGTTATACCGATAATAGCATCTTCTGAATTAGCAGACTTGCTACATGAAGTTAAACATCTCTTCTGTAATGCATGTGAACAAAGAGGCCTCAATAAAACTGCAGGGACAGCCCTAATTTCAATATTTATTTATGTGTTCCTGACTGTGCAGCTTTAATGTTCTTTTAGTGTTTGCCTTCATACATAATCACTTCGTAAATAAATGAAGAAAAATGAAATTTCAGTGGGATATATTTTGTCAGTTCTTCAGCATTATTCGGCTATTGCCATTGATCCAAATAACTGTAGTCTTTCAGGTTGCATGCATTTCTTCCTGGTTTTACCTTCCTGATCTCTTTAAAATTCTTCGCGGCAAAATATGTCTATGTAAAGCATGTGGAAGAAAGAAAATAATAGTTTTCTTTTCAAAATTGTGTGAGCACATTTGTGACACTTGTTCTAAGAACCACAAGCAGTCATAAAGCAAATGTTTCCACATGAACAGGCTCTGATTGTGCACCTGCACTGATGTTGGCTGATCTCTGTACGTGTAAGGGCAGTAGATGCCTCCATAGGTTTATTTACAGGCTCAGGATCTCACTACTGTTGTCACTGCAGCTGCATCTAAACTGTGTAGATATTTATACCAGCTTGGTACACCAAAATTAAAGTGTGACGAAATAAATTCACCCTGCTCTGAGACCCACTGCTGGGTCATTTGATTTAGGTGTGGTTTATTGAGATAGAGATCAGTGAGTGTAGAGTCCTGTAAACTGTTACTGGTATTCAGAGGTGTGCAGTGCCCTACTTTAAGATGGTCTTTGGAAAATTATGAGACAGTATGACATTGTCATTCGCCTTTTACTTTGAATAGCCATCTCTAAAAAGATTAATGTTAACCAATGGTCTCGACTGTATTTTCAATTGTATCTTCTGTTGTTTCATTTCCTCAAATGATTCTCCTTGAAGTTAGACATCTTATTCAGGAATATTTTCTGGCATTTTGTAATTCAATTACTAAGAATATTCCTTTTATGTTTTGATATTCTCACTATTTATTGTCTTTGATCCCTGTCCTCTAGTGGGGTTTTTTTCCAGTTACAAAGGAATTTGTTGCAATGAGGTGTCTGATAAGAAAAAAAAACCACAGCCAAAGTAGAGACTATTAAAAATCACTCAGAAATATCTATTCACTCCAATGCTGTCAGAGCAAGCAGAACAAGTTTGAAAATTTTGATTCCAGTATCAGAGTCTGTTTTTGAAAATAGCTTATGCAAAATGAACCGTATTATACAGGTGATTTTGATTGTTTTATTTTCTTTATTAGCAAACAAAGCTGATCATCCATTACCGAAGCATATAACTGACAAATATTTGACTTCTGAGAAGTGGTTGCAGAAGTATGGCTTGAAAGCTCAGAAGCTCACACTGTACGATGCACTTGCTGATTGTATTTTTCGCCATGTAGATGGGGTTGTTGACATAAAAACTAGACCAGAGGATCAATCTTCACAAACTGATGCTGTGAGTATTTTTAATTTTCCCTCATGTCCTGTGAGTTATTTGTTTTTCCTTTTAAAGCTTGAAAACTTGGTTGATGCATGAATTGATGATATAGTGAATGTATGGCCTTGTTATTTTGCAGTTTTTGTTAAAATCAGATTATTAATTATTGGGACAAAGAATGTAATGAATAAGAATGTTTCAAAGGGCTGTTGGAGAATGACTGCTTTAAGGACTCCTTGCTGGTTCACATATAATCTAAAAGGAAGAATCAGGGCTGGCTTAAGCAATGCCTTGGTTTTCTATGTGTTTCTGTGGGGTGGGGCAAAGATTGCTTGTCATCTTTAGAGGACGTGTTAGTCTCAGCTGCTGCAGTGTTTGCAGGTCCTTAAGCAAATTTGGATTAATTTGTCTTCTATTTGTTTTTCTCAAGCTTTACCATTGCACTGTTTGGTAAGCCTCTGTTTTTTGCTAGCTGCAAGAATAAAACCAGTTTCTATTTACTCTTGCTAGGAGCAAATTCTGTGACAACCCTATCCCACATTTATTTCTGTGCCCGTTCATGTGCAACAAGCATGTACCTTTGAAATTTGTTCCCAAAATACGAAAGGCACTGCATAATAATGTGTTTTAGAACATGAAATGTGTTTTTCTTGGTTCTAGGAAACAAAGAGGAAGGTAATTCATGCAAGATACTGTGACAAGTTTGTACACACCCTCTGGAAGGATGGATCTGTAGTTCACGTATATGTTACTACTGAAAAATATAAGCAGTATGAAGAGAAAATGAGGACAGCTCTCAGACAAGTGGAAGGAAGGTTAGTCTTCTGTCACATAAAAGCAGTTTGATTATTTTACATGAGCGTTGAAAAGTTTGATATTTGCTGTCATAATAAGTCGAAGTGGTTGGTAAACTGACAGTAGCAGTACTAAGCCAGAAATCTATTTTAGATCAGAATCTTGTATGTAGGATTTCTTAGTAGCCATATAAGAAAACTGATGAAGAATTTTATCTTTTGTTCTCCTTCTGAAACACAAGTGTGAAAGTCAGTCTGCACATTTTTGAATTGCTGCTAAAGCGCCAAAAAGTATTGGGACTACATGGTGGACGAATCATCAATAAAACTTAGTAAACATTTATCCTGCATACGTGGGATCCCTTGTGACACCTCCAACACCAAGTAGCACTGCTTGGCTTGTGCCCATACTGACAGTCTTATCTGCCCTTTTTGCAATTTTGTGTTGAAGACAAGTTTGAACAGTCTAGATCAGAGTCAGGGCATGAGCTCTTAAGTAATGCACAGAAGTTCAGAGCTCAAACTAGCTGCCTAGTTTACATTTCTCCAGCTGTACAGACATACTCTTAGATTTTGTGTGACATCTAGAAAAAAATAGACAGTCTGAGGGAAACCTGTTGTAGAACCAAAAGAATAAATGTTGCCTTCTGTTTTATATATTAGGATAGTGAGATGTCTCACTGAAAAAAGCAGGATGTGAACTTTCATTTTATTGGCGAATTTCTCATATTATTGCTGCTTCCCTACCAAAAGTATAACAGCCTGATTACATTTAGCAAGGTCAAACAGAGTTTTGTTATTCCTTCTAGTTTATCTTCATCTTACTGTATTTAGGATAACATTTACATACGGCCAAAGGAAAATTTGAGATAAGCAGTTTTGGTGAGTATATATTTTTGAAATCCAAGTCAACATTAAGAGCTTGTTGTTTTGAATGTTTCATGTAGATATTAAAAGGTCTTGGTAGACCTCATCAAATACTTTGGGGGAAATAACTAATGAAAAAAATAGCTATTGGTAGCTAATATAATAGGATCCTTAAGTTTCCATGATATTATTTTTTTTGAAACCTCTGTGGAGATGAGTAATATTTTTCCCAGGGCCATTATATTCCATGTTAAATATCTCTGTTTCAGAGTAGAGGAGTATTTTATGACTCTCAAGGGAAACCAGATTTGGACTTGCTGCAGCCATTACTGAAGAAATGTTCTTGTGCACAGCAGTATGCACGTATTTAACTGGCGGGCACACTCCAATCCTGTTTAAAATGGAAAACTAAGTCTGTATTTAAGGTTCAAGGTCCACAAACCATTGAAGCATCTGTGTTGTATTAAGGCTCTTCAAAGTGCTTAAGTTCCTTGCAGAATAAGTTCTCAGATGGTTTCCTGAGAAGGGAGGCAGCGTAGTGTATGCTTAAATGATTTACTTCGATCAGTCTGGAGGACAGTTACAGGGACAATAGTTACAGTTGCTTCCACAGGGGATTTTCCAGCTCAAACTACCTGACAACTGACTTTATAATGGTGCTGTATTATTTTGTCTTTTTTTTTTTTCTGTCTCCAGATTTCTACTGAAATTAAAAAATAAAAATGTCCCCTTATGTAGGGGACAGGGGACTGATTCATCAAGTGCAGTACACCGCTTCTGACAGTGACTACCAATAGGTGCTTAGGGAAAGAGAGTAAGAAGTACATCAGTGATAAAAAGATCTTACCTGTTAGAYTCTGATACACAGACTGCCAAAGATCTTACAGAACAGGTTTTGCTATTTTTTTTCCTCCCCCAGGATTAAGTGGCTTCAACAAGGAAGCAGAGGACTCTTTGGGAATGTGTTTGAAGATGATGTCTATATTCTTATTGATACATCCCAGTCTATGAACAACAAGATGCCACTAGTGAAGGAAAAAATATTTCAGCTCATACAGGTATGATAAAGTGATGACTCTGAAGGCTGAGGAGCATTTTAGAGTATACTGATCTTTTCTGGATGGTTGTTTATTTTTTAAATTATTTTTTAAAAATAGCAGCTTTATAAAAATATTTAGATTTTTCTTCATGTGCTCATTTTTCAGTTAAGAATTTATATTTTTACCTCATTTATACAACTATTTGAAAAAAGTTAGAGAAAATGTTAAAAATTAAATGGCTTAAGTATGGCTTTAATGGCTTCCTTCTTTCCCTCAAGCCGCATTCCTTCTAAAAAAAAGAAAAACAAACAAGAACGACAATAAAACTCTAAAACTCCAAGAACGACAATAAAACTCTAAAACTCCAAAACCAAAACTAAGCTATGCAATGAAACACCTTTTGGTATTTTCATTTTTACTTTTAAGCACTGTCATCCAATTCCAGTGGCATGTTGTAATTTGTAATGTGTATTATAGATTTACTTTCGTACTTCTACAACAGAGGGTGTAGAACATTTTGAACTTGCTTGCGTCTTACAGTGACTCAGAACTTTGCAAAGGGACTTGCAAAGTGCAGAAGTACCTCAAAAGCTGTGAGTACTGGGAGACACACCTAAGACAGGATTTGTCTCGCCTAGTTTTAGAAGTCTACAATGATGTCACCTAAGCTTACATTAATATTTCACGGACATGATTAATCTTAAATTTTCTTAGTCCTAAGAGAAGTAACTGGCAAAAAAATTTTACCTGGAATTGATAGCAATCATTAGTAGGACTAGAAAAATTGAAACTGTGAAAGAGAGGTTTTTGAGCTAAGTGCCCAAGTCATAGGACATAGTGTCTTGTGGTCCTCTAGGCAGATCAGCACTAGAAATATATTAAATACTGTGCCAGAAGGTTTCACGGGCAGGTGCATAAAAATAGTGATGAAAGGGAGGCAAAGACTCCGGGCTCTGAAAGTTTGTACTAGCTTGCACAAATGTTCCATGACTTACAACTTCTGTCCAAAAGCAACTTCAGCAAATTCTTGATTTTCTCCTGCTGTCCTAGTTCCCCTTGCCAGTGCTCTTTATTAATTCTTGTTCTGCTGTAAATGATGTCTTACTTTCTTTCTGATTTCAATTTCTTCTGGTAAGCAGTGATAATCTCTTTTTTACACCACCAATCATACCGAGTTTCATCTCTCTTTTTCATACCCTCCTAGACATTTTCTGTTCAAATAATTCGAGAAATATGAATGTATGGAGACTTACTTTGAGAGGTTCAAGTACTCTCTATAGTTGCAAGCAATAATTGTCTCTTTGTATGTCTCTCTGTGCACCATAGTTGAATATTATCATAATTGATTCCAACCATATAATCAACTATATATTTAGTAAAACAACTGCTAGTACTCAGTATTTCAGGATACAAGCATTCTTTCTTTTAACAGTAGGTGAAATTCAGATGCTCTCTCTTGCAGGAACAACTGAGACACAAGAAGAAATTTAACTTCGTGAAATTTAGTGCCCAAGCAGTGGCATGGCAGGAGAAACTTGCTGAAGTTAATGAGGAAAATTTGCATGATGCTTGGCTTTGGATAAAAGGGCTTGAGGTAGTATGGCAGCTAATTATCACAAAGCCTGTTTGTACAAAGTTGCATATGTTTCTCCACTTTCTGTATGGCTGGGGGGATTTTGGATAGACTAAGTATTTGACTTGAGTAAGCTGAAAATACAAATGATGTATAAACTTCAGTACATCTGAGTACAATGTGTCTGTCAGGTATAATAATCATTTGAAAATGGACCTGTTTATAAGATCATATTAATTCAACTTCCAGCCTGCTGTGTTTAGTATCCACAATGCAAACAGTGGCGAATTTGAATTCCATAGAAACCATGTCAGTGCTCAGACCCTGTGTCTAAATTTGTCATTCCTGCTGCAGGGCTGCTGAATGGATGAGAGATGTTGCTGGCAAACTTACAGCTCAGAGGTGGTACAGGAAACCAATGCCAGCAAACTGGAGAAGCATTTCTAGTTCCTTTTGATGGATAGACAGACAGCTAACTTTAGGTGTCATAGAAACATGAGAACAGACTAAACATCTGTCTCTCTACCCAATATTCTTTCTCTGACAGTGGCCAAAATCTGAGGATTTTTCTGTGTAACAGCTTAGAACTGCTTGCAGTCAGCCACAGTCATCCACCAGATTTTAACTATCAGCAGCTTTAGGACCACGTAATGTGTCAAATGGGGACAGCAATGTTATGAGCACAGGACTGAAAATCAGTCATGCAATGGCATAGATACATCTCACGTTGTTTTCTAGCACAAAAAACCATGTTCATGTAATAAAACTCCGCAGCATTATGACAGCTCTTCCTCAGACTTAATATGAAATTCCTGGGGCTGAGGGAGTTGGGGAAGCTACATAATACCTCTGAGACTACAAACCAAGATCAATAACTTGATATTCTCAGAAAATTATAACAGACCAACACACAGAGAAAAGGAAGTATTAGTGTGGTCTCACTGAGTAGTTGAACACTTGTAACTGAGCTTATTTAGCTTAATTTTGCTGCCTTCCTTGAGACTTGAAAGCTTGGCTCTGTTTAAGCCATATATGTTGCACAGGATCATGCAAGTTCAATATTACTTCAAACTACCATATTTTGATACTATCTTGTATATGCATTTGTGAATGACCTTTTCCATCATTATTCATTAAATTGTGCATTTTTGATTATAAATTTCATTCTAAGTTCAGATCTAGATATCTGAAATGAAATAGGAAATGGCACAAGAACAGTCTACTTTCTTTTGGGGATGACATCTGCTGCTGACCTTTTAGCCTCTTTTAAGCAGTGCAGGCATAAGTCTGAGATCAAAAAGCTGGCTTTACAGTGAAGCTGAAATGAACAGAGAATTGCTCTGGAATATTAATCAGAGTAGATAGATCCTTTGATCTCATTTTATGGTCTTTGGTCCCAGGATTATGAATAAGGAAGCTGAGCTATAAACAGTAACTAACTGTTCCTTAAAAATCCTTTAGATGTGATAACATTTAAAATTTTAGCGGTAGTAATGTCATATAGTTCAAGTATGTCAATGTAGTTTAAACACTGATAAAACCAGTGTTAATTTGTAACAGTAGCGATTGAGAAACCTGAAATGATCAGCTTTTACCACAAGGTACATAGTTATTTTCTGCACATCATCAGCATCCACTCTATGTTCCCATGATGTGAAAAGAAGTGAAATAAGCTGTTCTGTATCAAATCAGTTCAAAACTATTATTGAAAAGAGCCAGGATGGCCAATTCACACATGATAATGAGCAATGTGTCTAAAACTTTATAATGCTTACTAAAACATTAGGAGTATTAGATAAATTTAACACAAAGGAAATGGCTCAGGCTAGTTATTTCTTATGAGTGGGTACTGCTAAGGATTGCTTGTGAGTTAGAAGATAAGATTATAAAGTAGATGAGCTATCATGTTGCCTGGCCCACACACTCTTATGCAGCCATACTTGTACCTCCAATTTCACCTGATTTCCTTTGCCCCTTTTAATAGAACTGATTGCTGGTGGGAAGGACTGGAAGAAGTTTAATAGGACTGAAGAAGTAATGCTATCTCTTAACATATTTTTGCATGTATGGGTCAATGTTAGAGATTTACATTTATCTGCTGTAATGCATTATATATGTGGACCCTGAGTCTCTTCTTGCACCACTACAATACTCACTGCCCTCCAGAGCAGTACTCAGGTGTCCTACAAGCATAAAACAGACTCTGATCTTTTTGGGGTTTTGCTTTGGCCCCATTAAAGGACTAAGACTTGACAAAATAGTTTTCCATCCTGGTAAAACCTTATGTGTACCTTTAGTTTTCCATGCTGGTAAAACCTTCCATGTACCTTTAGTCTGGAAGGTTTTGTACACAATATTTGAAAGGTGGACATTTGAATATATAAAATGTAGGTTTTAGGTTCCTATAAGCCATGAAATACATTTCCGTGAGGTTAGTCTAAAAAGAAGAAAGATAGATCATGATCCCTAAGTATGTGAATGACACAGAAAAAGTGCTAGTATTACTCCAATGGAAATTTTTAGTGAGCACAGTATTAGTTTACTGGGCATGTTTTCTTGCTATAGCTAGCTTTTGTGCTAAAATATACATGATGTTTACATTAATGTGCCAAGGGGGTAGATGGGAGAGAGTCTGGAAAAATGTATTTAGAAAACCAAGAAATCCTTTACCAGTTTTTGAGATATAAACTTGTGCAAATCTTTTGTGCAACTTTTGAACTATTTGGTTAAGTAAAATGTGTTTCAAGGGAGTGCGATGGGTTGGCAAGCAGGAGCATCAGTGGGAAAAATGAAGAAAATGTATCTTTTATCTTACTTCTTCCTGTCTGTTTATAGTCTTTTAGTGATTGCTTTTGTTTGTACAGCTCAGATTTCTGCTGCTTATGTGTGTTTGCATGAGCACTGAATACCAATCTGGTACCAATTTATGTCACTTTGACACTTGCTTAGATTTTTCTAACTACATGACATAAATGTTTTCACCACTTTATTGGTCATTTTGGTTCTGTATTATCCCTTGAATTAATACACTGTCATTATGAATTTAAGAACAGAGGCAAAGAACTGTTAGTATTTATGGCTGTTTCATTGTCTTCTTCTCTTTGGTTTCCTAGGCTGGAAGTTCCACAAACACACTGAAAGCTCTCCAGATTGCTCTTGCTGATACTGACACTCAGGCTATTTATCTCTTGACTGATGGGAGACCTGACCAGGTATTTCTTAAATGAGAAAACAGAAAATGGAGAACAGTGGTGTCACAAGTTGGAATTATGAGATTATATACCTTTTTAACAGTTAAAAAGGGGAAACAGCCAATATTACTTTTAAATATTAAAGTGCAACCAACACAACAATTATATTGCAAACATTGCTTAATTTGTCAAGATTTTTGTGTATTTTGAACAACTGAAATGTTATCAAAATTTAGAGAACTGACTCAATAATATTTTTCTACCAGAACCTTCAGTATTTTTAGACACGGTAGACCTACTTTTTGACCTAATTTTTATTTCTTTATGGGAGGAGGAAACTAGCTTTCCTATTTTCTCAGCCTCTACTTTGTTTCCTGGTATTGAATCAACTTTTCTCTGAACTAATTTAGTTTATTGAAAATATCTACACTCATATACTTCTAAAAGTATTTTTATATATATCCAGTGATACTAAACACTAATGTAGTATTTTAATTTCTTATACGTTAGTAATTTCTTTTGAAATTTCAGAAACAAAGAGTACTGATTATATTACTTATTATATGTGCCTTAATGCATTATCACTCTTCCGAAATCTGTTTTAAATTAGCTCATTTTATGTAATTATGAAATAGAAATCTGTATAAAGTGGATGCTTTTAACTGATCTATATCCATCTCTGAGCAACAGAATGACTGATTAAATTCTTACAAATTCTCCACGTTTTGATAAATATGTTTCTAGATGCCACATTTTTAACATAAGTTTTTTTTCCTTGATTTTCAGCCTCCCCAAGTAATTTTGGCTGAAGTCCAACTTCACTGTAAAATTCCCATCCATACTGTATCCTTCAACTGTGATGATATAGAAGCCAATAAATTTTTGTATGAACTGTCTACTAAAACAGAGGGACGGTTTCATTATTACAACATTTATTTGACTGATCCCGATACTGCAGAATTTATTGTTGTGAGTATCTGAAAATAAATATATTTGCTGCTTCATGCTATTGAAAGAGCCACATCACTTGCACTATTTTGATTTTGTATTACAATAGAATACTAAAAAAATAGAGGGTTAATCCTAGTCAGATTTGAAGTGATATGAAAGCAAAAGATTTTGCTTGTGAAATTTTATTAGATCACAACAAAAAATCCCAAGTATCATGCAAAGTACGTTTGTAGGGCTACTGTTGCAAACACGTTCTTGCCTCCTCACCTGAAAACTAAAACCTGAAAGTACATGTAGACCAAATTCAGCTCTGGAAGAAACATGTGATCTTTGCTGTTTCAGAAATAAGTTACTGTTTAAAATTAAAATGTGGTTTGTATCCTGTTAAGAAATGAAAGAATGCAGAGCTGAATTTGAATGATAATGAATGATTCTAGCCATTGAGGAGAGATCTATAATGAGTAAAATGACTAGAACAGGAGTCATCTATCAAGTGTGACTAACCAAGACAACAATCCTCAACAGGAAATTTTTGAATAGACCAACAGAAACACCCATTTGAAACATATTTTTGCTTTTAATTGAAGTTAACACTCAGTTAATTGATTCCACAAATTTCAGAAATGGTGATAGTGGAACAATGAGAACAACCAGGAACAAGACAATAGCAGGAAATTTGAACTTTGCAGGCACCGATTAGAAGGAAGATGTGAAAAAATTCCAGCTCTTGAAAAATATCAGAGAGTGTACTGGGCAATTTCAGTAATTCTGTTGGTGTGGACTGTGACACTGCTCATGGTGGAAAAATGAGGGCTAGAGTCTGTGTTGTACATCTCCAGACTTCTGGCCCTGTGGGAGATGTAAAGGGATCATTGTTGGAATTTCCTTCCTGTTTCCTCCTCTAGTCCAAATGTTTCCTAGTTAATTCCAATGTTCACTTGAAGAGTATGTTTTTTGCTTCCCTGGGACAGTATGTGATACAGCTGTGATCTGTAGAATGACAGGCCACCAGCTGTAATGTACGTATCTTGTATGCTATTTTATTTATTTGCTTATTTATTTTCTTGCTTGCTTGAAATGAGTGGAGCTACTGACCTCATTACCTTATTCAGAAATACAGCTGTTCATATTTCAAGGGGTAACTGGCTAGTTAAGGAATGCTTCTTGTTTTCCTAGAAAGGAAGAATAATTTGAAAAGCTAAAATGCCAAGCACAAGAGCCTACCTGAAATAGTATACAAAATTTGGAAGCTGTCCAGAATCATTATTCAGAATTATTATCAGAACTTGCATAGTTTCAATTCAGAAATGAAACGCATTTAGGAGTAATTGTACTAAAACATATGATTTTCTTTTTGTTAGAATAAAGACATACATCTTTTGAAAAGAGAAATTGATCAAGGAGAGCAAGATCTAGAGAAAGTGAAAACCTTTCATGAGAAAAGTCTGATGATGAATTCTTATAATGAAGAAAATGATCCAGAGAATAAGTATGTCCTCATACTGTTATGTTAATAAGAGATGGGAACTATCTGTTACATTTTTCCTTTTTCATTGTCTTGCATTTTTAACATCTGACATTCTCTTTTTAAAAGAAAGATTGTTGCTTTCTTACTTTGGGTTCTTTTTGACAGCCAAGGTAATGGAAAAAAAAATCTGGAAAAATGCACTAATACTGTGATGCATGAAACAAAATTATCTCAAATGTACCAATAGTCTCAACATACTACAAATAATTAAGGCAAAGGGGGGAAATTATTTTTTTGTCTCCAACACATAGTAAAGTTGTTTTCTCTGACCTAGAGAATTCGTGAAAAATTATTGTCATCTACGTAGAGCTGGCTTGGTGCTTCATGACTAAATTGCTGCTCATTGGGATATGCTGATTGAAACATAAATTACATACAAATATATTTGTGTATTTATCTGTGCACTAACAGTAAAAAAAAAGTTGCATTAAAAGAAATCAGATTTTTAAGACAGAAGTCTATTTAAAACAGTAAGTTAAAGTAAAGGTATAAAAAAATAAAGTAGAATAGATTAAAAGTGGAGAGTGATGTGGAATGATTTCATGTGTGTGGAAGAGCAGGTAGGATGCTCAGTATTTCCCAATTTGCATATTTTATCTTTTAATGCTGGGATATAGATATGTATGTGTATGTGTATATACATATGTTTATGTGCATATATATGTGTGTGACAAATGTTTTCATTGCTGATGGTAGGTTTACTTACCCCTGAGATTCAAAGTATTATTATTACTATTACAGAACATTCTGTCCTTATTAAAAATATGAGAGTGTTACCTTGAAAGTAATGAACGTCTTTTAAATAAACTAAGAAATTACTTTTAAGTAATTAAAAAAACTAAGAATATTTTAACCTCCTTTGAACTCTCCTTTGAAATGTATATTAGTATAACAGAGAAAATATTTCACACTGTTTGAAACATTTGAAATCAGTGTTTAAATTATCAGAAAACTTCAGCTTATTGTTTTTTAAACCTGTGTTCAAGAGCTGAGTACTTCTCTTAGCAGTGGGCCATGCTGTGCTTCAGAAGAACCAGCAGTGACTTCACACGAGCAAACCTGGCAAACCACGGCTGACAGTCCATCTCGAAGAAAAAAAGCATTATATGCAGGTAAGACTCAAATGAGCTGTAGTTGTTAGCAGAATTCACTCACTAACTTGAAAAGATTCTGTTACAAATAGCAAGAATCATCCCTCGTTTTAGGAACAAATGAAGTATTTGGTGACTTAAGTAATCATCATTTTGAAAATCTTTACTTCTCTTCACTTCTACTCTTTCAGCCATCTTACTCTTGATTGTCTGCTCATTTGTGCTTTATTTCAGGCCCTGCAATGAAAAACCAACAATTTTAGAGAATATTTTGAAAGCTCTGTATGGTTTTTTAACAGTAGATATTAAACCCTAATGTCTTTTTATTCTAAATAAGTACATAATTGGCAAGAATGAAGAGGTGATCTATATTTCACCAATTACAGCATTACTTACACTAATATTTCCCCTTACTACACCCATACCACTATATTGCTCCTGGAAGTTTCCTCTGTATGCAGTCTGAAACCGAGTTTACCCAGCTGAAGTAAAAGAAACCCTCATCCTTGGGGAAAGTACAAAGTACAACTTAGTGTTGAAGTAGGTAGGTTTGTGTTTGAGGTCTTGTGTAGGCCGTCACTTAAAAACTGGAACTGAATACCAAAGAGGAAATCAAAAATCCCAGGCATGTATTTGAGCAGTAAGTTAGCTGTTCCTTTCCTTCCCTTTCAACAACTGCAGAGCAAACAAGGACGAGTCTGCTGCGAATCTTGAGCCGTGGTGTGAAATCTAGGGAAGAAAGCCCAGAGGAAGGAGTATCTCCAGAGAAAAGGAGTTTTTCTGTCAGGAAGGGTGTGAAATGTACAACCATTTGCAAAGGCAAGTTGACAGAACAAGAAGCCCCAAGTGGGGCAGACGATAACATTTCTCCTGCTACCTTTCTAACTAATGGTGCCTCATGTGAGGCAAAAATGTGCAGATCTGCATTACAAAGAACTGCAACTCAGCAGAGATGCAGAGTTGGACATGAAGGAGGGTATTGTGACAATGCCCTTACAGCTGTGGCCAGACTCCTGCCAGTTTCCAAACTAGCAGTTTACAACAAGGATTTCAATGGGGCTTAGAAATACATCCAAATAGTATTAATTTCTTTCAGTATTTAATCTAACTCTGACCTTTATGATATATTCTCTAAGTCATTCTAAAACCTTACCTCTGACACTTAAAGATGTTTGACTTTTTTACATTTCAGCATCTTATATTTAGTTTTTTATACCCCTTTTATACAAATTTTCAGAATGGTGTACCTTAAATTAGCCACTTCTGGCCATCTCATTAGTGGTAGTACTTGGTATCACATCTTGACTTGGGAAATAAGCTAGTTAATCTTTGGTTTTGGTCAAAAATAAATAAACTGAAATAAATTTCAGTTTAAAAAATAAATTCCCACCTGCTTTATGAATTTATAAATTTCCTCACTGCTTAATTAGTGCTCATGAGGCATATGATAACACTGTTACTATTGACCAAGCACCAAGACATCGAGGAAACCTAATTCCCATTGATTAATTTAACAACTGAAGTATTGTATAGTCTTTGTGATGCTGCTTGTAGGCTCAAATAAAAAAATTGGTGCTATTATATGTCAACTTATTTATGCATACTTTTGTGCACACAAAGCCTCTAAGATAACAAAATCCAAATGTTTTCTCTTAGATCTGAAAATGCAGAACGTGAAAAGGGCATCTAAAAGGTATGTGTGTGCTTATATAAACGCATCACAAAAATTAAAGTTTGTATTTTTCTTCAGGCATTTCAAACCTTTCAAATGTATTCCTACCTTGTTCTACATCTTACAGTCTCTCTCTTCTAGCTCTCTAGATACCTCTTCAGCTCTTTGGTTAAAGACCCATGGCTTGGTCGCTAGGCGACTCACCATCATGGATGCCTTAGCTCCTACAACAGTCCCTCATGGTACCAAATACATCCCAGTTCTGGACAAGCATGTCGTTTCTAAAGTATTTGATAAGGTAAAACTCATGTGCTGTTCAAAAGCTAGAATGAAACTTGGTAGTGTTTTCAAAAGGATTTTTAAAATTAATTTCTAGGAATGTCATAATGGCATTCTCTAGTTTTCATTTTGTTGATGTGAACTAAATGTATAATGCATATCTGAATGTTCATTCATGGATCAGTAAGAAGATAAAACTGATAGTTAATAGTAGAACTTCTTGCCTACTTTACCCTTAAATTCTTTCATAGTTACCAGCTGATGGCAGTGTGCAGCCATCAGGTGTTTGGCAATTTCTTAAGCACCACAGCCTCCACTGATACTTATTAATTCACTGGAGTATGTATTTTATTCCATAAAGTCATTTGGAAAATGGTGCAGGTGCATAGTTTGTGGATTTGTGTGTTCTCAACATTTACATGTGGCTGCTAAGACCTTTTGAAGAGTATTGTAATTCAGTAATTAAAATTTAATTTTGATAGGTGTAGACAGTTGTGATAGTGTGCAAAATTTATGGTGAATTGTATATCATAAAGCTCTAATTGCCATTCTACTTAAAGGAAATCCATTTTGTGGCAAGTTGCTCTAATTTTTCTGTGATGCATCCTCCTAAAGTCCTTTGAAAAAACTGTACCTCATTTTAATTAGTAAAAACTCTTTCTTTAAACAATAGTCAAAGAAAAAGCTCAACAGCAATTTTTAAATAATAAAGAATGAACAAGGGATTTGTAATAGAATGTGATACAGAATTAAGTAAAAGATTTGTAACAAATGTACGTGATTTTACATTTTAAAGTTTTCATGCTTGTTTTTTAAATTTAGGAGTGGGAATTTTTGCTAAAGCATGCAGACTATAGAAGAAAAAACAGTTCCTCTGTTTTGGTAAAACCAAATCAAAACCAAGATCTGTAAGGATTTTTTTTTTAGTGGGATTTTTTAAAAAATAGAATTAAAAGATGTCTTTATATGAGAGCATTTTAAAAGGTACATTTTAACATTTCAGATGTAAGATAGCTATTTTTCAAAAAAATTCAGACATCCAATGATTACAAAACAATCTACTGTAAATGAAATGTCAGACAAAAGACATTGCAGATTCCATGTAACTCTTACATCTCATTTGTGAGCAGTCATTTCTTTTTCCATCTTCTGAAAATACCTAGGAGGAACTCTTTCTTCCATGTTTCTCAAAGAAGAGCCCTTTGAGTCCTTTACAGATAACCCTTGCAAAAAAAAGAGAAGTCTGTAAAAGAGACTGTCTTTGAAAACAGTCTAAACTATGATTCAGCAAATGCTGTATACAAGTAGTTTTTAATGGCAATTCATAGGAGCTCCTGGTAGTCTAGTTCAGGACTGAATTAAGTTCAGTGTTATTTGAATGAACAGGCATTGTACAGAATCCAAACAGTGATCCGTGGACTTTCTTTAGATTCAGGGATGTAAAGGCAAAATTATAATTTTTGTGATTTCTTCATGCGTACTAATCTCCGTAAGTTGTAATCAGACACTCAGTTTCTCAGGCGGTGGAGCATTATTGTTCTATGTGTAAAGGAATGGATTTTTCTGAATCTGAAGCTGAGCATAGAAAAGAAAAAGAAAGTTGAGGGTTGCGGACAAGGTGAAAGCAGTAGAATTTATGAGCAACAGAACCCACTTTCCCTCAAGCTTCATGCCAGCATATCAAGAAAATAGGTTGAGACTAGATATAAGAACTTGAATAGGGGACTTTAAGGATCTTTATTCCAGTACTTAAGAAGATTTCATTGAAGACAATAAATGCATAGATAATTTGGCTTTTTTCCTTCTGAGATCATAGATTTCTTGGTGTGGAATGCAGACATCCTTGTTTGCTTTTCAGGGGATAGTATAATTTTTATTTTTGGCCTTTGCCAGCAGTGATGAGGGAATAACTATAAACAGTTTTCTTACCTTGGAGATGCAGCAAGCAAAAGGTTTCTGTGACAACTTTTCATTAACAAAAGGCTGACCTGTTGTTTTCAGTTCTGTGTGACCTGTCAGTTTCACCTGAGTTATTTCAAACAGGTTAATTTATTAAACTACACATCCATATTCATATTCAGAAAAAAAAGAATGGCTTGGGAGCTTGTCTAAATTATGCTATGGTAATTCTGGAGGAAAACTTCCCTATAGAATCATGTGAGTATATGTTGCAGGTTTTGGCATTGTAAGTACAGGCTTGCAAATCATGGAGTTTTGACTCAAGGCTTTGCTGAAAAGAATCAGATTCAGCCAACAAAAGCATCTTTCTTTGGTCTAAAATAAGAAAGGTTATTTAGGGTTGTTGTGCTTTGGTTTCCTCTTTAAGATTTTGAAATTTTGGTTTTGAAACAAAAGACATTTTGTAACAAGTAAATTCTTTTGGTATGAAAGTTAAAGTATTTAATTTAGGAAACAATAAAACATTTTGGCAATAAAAACATTTCACTGTGATTTCTTTCAGCTAAATCTCTCAAATTTCACTTGACTTCATGAACAGTTCTCATTGTTCTCAAAGTATAATATTTCCAGTTTACTGCTTGCTTAGAAGACATTCCATTCTGGTTTTTGTCTTCAAAAGTATAATCACGTGTTTATGCTTGTCTGCCCCTTATATTCTGTTCAAAGTGTTTCATAAACTATATTAAATATTCATGTTGTAAATGATGCTGTTTGTACTTGGAGTTACTCCGGGAATTTGTAAAGCAATGTAGAAGTGGGCTCCTACATGGTGAGGCCCTGCTGAACTTTTATTAATTTGGTTTGAGTAACATAATAGACAACAATTATGGCATTACAGAACTTGAAGAGGGGTCATCAGCTCCCTGCCTTTCAGCTTTTAAAGTTCACCTGAAAATGACAAGTAGCCAGATTTCAGTGGAAGTTTGAATTATGGGTAGAGATTGACCTAATCTGTCTCTGGCTAGATTATTCACTGACATGTTCCCATTTTCTTTAGCTTCTAAGTGATCTTAAGATTAATTTAATATTAGGAACTTTGATGTGGTGTGGTGCTGATGTGACACAGATTTATTAATCAGAGAGACGATGTCCTTGGAAAGAGAGGGTGATATAAAGTCACACCACTGCTCCTAAAAATGGTTTATGCTGCTGCAATCTGGAATCCAGCTAGGTTGTGATGATTCAAATACAAATAAAACATCACTGCAAAATGTTCTCAATTAAATAATTCTCTTTATTGCTCTTTCTTCTGATTGTTTGTCTTATTCTCCCAACAGGGGTTTTAGCTTAATGTAAATTGAACCTCATCCTTGTTTTTCTCATCTACATCCTGATCTCAGACAGGCACTTGGGGAAGATTCCCACTCATGTGGGAACACTATGTGTTGAAGACAGTTTTGGGGAGCGTAACATTCTCTGTCTTCTCCAGTTTCTTCCCCGGATTTTTTTTCTGTTTATATTCAACACCAGGACATTGATATGTAAAATAGCTTTTCTTATAGTAACTACTGAGTAATTTAAGAGATTGAAAGATGGTAGGACTCTGGACTGAGAGTTTGGAAGGCATCTTTCCTCCTCTTTATCATCCTTTTCTACACTTTTCTCTGCCTTTTGAAGATCTACTCGCAATTGTATAACTTTCTGTTTTATAATTAGGTTGACTTATGTAGGTGTTATATTGAGACATTTGAAAAATATTAAAGTTCCAGATTCTAACAAGCCTGATTAGGTTCCTAAGCCTTATTGTGGTTAATTCAGACAAGTTTCGGTGTCCAGTGTCCACATTGTTTTCTCTTTGGTGATAAGTGTGATGGTGAAAAATGTCTCACTATACATTTAATGCTCTAATTCCTTAGAAAATAAAGACCTCCAGAATAAGAGCATTAAATACATCTAAATATGTACTCTCACACCTGTATGCTAGAATTAGATGTTATTAAGTATAAGAGAATGTTTTAAGGCAATATAATCTGGAATATGGTCATGCTCTAGACATGTTTGTTTCCTTCTGACTTACCCTTTCATTATTAGAGTGAGTTGTTTGACAGTACTGATTTAGTTAGAATTACTTAGTAGTTAGGAATCTTCATTGCTAACTTCTGCATAAAAGGATTGTATAATTTCAGAAGAACTGGCTGGAAACTGTGTCTTAATTCTGACATTTGTGTGTGGTGCTTAGATTTTAATTTCTGCAGCCTTCCAGTGTTCCTTCTGGCTGTTCTGAGCCTTGGTCATTCTGGTGGAGGAAAACTTGTCTAATAAACTATATCTTTTCTTGTGTAATAGATGTTACCATTGGCCCCTGTTGGCAATGGCAAGAAGGGGATCACACTAATTAATCCTTATGCAGTGAATCTTGATGCCTATAAAAAGAAGCTGGAACAAGCAGTTAAATCCTATGAAAGGCAAGTCTACTCACCAGAAATGTATCATGTTTGCAGTCTAGTTTCAGTTTTTTCTTATGTACTGGATATTTCCTTACACATGCTTTGTTCAATACTGATAATTCTGCATGTTGACACACTTTAATCTACCATCAGTGCGTAGGAGAAATGTTTATTTTCTTAAAAAAAAAAACAGAATGTAAAAAAAAATGGCAAGGAGATAATAAATAACATTGTGTTGCTCATATTATGTTTGTTCAATGACAAAAGCAAAAGTCTTTTACTGTCTGGGAATAAACCTGAAATCAGTCATCCCTGGGGAGAAATCTCCCATAAATATACAATGCTAGCCAGACTTTTAGCTTAAAATTAAGCTCCTATATATATAGACTGACACTTAAATTAGAGACCTGCTTTTTGCTGCCAGGTCTCTATCACCTATGGATGCAAGAATATAACTGAGGCACCAATAAGATACTGACAATTTAAATTTGGTGGGGGTTTTTTTGAGAGACTTGTGTTGTGCTTATTAATTAAATGTTAGTAAAAGCACAAAAGAAGTAAACAGGAGAAAGGCATTAGATCTCTAAGATACTTCTTTCCGTGATCTAACTTTGTGCATTTTTTTGAAGTAATGCAATTGTTTGACTATGATGTAATTCAATAATCATATGAGAACTTTGACTAGAATTATTTTAATAAGTATTTTAGGCTGTATTCTAATAACATTTACAAATTTTATATGACCAAAACCCCCTTGATGACAAGTGGTTAGTCCTTGTTTTTTGATTAATTCCACTGAGGCTCTTTAAGGTTTGGGTTTTTTTCCTCTGTAGTTACATGATCATACCAGTTCTTTTTAAAGCATGTAATAGCTCTCTTTTTCATTCCTAATGTCCTAGATACATCTTTTGTGGTAAAATCAAGAATTTTGATTTGCAAATGCTGCTTGCTATGGCTAATATTAATGGAGTTCAGTGAATAAAAACCTATTGTTTTATTTGTTCTGTCACTGAGACAATACTGTTGTTATCAGGCTGATGAAGAATTCATAGAAATTGATTTGTCACTCATTTTGATAGAAAGTTCAAGTGGTGTATTTGTGATCGTGAATTCTGAAAAAAATTCAAGTTTTTCATTGCTGTACCATACCACTGAATATTTTACATTTATTGACTTTGATTTTAAGGGAGAGAAAACTGTCTTCTGGTTAAACTCTGATGATCTTCTACTGACAGCATTTCCACAGTCTCCCTAACACTTTGGTGATTAGGATTACTGCTTACTTATGTTTACCAGTAGAGGTCAATGAATCAGTGTATTTACAATAGTAAGATTGAGTTCCTACTTCCATGAAAAAGATCTGCCTGAAGATCCTTATAATTTATAATTGTAAAAAAGAGATCTCTTTGTCTTTCCTCTACATGTAAAACAGCAACCCAGTCAAATTTATTTTGCTGCAAATGCCACAGCCCTTTCCTAGGAATTAAATTTCCAAAAGCTGCAGTTCAACTTTGTGAAAAGTGGTTGGTTACAAATTTATTTTGATATACGTAGATGAAACAATACATCAGGGCATGCAGGTTTCAAGCACAGAAGCAAACATGACAATATCTTCCCCATGTGTAGATTGACCTTAGCATCAGATTTAGAGGGAGAAAAGTGGTGAGGGCAGAATTTTTGTGCTCTGAGAAAGAGAATATACAGTATTAAAAGAGAAAAACACTGGAAGCTTCATAATGTGTATGATCTTGTATAGCCAGAATAACTTTATAAACAAGTTAGTTATGAGTGTGCAGATTTAGAAGGATGAAAAAGGCAGTAGAGCATGCTGAGACTGTAGATCGGGAATGAACTAAGTAATTTATATTCTAAAAATGCTGGGATTCGGGTTCTAGTAGATCAAATGAATCATCAAGAATTTAATATTCAGAACCTGCCTTTTTTGTACATGCAGGAGTAAATCTGGCAAGACTACTAATAGTCAATCGGGTTACAATCTGGATTTTTCCTAGCAATGAATTGGTTCTTGTCTATCTAAAGGAAATTTGGAGATTTTGTCTAGAATTACGGCAATTAGATGTTTATTTCTATAGTATGAAATGAAGTAATTGAGTGATGGCTTAATTGTTTGAGATGTTAGTGGAGAAAACCATAAGGTAGATGATGTAATAAGAGTTTATAATTTATGTCTTAAAAAGCAAAAGCAGAAAGTTTAGTGGTGCTTTTAAAAGATCTCAGAACTGCATTGCTTTGGGGTAATCACTTCTGTTTTCCTGTCGGCAGCTTTTCTTCATAGCCAGAGTTTGATGAATTAGAAACCTGAATGGCGCAACTGAGGGGTAATCTTGGCAGGAAAGAAATAGAAATTACTACATTCAGACTACATTTTCTGAAAATGTTTAATTGGAGAAACTGTGCAGCTTAACTGGCATTTAATCAGTTTTATTATTTGATTTAGTTTGCTTGTGCTGAAGAGAACCATCCATAGAAAATCCTGGCAGGAAGCAGCAGTGACTGCCATTAAACCTTCTATGACCCTGAAATAGTCATGCTGCTATTTGATGGAAGATACTGCTTTCCCATCTTCTTTTGCAGTTGATAATTTCATAGCTGAATGATAGGGATACAATTTGATGATACAGTGTGCTTGGAATACAAATCAGTGCAGATATCTTAAGAAACTCTGTTTATTTGCTAGTTTTGAGATGATCAGCTGCACAAGGAACTGCATTCCCTCAAAAACTGCTTTGCTTTCTTTAATAGGCGCCTGAACCTAGTAATTTGGAAAGCACTATCTCAGGAGGAAAGAGACAAGTAAGCTATCACTTTTGGTTTTCTAATGTACCTCTGAAGGGCTGGTCATAAATATTTTATAGTTTTTTATCACTATTTCTGTAACCAAGTGGTTTAATTTTCAAATATTTCATAACTATACCTTGCTTTCAAAAATGTATATATGACATGGACTAATATTAAATTCTGGACCTCCTTCTTGTGGTGCTGATTATTTTTACAGGAAAGGACTTGCATTCCATTTGAATGTTGCTGCTCTATCCTTAATCCGTGTCAAGTAGCAGGGCCTTGGGTGGGCAGCATGTCATTGCCTTTGACATCAAAGTAAATCTTCACTCATCCTGTAAAGAGCACTCCAGTGGCTGGTTTGTAAAGGTGTCATAAACACTGTAACAGCATGTGCTGGAACTGTATATCACTCTGGAAGTTTGTACTAGATTAACTAGCCTATTTTTATCTATAGATTTAGAAAATTAATGGCTGCATAAACAGAACTGGCATCAGTGAATTTAGCATCTGTTTTTGCCAGAGAATAAAGTGAAGAGCAATTAATGAAAACTGAATGGGCCTGAAATATTTCTAGGCAGAAAAATGGGAATGAAAACTAGAATGCTTTTAAGGAGACTTAAGATAATGAGTAAAAATCCCACAGTTCTATCATTAATAAGGAGAACTAAAACCCCATTCTGGTGCAGAGAGAAAATGAAGACTGTTAAACAAAAGAACAGCATATAATTAAGTTGAAATAGATGTCTGTTGATAGACAATGAGTTGCAGAGTATAGAAATTTGACAGGGTGTCATCCAAAATGTTTAATTATTGGTAACATATGGCCAATTATGCATGTAGTGAAAAAATGTCCTAGCAATTGCACAGTGTGTTGCTAGAGGAGCATATTAAATCACTAATATTGGTGCATAGATACTGAAATATTTGATCTGTTTCTCTTCAAAGTTTACAATTTGAATGATCAGGATGACAAAAGGATGATAACGTCCTTTTAAAATTAGTAATCTGTAGAGAGAGAGTAATAAACAAAATCTAGTAACTTGGTCACAGGAGTCACAGGAGTTCTGAAATTATTGGTTGAGGAGCTTCCTGGTTTGCTAGTGCGTATTAAAATGTTACCTCAGATACTCAGGAAATTCAAATTCACTAGGGAAGTGGTAATATTGTGCTTGTTTTCAAAGTGGTTGAGGGATCCAGCTCAGGAGATGTTAGCTTGACATTTTTTATGAATTAATAGTGGTTCAGGTAATAGAGAACAAAATCTAGGTAAACAATTATACTGGTTGGGTAATTTCAATGCAAAACAGTTCCTACAGGAGTAGAGAGATAAGCAGTGACAAAGAGTATAGCAACATGGTAGGCATCACCATGGTTGCATGTGTTGGTAAGACAGACAGTTCAATACTCCCCCTAGTTCTAGTCTTCATGTTTTTTTACATGTTGGCAAAGTTGTAGAGAAGAGCCACAAAAAAAGCTACTTTTTGAGGACTAAAAAGAAGTATATTACTTCCAGTTGAAGATGTAAAGAATTCTACCTGTTCTGAATTTTGGAAGGTTCCGTTTCTTTAGTTTTTTGGGTTTTTTTTCCAACAAGATGATGGTACCTATTTCACCTCTTGATTTATAAGTACCTTCAGTGGGTAGCTTCCACCTGGCTGTTTAGTCTATCGGACATTGACACAATCTGAACCATGGATGGAAGCAAACTTCTGGTCACTTGAATGAAATTGAGCAGTGCAGTATTGAAAGAGGAATAAACAGCAAGAGATCATCTCTTTTGATGTGATTAGTCAAGACTGATGTGGCAAGTCAGGACTTAGTAGGTGTCTGATGGCATTTTAGGTTGCCTAGATTCTTGCCACTTCACCCTACCTGCTGCTCCAGAAGGGCCAGGGATTTCCATAACTTCTCTGTCATGTCTGCAAGTTCTTTGTTGATGCCTTACATAAAGGACTTCTAAAATGACATCATGCATCTGTGCTCGGCCACTTGAATTGCTCTGTAGATGTCTTTCTATAAGATATGGTTAAACCAGATGTGATTGTTTGACCAAACACAGCAGTATCTGGATGAAATGCAGGAACTTGTGGCATACAGAAGATAAATTGGGTGAATCTGATTCTTTATTTTGACTTTGCACTTTGTGAGTCTATCTCTAAAGCACTAACATAATGAAATTTTTTCCTACTCATGACTATAATTTTTTTAAAATATATATTTTTTAAGATTTAAAGAGGATGGGCCAGTCCAATATATACAGCATAAAGAAGCTTTGCTGGAGGTTTTAGAGAATTTGGGATGGCCAATTTCCTACGAAGATGTAAAATTGTTAGAAGATGAGATACTGACAGCATTAACATACATACAACAAGCCTCTGATCTTCAGGAAGCTATCAAAAAGGAAACTGAGAGAAGCTCAGAATTACGCATAAGCAACAATAAAAAGGTAATACATGGGAAGGGATTTTTTTCCCCTTAGTTATTCCTTTTCACTGTGTACCTCTGGAATAATTTTTTTCTATGATCATAGCTGATCAAGTAGACATTTAGCATGATGCTAAATAAAATAGATAGAGGAAAGAAGGTAGTTAAAAAGAGAGCAAGCTTTCAATTACTTTTTTTAAGTATTGGGGAAGGAGAAGTACTGAAGCTGAGAGAGCCAGAGAAATTGAGCCTCTTAGAAATAAATCACAGCAAAGGATCTTTATCTCTTCTGCAATGATAGCAGGAAAGAGAAGGCACAGATATATTAAAGGCAATTTAGATATAAGATTTGTGGTTGGGTTAATATCTGATAAACAGGACTAAAAGATCTTGTAATATTGGAGCAATTCACTGTAATCTTCTATGGTATGTTTCTTGTAAAAGAAAAGATGAAGAGGTGGGATTCAGCTTCATATTTGTACACTAAAATTTAACTGTCCCTAAAATGTGGGTATACATGGACTGGTGGGCAATCTCACAGCATTGTGAACTGGGTCAGTGGCATCTGGAAGTCATCCTGAAGTGGACACCCACTTTTGGCGAGGCAGAGAGGGATTTTTTTTCTCTCTGCATTTCATTAATACATGAGTCTAGCATTAATACATTGGTCTAGCTACTCTGAAACTGTGATCGAAGTTTGTAATTTTATATATATATATGTGTGTATGTGTTTTCTGTAGTTTTTGAGATTTTTTTTTTTCCATTAAGAGTGTACATTTGAAAACATTTAATGTTTTCAAAAAGGAGGTGATCTTGATTCATTTTACGTAAGTTTGAAAATACTACATTGCTGTAACAGCTACTTTGATTATTGATTTACCTATGCCATATAATGTCCCAATACAACAGCAGCAGAAATATGTTCATGTTTCATTTGTTGAGTGTAATTTAACTGTTGCCTTGGAACAATCACTGYGTGCTCTCAGACATGATGTGATTAACATTGTGCAATCACTTATCCTGAGTCAACCTGCTTTAGGAGTCTAATCAGAGCAGCATCTTCAGTAATTGCTAATCTGCAACTGAAAGGCTTTAGGAGTGAGAGGCAGAAATGCAAATGTAATTAGAATTCTGTTTATGTGTTAGAAAAACATTGGGAAAAAAGGAAAAAAATGGGGAGCCTTTTAAAAATGTTGTTGAAGGTTTTGCTAACTGATATCTGCTTACAAAATGGGTGTAAAGAAATAAACTGCCAGCTGAAATGCATTACAGCAAGGATATGGCTGATATGGCACTGAATGAAAATTGTAATTGTGACATGGCAGAAAAATCTCAATTATCCTGAAGCTCTACTCAACAAAGCAGACTTTTAAATTTACTGATGATTTTTTTGACTGAATTTAAAATAAAGACCCTTAGTTTTTAGCTTTTATGGGTTCTGAATTACCTACACGACTTCTTAAAAGAATTAGGAATCCTTTTTGGATGTCCTTGCTATGAGAGCTTTCTGCTAAAGCCTACAGCTGAATTAATGGTCTTGTTATCCTCTCTCTGTACTCTGACCTTCTCTGGGAGTTGTGTTCAGGCTGCTCCATTTGCACATATCTGTGAAAGGTAGGCTATGCCAGTGCTTTATTGGAGGAGAATGAAGGAGACATCCACCAGCGCAGAGCTGTGAGATGACTGAAGACCTCTTGTGATGCAAGAAGTAAATGCTTTATGAAGTGAGCAAACACATTTAGCTGTTATCAGGGAAAGTACAGAACATTAAACATTGATGATTACCTAGTTGGAGGCCTAATTCTAGACTGTATTATACTCAGTTTACTCAGTTCACTCAGTTCTTTTTTCTGTACCAATTAAAGCATGAATTGACAAAAGTCTTCCTCTTCAGGCTGGCTTTCAGCTATCATCTAAGATATGAAAAATGAAGAATTTATAGTATTTTTTTTCAAATAAGTAGCTGCTCTGACTTAAAATTTTTTATCTGTTTTGAACTTGTCAGGCCTAACAGTCACCCACCCTTTCTTAGTGTTTTTTTTCCTCACTGAATTATAAAACTGTTTACAACAACACAATGTCACCTAGTGAAAGGAATTGTTCAGGTCCCCTGTCCACCTGTCATTAGACAACCTCAGGTCTACAGAAGGTGTTACTCTTCTCCAAGTGTGATAGATTCCAGGACAGTTTGGTGCTTTCTGTTAATGACTGTAACATTTTAATGTAAAGTATTTCTTTCCACAGTGTTGTAATCTGGCCTTTGAGCGTGATGGAGAACATTTCCTTGCATAGTAAATATTTCTGTTTCTGCATAGTAGTCAAGTTCAGATCCTGCAGAGAAAGAAAGTTGCATTTGTTGCAAAGAATTAACTCTCATTAAGAATATACTTTTAAAACACTGTATTTCTGTTAGGATGAACTGGAATGTGCAATGCTCACTCTTGTTTGTGACCCTGCTGACTGTTCACCATATGATTAAAAATAGCTTAAAATAGTTAATAAGCATAATGTGTTTTGTAAAGCATGTTTATTTGGGTGGAAAGAGACCTCTAGCGGCTCGTTGGGTCTCTTCTTTCTGAAAAATGTATTTTCTATACAATTGATTTAATTATTCCTAATGCAATATTTATTGCCGAGACTTGATTCTTTGCAAGAATGGAAATTCTGGATCTCCCTTTTATTTCCCGGTGTCCTTTTCTTACACTCCTCGTTCTTCTTCACTGTTTAAGGATCACTGATCTCTATCTGTTGATAATTTTTTTGCATGCATATGTTTCCTAAACAGCTTGGCATCTTCTGCCTTTGTTCTTGTGTCTCTTTAGGGAAACAAAGGAAAAACAAGCATCCCAAATAGTGCAGCAGCTAAAAAGTTATAACTACCTAGAGATGTTTGGTCAAACTTTCCATTGTCGCCAGTGAAGTAACCTGCTGGACAGACAGACAGTAGGTACAAAAAGATAGGCTGTTCCATAAAAATGGACTGGGTTTATGCAGAATGGGCTTGTTCCCACTGACAGCCAGGGAAGAGTAGTGGTTGCTTGGCTCAGGAGGTGTCAAGATTATGAAAAGCCAAAGTTCGAGCCAAGATGCATGGAGATCTCTGGGTAGTCTTCCCGTCTATTCTCACTTACAGTAGGAAAGCGCAAAACGTAATATTTTTGAAAGGGAATTAAAAAATGTAGCAGTTATTGGAAGAAGTAAACAAAGTCTCCTTCACCCGTTGTGGTTTAATGCATTGACTTCAACGGAAGCAGAGCTAAACACAGTGAAAATCCCTGAGAATCAAATGGGGCTCTTCTGTAATAAAAATACTGAATGCCAGAAGTGGGCACTCTGACAGTGTCTGGGTCAGTCGTGCTGAACACCTAAAAGCTGTCCAAGAGGAAAGAGAGATGGATTTGAATTTAAACAGTGTTTCTGAGCCACCTGAATTCTGCAGGACTCGGAATCCTCATTGTGAATGCTTGTGTCGTCTTTAGTACTTGGATTAATGCAGAGTGCTGGAAGTTGCCCAAGTTATTAGTCAAGCATTACAAATTAGTTGATAATAAATATTCAGCAGCAGCTGTCCTTTTGGAGCCTGAGGAATTAAGTAAATGGTTTACCCAAATACCTTTTTGTGTCTGTGGTCCTGTAGGTCTGCTCTCAAATCAGCCTTTGTTGGGCTGTACTTTAAGCAGTCAGTTAAGCACTGTGAAAAGCCTCTGATTTAGTCTGAGTTTGAAAACCCAAACTGTTGATATAATTAATATTCTGTAGGAGTAAAGAATAAGCTGGAAAAATCCCATGTATCTCCCATTTAAAATATCTCCTTGCCTCTTTTGTGTGTGTGTTTTGCCTATTTTTATGACTTTTTTCCCTAGCGTTATTTGTGATTTTTGAGGGGGAATTTGAAAAAAAGAGATTGTGATAATTATAGTGAAACTGAGAACAAACAATTTAGTCAAAGTTGTTAATATCTTTTCCATCATTATTGACTGTTAGAGAAAATCAAGTATCAAATAAAATACATCTTTTTAGGAAAAAAAATGTCATCAGACAAAGAAGCAAGTCTTAGCAAGCAGGGGTTTTATTAAGAATCTGTGAGTTATGGTAGTTTTTCAGAACAGTGTGTACATCTGTGGAAAAGTTTGATATTTTAAGTTGTGTATTTTTATGATTCAAAAGAACTGTGTAAGAGATGGATGCCTGCAAATTGTTCATGAGGTAGGCTAATAAATATTTTAAAAATTAATGGTGAAACTGATTTATTATAGGTGAGTTTTGCACTTGCTTGTAATTTATATTTAGGAACATTATTGTGAGCAGTATGGCAAAAATAGTGTACAAAGAACCCAAACTAGTGGGGCAGAATGATGGGCAGTGGCAGCTCTGGAAGATGTGGTATAGTATTTTGCTAAACTGGAATGTTTTAAAATTGTTGAAAATTTCAATTAAATATTGAATTTATAGTTTGGAAATAAACTTTTTTTTCCAGACACCTGAAGATTTGTTTAAACATCTTTTGATTCCATATTTGAATTTTTAATAAGTCATCGCATACAGTGAGGTACTTTTAATGCAAACCAGATAATTGGGAAAACTCTCTTATCTGGACAAAATGAATGTGTAGAGCAAATTTTCTGAAAAAACAGTTGACTTTTCCTTACCTTATCCTTGAATATGAATTTTGCAACTTTGTAAAATTTTTTGATGGAAAATGGTAGCAAGAGCTATAATTCATCAAGGTAAATTTCTACCTGAACATGTGAAAATATAGGTATTGTTATGACCATCTAGAACAGGCTTTTGTAGTGAAAACTCTTACATGAACTTATCCACGAGTACTTATTGTACTTAGAACTATCCTGAAAGTTTAAAGTATTTCCAGTTTACTGTGAATTCTGTACAGAGCTCATAGCATTACATTGCCTCAGTTTTTAATTAATTCCAAAGAATAGATTAAGGCTGACTGGATTAGTTGTTGTAGAAGAAATAATTCTATCAAATTACAGAGACTTGAAGAAGAAAGTGTGAAGTTGAAGTCTAAGACAAGAAAAAAATGGCAAGTATTTGTGACTCACAAAAGCCAAAAGGTAATTGCAAGATCAGACATCACAGGATTTTATTATCCAGGTATATATTTTTGTCCCCATTTTCAATACTATTTAGTGTTTCTTAATACTGATAAAACATAAGTTGTGGTCATAATTAGCTACTTCTTTCTTAGTGAGACTTAGTATTACATGTGCACATTCATGAAAAATGAATATATATTTTGTATGCGCACATAAATATACATTTTTAACAAGACATACATTTTGTAAAGTTGGAGAGCAAAGATATATTTGTCTGTGAAAAGTGTGGAAGGAAATCATAAGCCAAGCTTTTGCACGTGTTCAAAAAAAATCTCTAAATGCTGCTGCCTTTTTGTTGAGTTTTAAACCAGAATGATTAGTAGGTAAACTTGATTTCTGTTATTTCTTAAGAAAAATATTCTCTGTGTGTATGTGTGTTCAATTTTGTGTTACCTTTACTTGTTTAATTGCTTTTTTTTTCAATTACATATTTGTAGCTGTGGTAGTAGTTTTATTATGTTAACTATCATCCACCTGATCATCTTACAAATTTTAGACCTGTGCTTGAAAAAGACTCTTCATTTTCTTTTTATAGAATTATTAAGAATGCTTAGTAAGATGGGGGGTTTTTTTTAGGTACAAATTCTCCATTGCCCTAGCACAGCTTACCATAGTTAAGTGAAAATGAAGAATGTATAGTATAGACACGTTTGACCTCAGTGATATGTGACAGCCTAGAAGATTTTTTTAAAAAATAATTTCCACAAGGGGTGAAAGAAAAATAATTTGAGTATTTTATTCTGTTGGTTTTCAGGAACCATGATAAAGAAAATCAGTTCTACCTGTGCACTCGTTGACTTCAGCAATGGGGAGAGCTGTGATGTCCCTGTGAAGTTCACTATACCTGTGGGAGGTGCTATGCCATGCCCACATCTCCAGGTGAAAAATTGTATATTTTTATGACTGCAAATATGCATTTAAAATCTTGTTTATTTGCTCAGACCTAGAATAAAGGATATATATTTTTAAAATCTTCTAAACACATCTATTTATTTTAAAGAAGAATTTTTAGTTATAGTAATATCATGCTATTTCAACATGCAGTTTTTCATTTGTTTGAAGCTTGTTTTCATTGGAATCCTATTCCTTTTTTTATTAAAATTCTATGTTCTAAATTAGTCTATATTGTTTTCTTTATAAAACATTAATATTTCCCCAGCCATAGAAGAAAGGTGGGCTATTTATTAGTAGAATTATTGTGTTAGACCACATAGATTATAAAGGTAAGAGAGCCTTTTATACTTAATGTGATGTACAGCAGGTTTTAACCTTTTGTTTTTCACAGCACGTTTTAAATCCAGCAAATAACCAGAATTTGATATAAAATTGTGACTTCTCTGTTAATTTTTAAAACAATTTTGGATAATTCAGTTACTTATGGAATTATCTAAAATTCCCAAGGTTGTTTAAAAGCTTATTGAAAGCCTAAAAATTTGCATAGAGTCCAAGGGAATGCACAGTTTGTAAGAGTTTCCTCATTCAGTTCAACTGGCTAGCTGCTGAGCCCAGGTACATTTAGTAGAACTCTGTCCTTTATTTTTGTTTTGTGTTCCCTCCCTGATTCAAAGGAAGTTGAGTGATCAGTACATGCGAGGACCAAGTTCTTCCTCTTTTCTTTCAAAGGTCCATATTAAAGCATGGGAACATGATAAAATGATTCATGTAAAAATATCTTGGTATTTACCTTCTATGTCTTGTAAGCCTCACAAGTTGCATGGTTCTTGCACTGATTCTTTCCTGATGTGCAGGTTGGAGACTATGTGTTTGCCAGAACTGGGACACAGGCAGGAAATGAATATTATGTACCTGCCATTGTCATAGCAACACCAGAGAGGGTAGAAACAGGTGACAAACTCTACACAGTACTGATGTTCAACAACAGGGAAGTAAGTAAACCTAGAGGATGATACCAGTCTGGAAATTTTACCATTATTCCGTTTTTGAAGAGGCAGATAGAATTTTTCCAGGCTAATGAGCTCACTGTCCCAAGCTGGATCTCCAGCTAACCAGAGTAAATCAGATTTCAGGGTGCAATGAAGAGTTCATGTAATAGACCTGAACCAAGAAATTCTGTAGGATAATTTATTCCTAAATTATACTCTGTTCTTTCCTCTGTAATACATTTGGTGGCTTTCACAAGTTCCATGCTTCTAAAACAAGAAACATAGGGAGTTTTATCACAGTCAGTATAGTCTGAAATTAATTTTATTATGTTTGTGTGGGGTTTTTTTGTTTGTAAGCCATTATGATAATTTTACTGCATTTTTCATAATGTGTATTAAAAAAATGTACTTTGTACTTGAAACTTTTATCTTAATTATGTTTATTAGAGGCTGATTACAGTTACATTTAAACAGTTGACTTTTTATACATATGTATCCTCATTGCTTTTGAGATTTAGATTTAAATTAGATGAATGTTGATTGTGTTATTACAGGAACACTGTGTAAGAAGCGAACTTATTAAAATCAGCCAAACAAAATATGCCTATTCGTGTCAGTACATAAGAACGGTGCAGACGGTGGATTATGAGATGTGAGTATGTTTGAACCTAAAAATACAAAATTTTTTTCTGTAAATCCTAAATGTTGCACTTGGAGTTCAGCTATACTGTCAAGTTTCCTTATGTAGTACTCTAACTACAGCTGTTGTGACCTGGCTTACTCTAAACACACAATTAAGTTTATCGGACAATTTATTGCCCTATTTTCATTCTGGAAACATTGGTGGGATGTGATGGTTTGAGGCTTAGTCCAAGGAAGTTGTTAAGAGTATTGCTGAAAAGTGAGATGGAGTTTCTATTTGTTGTAGACCTTATTTTCCTTTTAAGATACTTATTGTGATGTAAGGCTACACATTAAATTGCAAGTTGTTTCTAAGATACTGGTTCATCTTCTGGGCTTAAACCTTAAACGACGGGGAGAGAGCACGTAGGATGAATATGAGCCCCTACTTAGGTTCTGCAGAATTTATGTGCAGGCCCCTCTTTACTGAGCAGAATTCCAAATCTGGAAATACATCAATGCCTTTTCCCAGGCCCCATCACCGATATTATGGTAGCCTCTTCTCACCAAAAAGCAAACCCGAAGACCATGGTTTTCTACTTAATGCATACAACCAGTTGAAATGAGGCAGATATATAACTGATCTGAGTTCCAGTAAAATCAGAAGAAGTCTTTACCTTCCACTGAGTTGGATTGTATTCCAAATGAGGTACCATATTAAGAAAAGATGTGGCTAAAAGCATAAGCAATGACAGTAGTGTCCATTCTACATGCTTTGTTTCATGAATGAGTGCTTTAATACAAAATTTAATATTCAGTCTCCAAACAGAATTTATTCGCAAGCTGACTTGCCTTTTTATGTACAAATGAGGGGAAAATTGAGTTATTCACTGGAAAACAGAGGAATTCTTTAGAGAATTAACTGAAATTAATGCACTAAATGGAGTTTCCCCAGATGGAGAACCCCCACCTTTTAAGAGGACATGGAAGTGTGCTTTGCGATGAAACTTGTTATTTATTATATTTCTGAAAGAAATCCCTACCTCTTATGTCGTACTTAGATGGGAACAGTGCAGCATATTGCTCATGGGTGCCCACAGATCTAATGATAAAGTGCTGATATTATTGATAGGAACAAGGTAAAACCATAATTTATTCAGAAAGGAATAAAAAAGTTTGAATGCAATGTGAGATTAGAACCTCAAACAGAGACAAGCCCCTTGTGCTAAGTCCTGTAGTAGTAAGGGAAAAAAAAATGAAAAGGCATAGCCCAGGCTCCCAGGTTGACAAAGAGTCCACAGTGCACACAGATGTATTACACTGGCTTGGGTAACTCCAGCTCTGAGTTCTTTGGCATTGTCTTTTAATGTTTTTGTGGTGTGTACTAGGGATCATGCTTAATTGACTAATTTTTAGAGGTACTGATATAGCTCTCATGATTTTAGTATCAGACATTAGCATCTGTTTGGGGTGTTTTCCTGCCGTCGCTGTGGAAAGAAATAATTATGGCAGAACAAGCACTCTGCAAATGTAGCTAACAAGTTCCAAATGCAAAGTAAAACACTGTGTGATCTGGGCCCACACCACAAAAGAGCATTATTGCCCACTTCCTTTCTGGAGTCGTAAGAGGTATATAAAATTAAGGTTATTCTTTTTAGGTTATTCTTTACTTATTTTATAAGTAAAAAAGAAACTGAATGGTAAGACATTTATAGACCTGTCAAATGGTCAAGAATGTGGTAAGTTCTTATCTTGTCAGTACTGTGAGATGTGGAAAAAGGTGAAATCTATGTCTTGTAAAAAAGGATTTATGATATGTGTGCTTTTACCTTTGTGAATTTCCTTTTCTGGTTTTCTAGCCTGGACAGTGAAAACACAAAGCCCTGCTCTGGCTTGCCTGTGGAAGGTGAAGGAGAAGAAGAAGAAAAGAACAGTATTGTGAAAGGAAAGAGAGGAAAAAATAAAAAGAAGAGAGCAGTAGACAAAAGAGATCCCAGGGAGAAGATGTCAGACTTTGATGAACATTTTTTTGTCTCCAGAAATGAAGTAAAACAGAGAGGAGGAAATTCACTGTCTAGCAATGCAAAAGAATTTAGAGGTAAAGAAGTAGCTCTGGAAAATTATAAGTATTAGGAATTAAACAGTTCTGATGGGCCTTTAGTTTTTCTCCACACAAGGACTAGGTTTCTGCATTGCTGAGTGTTAGCCGAGTTTGCTTTCCCATGTCCTATGTGATGAAATTCTTTCACCTCCTTTGGAAACTGTTCTTGACACTTTCTCAGCATGTGTTTTCACAGCAAAGGCAAGAATTTAATAAAACATGTTCCAGCATATGCTACCTTAATTTCCCTAACAGTTGTAGTAGCAGTGAGGATGCAGTAACACCAAACCTTAGTACCTGCTGGTAAGCAGAGTATATATTCCAGTCTCTCTACTGTTTGTTCCTTGTTAGATTAAAGTTATGTCTGTATTGCAGGTATTAAATTATTGCACATGTAGCTCAATGCTTCAGAGGTTAAATTGCTTTTGGTGTATGAGCTAGCTCAGTTAAAGCTGACAGCAGGATCTATACTCCCTGTCACTCTGCAGCAGAGACTCGGCTAGTGTAGGTCTGCCATTACGTGCCAGTCAGCTCTTCATTTTAAAGATCCTGTTGTTGGTGGAAAGATAACAGGGTTTTTATCCATCCTTGCTAGGTGTACCTCCTTGTACCGTTTTAAACATGTTCTCAACAGCCTCATTATTTATTTACTTCCAGAAGTACTGGGTTATAAATTCACTCAATCATCATGTTATCAATCAACTTGATTTGGCTCCTCTGAATGTTCCTTCTATGTTCTCACTCATCCTTTAAAGATTGCCTGCAAATTCCATTTACATTGCTTATAGTGAATATTATGGTGCCCATTATATAATGGGCATTTTAAGAGTGACCTGATCAGAATTAAATGAGAGCAGAGGTGCTGGGCTTGTCCAGTGAGAGACCATGGCTTCCAAAGTTGGGACTACTTCACTGGAAATGGTCAGTTATCCCAGACGCCTTCCTCTTGGTCATCTGGAGATGCAGATGCTGAGTAAATATGAAATAATGCTAATGTGGTCAACAAGTCCTGTAACTGATTCCGTGCAACTTGGAGGAAAGATTAAATGAGAGCAGTAGTTGTCTGTGCATTTTAATCCTGTCTAGACTTAGAAAATAATCTCATAGTGCTCTAACAAGGCTTCAAAGTTATATGCAGGTTGAACATGCTAAAGGAAGTACCCTGTTGTCTTCTTGTGACACCATAAACATTGAATATGGCTTTTGCTTTTCTTAAATTTATTTTCATTTACATATCCTTCTGTGTTTTGTCAGAAAGGGAAAAGTCAGAGAGCTGATAAAGATGTTAACCAACACTATATGGTCATCCTCTCCTGGTTTCATTAGATACCTCTTTATCCGATCTCTGTACATGACTGTGTATTTATCCTCTTTGGGTTCAATAGTTGTCCCATTTTCATACTATGCTAATGTATCACAGCACTTTGTGTATATAATTTTGTAAGTTATATTGAATGTGTTACTTGACATACCCATCTATTTGAACTGTGTTAATGCTGGATTTAATTTTAAAAATGAAGAGAATAAAGAAAACAAATTTGCCTGACATTGTTTTTTCCTTCTGCCCAGCTTTCAGTCTAGTATGAACTATTAGTATGCACTGACTGCTTGGCCGTTCAATATGTGTTGAACACCAGATCTGTGAGATTCACCTGTATAAGTTAACACTTTTCCTTAGAAGTTGTCATATTTGATTACATTGATGTGAGTAAGTGTTAAATAACATGGATGAGGAGTTGGAAAGCTCTGCCATTCTAATGAATAATTCAGTTAGCTTCTGTGGACCAGATATTCGATGAATGGACTTTCCATTCACGGAGTTTTCATAATGTTGAAATGAGGCTGGATATCCAAGTCAGGAGCCTAAATTTCACAAGTGAGGTAAACCACCCTGTTTTCCTCTTCAGACTTCTGTATCATTGTAAAATCTCAATTATTGCCTTTCATATGCCGGACACACCAATGTTCATTAGAGTGATCCCTTTCCAGGTTTTCCTAGTAGTTGCTTTCAATATTTCATTATTTCTTGATTGTTTATAACAAAGGCAGATTTTTTAAAAATAGAGTCAGCATCTCAGATAAATGTTTTGAATAGCTGTAATAATAACTTTGGTAGCTAAATATCTTTTACAGTAACTATGTTATCCTTTTTTTTTTTTTAGATTCCTAAAAGCACTGTTAAACTGGGTTTATCTGAAAGAGGTATATTCCTCCCATATATTCTTTTCACAGTAATATCAAAAACCCAAATAATCTGGATATCGTTTAACTTTTGAAAAAGGTCAATAGTCCTGATCTGTTTTGACTGAAGGCATTTTCTGCATATTTATACAAATGTGTGTATGTGTCTAATGTGTTAAAAGCATTTAATGCCATCAGTATTTCTTGCAATTCCTTTCCGAAGGTTTGTCTTGTCACTTATGTCCAGATACATACATATATACACAAACACACGCACACACACATATACATATATGTATATATATTTAGTAATCTGACTGGGCTACGTCTTGTAACTATTCAGTGTGTTAATCAACACTTCTTCCTACGGTTCTGCTGATTTCATGTGTACATTCATCTGTTACATGAGGAAGTAAGTAAGTAAGTAAGCTCTTATATAGGTGGTTGACAAAGCCTTATATTTCCATAAAGGCTTACATTTCCACAGAGCTGTGGGCCCTGTATGAATTAAGGGAGCATTTTGGAATGTTTGTG
The DNA here is from genome assembly GCA_018881555.1 of Amblyornis subalaris. Lineage (NCBI taxonomy): Eukaryota > Metazoa > Chordata > Aves > Passeriformes > Ptilonorhynchidae > Amblyornis > Amblyornis subalaris. The sequence continues at coordinate 2,878,036 of JACAXG010000033.1, forward strand.
GTTTGGTTTGTGCTCAGCTAAAATATTTTTGATTGTTAAGAGGAATCAACAACCCATTCCTGTTGGTCCCAGTCAGGGCAACAACATTAACAGAAGTGAATAAAGATTAAGTAATTGCATTAGTCATTTAGTGTATATTAGCTTCTTTATTGTGTTGAAGTGAATTTTCTCTTACTTCTTCCAGAACTATTATATTTGAAACATTATTATTTTGATGTATATGCTTGCCACTCTTGCTGTGTTAGTTAGCTCTGTATAAGAGTGTGAATGAAGGCCTGGCAAATTCCTGCTGACTGTTGGTGAATGATTCTTTGTCTTGGTAACTCAAATAATACTATTTGATGTAGCAAGACCATTGATACTTAACTCCATCCTTGGTTATTGCAATAATTGTTTTTATAAATACTTTAAAAATCATGTATCTTTCTAATCCCTGTCTTTTTGGTCTTCTCTCTATTCTGCAATGCCTAAAATCAATGTTAATGTCACATCATTTTCTTGTCAATTTTCTAAAATGTGTATCTAGTAAAAAAAATAAATCAGAAGAAAATTTGGACTGAAGTACAGGTATGATACACAGCAATACACTGCACTGTCTGATGCATTAGCAAATAATAGCTATCAGAGCCAAAGTCTCCTTTTTCATTTATAATGAGATGTGACTTGAAGCAATTATGCTGATAATTACTGTAACTGCCAATATGGGGTACTTGGGAGACCTTTGAAAATGAACATTTTCTATCCTTTTTCGTGTCAAATGTAGTTCCTCTGAATTGGGTTCAAGAGTGGAGCAGCTGTGGCACCTGGCATTCTAGTGGATTGGCTGGATTTCCCACAGTAGGATTTCACATTTTTAGCACCCACTCGTTTTCCAGCCTCATTTTCCAGCTAGTCCATTCAGCATTTGGAGAAGGCTGTCATAGTAAAGCAGTGTTCCCATCTGTTGGTCATGGCTTGTTTAATGAGCAGTTGATGTCAATTCAGCTATGCTTGCATCTGTTCCTTACTGCAGCTGTGTGTGGTTAAGGGCTCCCCAACAGCCGCCAGATTTAGCTTTTGTTTGTCTCTTGATGCCATGTTACAGCTTGGCCAGAACCATTCTGTCTTCTCTCAGGGTTGTCTGCTCATGGAAAGAGGAGAGTGTGCTAAACTCTCCATCTCTTTCCCCATAAAGAATGAAACATGGAGATAGGCAAGAGGAAAAAGTGCAGTTTCATTGGGTTAGGAGGCATGTTTTGGGGTATCTGAGGGCAGAGAGGGAGGGCAGTTCAGTCCAGATCCTGGGAGCAAGACCAGATTGGGTTCTTTCAGGATCTTGGAAAGAAAGAGAGAGAGCCTGTGCACCAGCTAAAGAAAATAAACTGTTTGTGACTTGTGTGTGATGGGGAACAATAATTTAAGAGTGCATCTTTCACTTTACCCAGGGAAGCAGTATGGCCACAGTACCTTTCAGTATTTTAGTGTGGCAATGCTTTTGTAGTGCAGACAGACAAGCCACAATCAAACAATTTCCTGATCCTCATACAGTTGAACTCCAGGTTCCTGTCTCTTGGCATGTTGAAGAAGAATCAGAATTGTTCCTTTTGTGTATCTAAGTGCTGATGATTTGCCTTTATAAGGCAATTTTCAAAGGCATGCTTTTGATTTTTAACTGCAGTTTCAGAGTTTCAGTGGTAGCTATGGATGACCATCACTCTTAAAACTAATCATACTCAGACCTCATACTCTCTATGTATTCAATCTGTGCTGTTGCTCCCCCAGCCTGTACATCATATCTTTATCTATCTTTATTCTTCTGATGCCTCCCACAGTTTTGTTTTCTACTACACAAGTGTTTCTTATCTGATCATTGAAAACCAAAAATTCCCCCCCTGCAAAGAAATATATGAAGCAAAATACAATATACCCTTTTGTTTACTTTGTTTCTTCCTATTTTATTCTCTTTCGTTTTTCCTCCAGCTTCTGGTCTTTTGCCATTCATTATGATTGTCATTGTTTTGTCCCAAGAGGGTGTCTAGTAGTTGGTGGTCTCATTTGATATGACTGTAAAAAGTGACTTTTCAGTGACACAAATAGAAAAGCAGAGAAGATAAACATGGGTCAGATGAGGGTCCAGTAGCCTGGCCCCTGTCCCCAGCAGTTCCTGGAAGATGATTCTTGAGGAAGAGTAAGAACAAAGGTTGGGCTGTGAATACAACACCTATAAGCTACACGCTTAGAAAATGAGAATACTTAAAAATACCTATAAAGCTGACTTGTTTTGAACTTGTGAGGATGAAAGCAAAAAGGAGAACAGTGAAAAGCATCTTTACACAGAACTACTGCTCTGTTAACATAGTTATGGAGTTTTCTGTTTCATGATAAATTTCAGGGGCGTTTTGAACTGTGATGTCCAAGCTCATGGTGGGTCAGTGTATTCTCTCACTAAAGAGTACCTGTTCTCTCCTAGCATCTTCCTTCTCCATTTCATCATCCTGGTGTTCATCAAGGTGTCAAACTCTGCAGTCGTCAAGAGCTTCAACATCCAGCCCACTGAAGTCTCCCTCTTGCTTGCACAGTCCATCTGTAGGAAATTCTCCAGAGCCTGGTAAAAGCAACATCGCCAGGATTATTAGAGTTAGCATGGAGCAGTGAGCGCATTGGCAAGACAGGCTCAGCAGCACTGCATGGAGCAAAGGAAGCCGCATKAAGGGTGCACAACGAAAGAGCTTGGGAGGAATGGATGAGACTGCAGATAGGAAAGATTTTTAGCACCTGTAACTGTGAAATTCTATCCCTTGAATCAAAAATAAACTTACTAATTAATAAGTTTAATAAACTTATTAATTAATACGAAATTATTTCTGATTTTGCAGACTTACTTTGGAGGTATGAAAGTGAAACAGCATCAGAGGGTCAGCTGTCCTATTGAATAGTATCAATATGAGAAGAGAGGTGAATGGACATTAAAGAGTTTCTCAAGCTTAACTGTGCAATTTCCAGACAGATGTATGTATTGATCTTTACATCTAAAGTAAAGTAATGTTGAAAAGATACATTTAACCAAAGAGAAACAAGTGGAAAATTAAAGTAGACACGTATATACTGTAACCCAGTGGTACATTTATACTGGGTGAATTCCAACTTTTATAATAGCCAGTTTGATCACAGATCTATTTTATGTTCCAATGCATGACACATTTATAACTGAGTCTGACTACTAGGATATTGCTCTGCTTTGATGTAGCAATAACAGGTCTTGTCTTTTCCTTTATTTCCTCCTCTACACTTTGATTCTTCTATTTTAAAAGTCTTTATCAGATGAAGAATATTCTTAGATTAATATTACATTATTATTATTACATTCTACTTAACTGTCTGAGTGAATTAGCAAGTATTAAAGATTGCTGAATGATAAAAGAAAGAGTAAAAGAAAAATGAGAATAGCCTGATGCCATCATTTAGGAAAGAGTATTTAAAAAAAATTGTATGTGTATAGTCAGTGGAGGCAAACAGAATCTTTGAGGATGTGTTTACATATCTCTTGAGTGCTTCCTTTATATTCAATTGCCTACTCTAAGTAGCTAGTTCAGGTGTACACTCGGCCGGGAAGATCCTATACATCCTATGCAGATGTTTCCCAGGAGAACACTGGTTGCACTGAGATCAGTTTTGGGGAAATCTTGAGGTTTCGATACCTGTTTGTGTCTCAGTGTGGAGCACAAAAAAAAAAAAAAAGGCAGCAGATGGATATTTTTATTTAGTAATGGAGAAATATAGAATTTGTGCAGCCAAAATGACCGTGAAGCCAGGATAGGTCAGTGGGAATGTGAGAGAGGGCGTTTGAAATTTTTGCCTGGCCTGATTCAGGAAAGACTCAATCCTAGGAAAAACTGTAATTCTGAAATGGTCTATCCTGGAAGTTGCAGTTTGGATAGCTCATATTACCTTCTGTCCTTTCCTTCATCATGTCCTGGAGTTTTCTCTTGGAGAATGGAGCTGGCACATACGTGGAGTCCCTGGTTATAGGCAGTCACTGAGGGTCTTTTCTGCACAGTGGAAAGATTGGAAGAGCTATCACTGTACCACAGCATCCATGACATTTTAGGACAGGACATCTCGAAAGAAATATTTTACTGTGGATATGACCATTTTGTTTTCTGAAGGAAATGGATGGAAAAGCCCTATACCTGATGGTAGACAAGATAGCTAAATGAAAAGTTTAGATGTTTGTTTTATCCCCAAGAATGGCTTTCGGTCACACAGACTTTGGAATCTACCTGCTCACATTGTTTGCAGAAGATGTGTCTCAAATCAAACTAATCTAGCATTGACATGATCATCTCACCTATGTCTCTTGTGATTACTGTGTATTTGAGGCTGAGCATGTGCAGTTCCAATGACATGAAGATAATGGATTGCGTGGCAATTTCGTATGTACATACATTAAGTATGTGCAGATGGATTATATGCTGTCCCACAGTGACAAAGACTGGGATCCTTTTGAAAAAAAATGGCTGAAGAAACTACCTTAGTATTCCACTGGGTGCAATACAAATTTTTGAGAAATACAAACAGGAGTGTTAACCAGGCACAGGATCAAAACTGGAAGCACAGGTAGTCTGAGTGGTTAATTCTTCTTCTGCATAAAGGGTGGTCATCAATAAATATCAGTTATTTAGACAAATTATGTTTAAAAACTGATTTATTATAGAAATATGGATGGTGATGGATGAGTTTCCTTTTCACTTGTTATTAAGGATCCACTGCACTGTTCCTTTCTGGATGTGCAGACTGACCTCAAGAAGCACCTGTCATGGGATAACAATTATTAATTTTCTCTACTGCGGCCCACAAGAGTTTTTCCTGAGTTTGGTTAAATGTTTTGTCGCATTGTTTTGCATTAAGTTTGGGAATTGTTAAGATGATTTCTTCTTCTCATTCAAACATTCTTGCTGGTCCGTTTGCACAAAGTGAGCTCTGTCCCCCATTCCACACCCTGGTGCAGATGTACGGGAGGTTATGTTTTCATATGCTTGTGTCTGTCCTCCATCTGTTTTAAAGAGACAAGTAGTAGTATGATGGTCTGTCAACAAGATGAATTTTCCAATTGGATTTACCAGATAGCTGAACTTGACCAGGAAGGCCTAATTTCAGATTCTGTCAAGAGACCATAACCAGATCATCAAAAATCCAGGTTGCTGCTTCATCACACTGCCTCATACAAAGTTGGCAATGGAGGGGTTTGGGTTGCCAAGACTCTGTTCAGACTACTTCTTTCTGATTCTTTTCCAACTACTAAGATGGCACTTTTCATATTTGATAAAGAAACATAGCCTACACAGCAACAACAACCAAACAAAAGTTCCCAAACAATCAATCAAACAAACAGAAAAGAATATTCACCTCCATACGTATTTGTCATTCTGGATCAAGCCTTGGACCCAGGGGCTGGCAATCAGCCCCTGGCATTCAGCACTGCATGAAAGGCTGTCACGGTTTGGACAAACTTAGGAGGAAGACTCAAAGAGTCTCCTCTGCAAAAGATAGGGTCCTAAAACTCCCTTCCCCCCCCAAGTAAAAATTTCTCAGAGGAAAGTGAAAAAACTGTTTATTTAAGAAAACCCGCTGCTGGAGAGGTGCACGCAGGCACCAGGGGAAGGGAAAGGAGAATAAAAAATGAATAATGTTAGATAATAAACCTCTCGTGGTGAAAACAACCTGGATGAATTCAGAGTCCTTTGTTTCCTGGGTGTAGTTTTCTGCTCTGTCTCCCTCTGGGCCTAGGATGGTGCAGGCCTCTCCCCGGGCCCAGGGTGTAGGCCCCAGAGTTCAGTGGTCTGTTGTAAAGTTCCAAAGGAAGAAGTAAAAAAAACCACGGTCCCAGAAAAAGCTGTCTTCTTTCCCTGCCTCAGGCAGAGGAGGGAAAAAGCCAACAGTAAGTTTTAACTCCCTCCGATATCCCTCAGCTGAGTAAAAACAGGGTGAAAGCTCACAGGGAAAAAGGTAAAAAAGTAAAAAAAGTGTTCCCTTTGCCTTCAGCTATAGAAAAGTGACTGGCGAGAGTTCTCTCTTGAGAACCACAACACAGCTAGTGATAAAACCAGGAATGTAAACAGCCTTGAAGAAAAACCAAAACACAGCACCTGGCTTCTCGAGCCAGCTTAAAGACACAGAGTTAATATTTTTGCATTAAGCAGGTAATTGGGATATATAGCATCATGAAGTCACCCCAAGACAAAGGCATAGGGAGAGAACACCCATTAGCTGTCCTATTGGTACCAGCTGTTAGAACTGGAGGAAGCAGAAAAGTGAGACTGAATTCCTTTAAAAGTCATCAGTAACCTACTCTGTTGTGAATCCATGAAATCAGATCAATGTCTTATCTTCCAAGAAAAACGGCAGCTTCATGGAAGTTTGTATAGCAAACTTTGACTCAATCTGCACAGGTATGCAATGGACCATTTCCTCCACAGCTGTTTCCTTGCTTGCCTAGTGAGAACACTGCTGGGCTTGGCAGCTGCATAATAGAACAATGCTGTGAGAGATCACGTAGCTCCTCTTAATCACACATCCCCACAGCTCCAAGTGGTCTAAGGCCAGCTCTGACCTTCTCCTGTTGATAAAATGAGGGTGTTGGGGTCAAAGCYCAGGTTTTCCTCCATCTGGGAGGTGCTTCTCCTGTGAGTACAGGGTGCTCAGTAGAAAAGAATGCAAGCTTATGCTGAGTGCTCTTGAAAACTTAACAGTTAGTGATCCCAGCCCTCCCCACAATGGCCCTGGAGCCAGGCCAACAGCACTAAGCAAGTGCTGTCCTTACCCAAGCCACGAGATGAGGTTTGCTGGCACAGCCTTGCTGCTTCTGCAGAGACACACCCCAACCCAGCTCAGTAGCGCCTGGGTTCCAATTTAAAAGCAAACATGCTGAAGGGCAAAACTGTGTGAGGGATGATTTCAACATATTGTAAGCTTGGTCTTCTAATTACAGGGCTGTAAGAAAAGATCAGAAGCAAACAAATATGAACACATCCGTGGCCTAAACTGAACGCCAGCTCTTTTTGCCCAGTTCTTCCTCCAAAAGCTATTAAGGTTGGGGTCTCAGCATTGGCAGTGTCACCCCTTCCTCTGAAAGTTGCCCCATGTCTCACTCCTTAGCAGGTTTAGAAGAGGTAATTGTCCATCTCCAGTAGCATTCCCTGCTCCAGACAGTTTCCACCACAGGTAACTCAGAGCTGAGCATTGCAGCATCCAAGAAGCTGCCTCTCTGCCTGTTTCCCATGTGATCTTTAGCTGCCTGAGGCTTTTGAGGAGAGGATGTTGGGAAATTCTGGACACAGGCTTTGACATGTAGTCACAGCTAACTACATGTGCTGATCTTGAGCTCAGATTTGTGACTGTAAACTGAATTTTTGCTATGTCAGACAGTGATGAGGAGAATGGAGATCCCTGCACACCTCATCTTTAGTTTATGTTGTGTGTCTCCAGCAGAGAGGAAAGTTCAAAGAGCGATGGAGATTTAGGACAAGAGATGCCACAGTTTTCAGGGAAGCTGATGGGACTGGAACATTTTAGACGTGTTTTCTCACACTGCTTATTTTTTTTATCTCTGGAAATAACCTTTCATCTGGAGACATATGGTTATGGACAGGTATACAAAGTTTTCAAGGCAACCATTGCATGGTCCAGCATAAAAAGAAGGATGATGTATCACAGGCCCTCATTTGCCAAGGTGCTCTTTTTTTTCTTCTTAGAGCTTGTCTTTGATCTCAGTGGTACATTTATTCTCCAGCACCTGAGTGGTTCTTCTGTGACATTGGGTAAGAACTATTGTCCTAAGTTTTAAAAAAAAATTCCTGTAATTGAATTTCTCAGGAATGGTTAAGGCAGGATTAGATGGAAGGCCTTTGATTTTAGGACTGTGGCTAATTCTAACACCTTTAGTTCCCTTGAGATAACTTGGGATTTTCAGGCTCAGCTGAGCACTAAAACTCAAGGCTAACATCAACAGTCTGGCAGATCTTCCCTGGTTTTGCTGCAAAGATACAGACCAGACCAGACTTATTCAAACCTGCATCAAACTTTGTTCCTAGGAGCTCACAAGCTCCAGCCAAGCTGTCCCTGATCCTGGAATGTATTTTCAGTTTAGAGCATGGCACATCTGAGTTCACATATAGGTTACCATATTTTTGCTTCTCCCAGTTATCCATTTTAACTTTTCCCGGCAGATTTTTTTTTCTGCAAACAGCTCTGTCAGTCCCCTAAGTGAACCAGAAGACATGTGATGGTGGCTATTGCAGCACCAACCCTCCATTGATCAGGCCAGATGAGAAGCAGCCTGCACTGGTTTAAGATCCACCCTGCAGTGCTGGAGCTACACAGCTGCTCGTAGGCTCAGAGTTAAAGCAGAACTTCGGTGTGCTTGTGCTTGAAAACAAAATCTGGGACAGCAGTAAGTAATAAATATTTGGGGATGATGACTTTTCAAGCTCAACATTTTTCTCAGACTAGATCACTAACATGACATCTTCCTTGTGTCTTGTTAGCCCCTGCCTGAAGGCACAGCTGGTGCAGTGTGCTGCCTCTCCTGCCCTCTGGGCGCTGTGCTCGTGGAGCTGCTGCAGGGCCTGGCTCTTCAGTCCTTGCAGCATTGGTCTCGCTGCTTGTTGGGATGCTGTGGGACTGTGCTGGCAACATGAGAGGGGTTCCTGGAGGAAGATGGTCTCCTTACCTGCCAGAAATTCACAGAGTCATCATCTCTGCATAATCTTTCTGATATAACATACTGTGAATCTACTCACTTTTCACAGCTGAAATGGAAACCCAAACCTTTTACCAAGACGTGTGTGGGGAGTGAATTCAGGCAATGCAGTGAATACAGATGGCGAATATAGTGGAATTTTTTTTGTTTTCTTTCCACTACACTTTATGTTTTCAACCTTCTCTGCCTGTCTGCAGAGCCTGGCTTTGTTCTGAAAGTATTTTCACGCATACTGCATTCGTTTACCACCCACAGATGCTGCCTGTTTATTCTCTTCTGCTGTTTTCATTGATCTAACGTGAAAGTCACCTTGAAATGAAAGAGCTTTGCCCTTGCTAGGTGTGCAAAGTATTAAAACATATAAATATAAGCATACAAAATACAGGGACTAAGCAAGTTTCTGTAGAGATTGCTGTTACAGGAAGTCATGGATACTGAATCAGATTTGGCCATGAAAAGCCAAGATGCCCTTGGATTTAATAGATAGCTCATAGGATAAAGGTAGACTAGACACCAAGGCAGGTGTATTATACCTTTCAGTATTTATCTTGGTCCTTTTCTTCCTGAAGAGAAGCATATTTTGGTACTTATCATTTTTTTAATTTACATCATAACAGGTGACATGGGGTAATTTGTCTGTGGACAAATTATAAGAGGTATAGCACCAGAGAAAAAGTCTTCCACAAGAAAATTCCTGCCAGGGTTTACCATCAGTCTTTCTTTTATGCAGCTGCTTTACCCTTCCTTGACAAACCAGAGGCAGCATTTCAGCCAGCAGCTTGGTATTGAGTGCATTAATATCTTTTGCACATGAACTTAAAAACACGTTTCCAGACAATTACATTGTGAGTATGCCTGCAGTGCTGGCAGCTGAGTGTTGGCCTGTTTGTTCCCTTAATTAAATATATGGCTAATTGCATTCTGCCACGTTAGCTCTGGCTGGGATGAGCGATGCTGTGCTTGCTGGTCCCTTCAGCTCTGCCAGCCCTCGTGGTCAGAGAGCAGCTACACGCTGCCACTGTGTGTTTTCAGCCTGAGCACAAAAGCTACACAGACTTCCTTCATGTCTTCCAGGACAAAAATTAATTTTCTTTGCTTCTTCTTTCTAATTTTCTTACCATGGAATCTTTAGCTTAATTCTGGCTGTAAGAGCAGCAGGAGATGACAGATTTTAACTCCATGGAGAAATGGGTTACACTGGAAAGCTTAAGAGGATGTGCTTTTTAATTGGCACAAAACAGCAAAGCCCCATAATTTTCCATAGTCGGTGGAAATTTTGGGAATCTTTTCTCTCATAAATGTGTGACATTTTGTGCAGGGTGGAATCTGGTCCACCAAGAGGAACTTTCCTAGTGACAAACTGGCATCTGACTAGTAGCTTGTGGTCCTTTTTTCTCCCTTTTCCAACCCTACCCATCTTGTATTGCTTAAAGACATCAATGCATTCAAATGACCAGTCTGACCAGTTTTGACCATTACAATTGGGCTGCAAAAGTCTTGAAGTTCACAGCATGCCAAAGCACTGAACACAATATTCCTCACCTCCCAGCAGCGGCTGTGTCTCCCACTGATTTGTTCCTGTGTAAATGTGACCTTGTGTGTATGTGGTTTGCAGGTGCTTTGGCAAACACTTTTTAACTTCAAAGAAGTCAGGGAGAAGCTGACTCTCCTGCACAGAAACCAGCAAAGACAGATCTCAGAATATTTATGCAGTGGCTTGCGTGAAGCAGGTAATAATAAAGGAAGTTTTATTATACATTGTACCTACCTGCGCATCTATTGCTGTTTTGCATTTTTTCCTTGAATTAGACAACGAGAACTTCTACAAGGGCCTAGGACTTCTTACAAGCTGTGTAATGCTGAGCTCAGTGGCACTGCCCTTTGGATCTTCCCAGCAGTGGCCCCAGATAACTGTGAGGCCCTGTTGTTACAGGAGCTCTGGACACCAATGTACATGCCTTCAGTTAATTCCCATAATACTCACCTGGTACTTACAACTACATAATATTTTAAAAATGTGTCTCATTTGTGACCTTCATGGGTTTTTATAAACTAAAATGTACATTGAAATGTACAAAAATAAAGATAGCCGAGTTTGTGGTAGGACCCACACTTGACAATTTTCATCGAGAGTTGAAATCTAAATGCAAGCACTTGGTGTGTGTCCAGGATACAGATTTAGCATGCAGGCGAATGGAGAGGGAGGAAAATCCCACAATTCAGGATTTTTAATGTGATTCTCATGAATGCTGTAGCCACAAATACATTTCCTGAGGAAGTCTAAATAAATTAAGGAGTTTCAAAAATCTCTCTCTGTATTTTTTCTCTTCACACCCACAGAATTGAAACAAACAGGATGAAGTCCAGCTTCCTGGACACATCAGTCCAGTGCTATCTGACATGTCTAAGGGTCTCCAAGACATCTGGTGCAGGCTGGCATATATGACGTAAGACTTATTAAAGACTCATTTTGTCTGGCTGCTAGATGCTGGGGGAGATAATCCACAGCACCTAAAATAGCACTGGGCCCTGTCAGTAAAGTCATTCCCTCTGGTGAGTACTGCAGGAGAGGCTTAGATTTCTCTGTTTATATCCATTACCATTTATATCTGCTTAATTATGTGAAGAGTGTAAGAAATTGTTTTGCCATTAGAAAACTGCAGAAAACAAAGCCAAATCTAGTGATACCAAGGCACGCCATAAAAAAAAATCTAATTGAAAACATTTTCTGAGCTGCTACCCAGAAAGTCATAATGAAAATAATTACCCAGTCTGCAAGCTACATTGAAAAATCATTCAAGTCTACTAATTAGTCATAAACGACATAAAAATAGGAAGGCAGTCTCTTCTGCCAGGTAACAAATGACAGGATGAGAGGAAATGGCCCCAAATTGCACCAGGAGAGGTTCAGATTAGATATTAGGAAAAATTTCTTCACTGAATGGATTTTCAAGCACTGGAACAGGCTGCCCAGGGAAGTGGTGGAGTCACCATCCCTGGAGGTATTTAAAAAATGTGTAGCTGGGACACTTGGGGACATGGTTTAGTGGTGCCAGGTTAATGGTTGGACCCAATGATCTAAGAGGTCTTTTCCAGCATAAATAATTCTAAGATTCTATGATTTTAAGAGGGGTTTGTTTGCAATTCTTTGCTCTTGAGGTGAGGTGATGGACAGGTTTCCCAGTGCCATTTACACTGAGACACAGCTGTACTTCCCAGCACCTGGGGTTTTTTGTTGTGAATTGTACTAAACAGGACATACTCCACACAGTGAACTCAAGTTTTCCTTTAGGCTAACACCCTCTACTGTTCATTCCTGCATATTATCCATAAACAAAACAGCCACGAATGATGTGACTACTGATTTCTGTGTGGTACAGCAATGTCTACAGTACTGTGCTAATTTTAGTTTTGTTATTCTTTGAAATGAGTACAGCAGTGATTTAGTCACCTGACCTATGCTGTACATCTTTCAGAAAAAGCAACATGCTGCAATGTCCCTTTTCAATAGTATTGATGTAGTGTACATGTTTGGAATTTATTTTTGAAAATATGTGTGATTCCTGCAATGCTGAGAACAGCCTGATCACACCTTGGTGTTGTTGAATGCTGGGGCTTTACTTTAGCAACCAGAAGTTTCTAAAGTTGATTTTCCTTGGGTTTTATGCTGTATTTTTATTTGACATAGTAATGAAAGTTGAATGGAGTTTCCTTGTGAATGATGATTGCTCATCATTTTGATTTTGGAGAAGACAGTCTTCTTCTTTTCTGTGTTTAAAGAGTCCATGTGAATGAGTTTTCTCATTCATGAGTTATGCCATGCAAACTAGACATCTGGCTTGCCTACCTCTGAATTACAGGCACATGCCATTCACCAGCTATTTCTCTACTGATCAGTCCATGCTTTGAGGATAAGGACAAGGCAAATGAAATAGCCCTAGAATAAAATATTATTTGTCACTCGAAGAAGGGGCTAAAGCCAAAAGGACTCTTAGCTCTTCTCTAGAAAAGACAGCTACTTGGCAATGGAAGGGGCAGAAGAAACTGCAGAGGTCTCCTTCCCAGTCTCTCAGTAACATGACACAAATGTCTGAGGCTCAGTTTTAACCTCCTTATTTCTGCATAAAAAACATCTAGCACATCATGCTTTCTAGCAATCCCCACCTCCCTTGGCAAGAAAAGGGCTTAAGGAAAAACTTTAGGAATGCTGCTTGCTAGGGTTATGAAACTTGTCCTTCTGGGCTATTCTTCATATGTAAGGCAATAAATGGGGAGCTAATCTTAATGGATATATTCTGTTGAAACATTCCTTCCCCTCTAACCATTACCAGCATCAAATCAGCCAGTATTTGCTGTTCTGTGCATAGGCAGGTGCAAGCATTGTTAATTCTTATCAGCCACACAGGATTTCAGCAGGGTTAATCTCATGAGTTCTTCTGTCTTACTGCCAACCTCGGAAGCTTTTCCCCAAAACTCTCTGGGTCTGTCTCTAACTCTCAGGAAAATCACTCAGAGTTTTCTCTGAGTTTCCTCTGTGCTGAAAAGAAGGCACCATTCTGGGAAATCTCTTTTCCCAATAGCAGCTGTGCTGCCATTTCTCATTTGACTTTCAAGTGGCATTAGAAGATTAGTTGTGATCTCTTTGCAGGCTGCTAATCTAGAGTGCCTCACTACAGTGCCTTGATGTCCCTCTGAATATGACACTAAGTAGACAATAAACAGAATAGTGTCCATAGGTGCTACAGATTATTGGCAAAGACATATTGATACCCCTGCCTTGAGCCCCATAAAAATTGCTGTAACACCCTCAAAGCAATTCCACAGGCCTACCTGGGGCAAGAGGCACACCTTGAGGCTGTTGAGGCTGTTTCCTCTTGTCCTATTCCTTGTTACCTGGGAGAAGAGGCTGATCCCCTCCTGACTGCACCCTCCTTTCAGGTATTTGTAGAGACCAATAAGGTCCCCCCTGAGTTTCCTCTTCTCCAGGCTAAACTACCCCCCATTCCTCATGCATTGGCAGCAYCAACTTTGAAACTTAGGTTCTGCTGATCGTTACTGCTCGTGGAGGGTCTCTGGCCATTGTATAGGAATTTTGTATTATTAGTTTGCTGAAATAAAAATGCTGTTGGTATGGAACTAGGACAAGCTGTCTTGAAACCAGAATGATTTCACTGGTAAAGTGATTCTGGTAAGCTCTGATGAGCTGTGCCAGCCCATGGTAAGTCATCATGCCTTAACCATATGTGTGTGTAAGCTAAAAGGAGTTRGGGCATAGGTAGCCCCATGCTCACACTACAAAAGAAGGTGTCTCCCCCGAAGAGAGACAGAAGAGTCATCTAACAAGAACTTGTCTCTCCCACCAAGATTACAGTGAGAGCCAGTAACATGCTCAGTTCAGGTACACCAGCAAGGGAGCACATTATTAACTGACCCCAGCTCTCGGGGCAGCTTGTTGGTTTAAGCAAAGCTTGTATATAGAATGTTCCCATTGGCAAAGATTTCCTGTGTCTTTACCTGTGTTGTCTGTGGTTGTCTCCGTATCATGAGACAACAGTTCCCACCTGCCCCAGCCAGCGATATTTGTTCTCTAAAATCTTTCCTTATTTCAGCATTTTGCCTTTGCCTTATCTAACTTGTGTGAGCTGGGGAACCACGCTGGGCTGCTGCAGCCCTGCTTTAATCTCTGGTCCACAGAAAGCCATATAAAGACATTTAACAGTGCCAGATAAATGAAGATTCAGCAGAACTCACTGCTCTACTGAAATATCGAGCTTCCTGTCACATTTTCAAATGCTTGCTTTTTATGACTATTGTAACGCTAGTGTTAGTGAGACATATCTCACACCTTGAGCCTTGTATACAGTAAATGGAAATAAAGAGTGTTGGCTAAAATAACTCCAAGGCAAATCATAGAATCATGGAATGTCTTGAGTTGAAAGAGACCTAGATCATCTAGTTCCAACCCCTAAAATCAAGTGGATAGGATTTTTTCTTCTCCTCTTTACTCAGTTGTTGAGGTAAGTCACTGCTAAGAGACATCTGACTACTCAAACTGCTGTTGAAATGAGGATCAGAACAGACACTTGGAGCAGTTAGCTCCTGGTAGCCCTCCTATATGCTTTTAGTTCTTTGATTTTTTTAGTTCTAAGTTTACAACTTGACATAGTRCTTACAGACAGCAGTTAGAGACCCAGCACTCATCATTTGTCTCCTGTATCTCAGGACAGTCCATCACAGAGTCTGTGCAGGCTATTGTTAGATACAAGTAAAGCTATTTCTGAGTTCATGAAAGAGACGTCTTTAATCTGTGATTACCAACATTTGGCTGCAGACTGTCAGCCAGGTTTCTTCAGACTCATTAGGGAGGCCCAGCAATGGCAGTGACTGCAGTCATACAGCACAATGGGAAAGGCTTTTAAGCTCTAATTTATATTTCACGTAAGTGTCTCTCTTTCCTGTGCTTGCTGCTAATGGACCACCATTATGTGACTGGAAATGTCAATTTATTCTGTTTGGAGGAGCCAGGCTGTATCCCTAGCAGTGCCTCAGGCCTGACTGGCATTTTGCTGAAATTCCCCTAGAGACAATGGGATAGTTTTATTTTCACTAAGAGATAGGATTGTCTTGAGAACCAACATAACAAAATAAGTGCTCTTGTGTATACTTATTATCTGAAGATAGCCACCTGGGAAACATTAACAAGACTGCATTTGCAATTGTGTTTGGTTAAATACAGCAGCATGAATACTCACAGGAGAATCTCCACCGCTCCCTGATTGTCTGTAGTGCTTCTGCACGGCTCATGGAGCCCTTCTTCAGGCAGTTTGAGTCACACAAGATGGCAAATGAACTCACAGCAGGAATTTCCACACTTCTCCTAGGCCAGGAGCCAGTGTCCCTGCTGATGGGTGACCATGGGCTGTCAATTCCTTGAGGTTCTCTTTTGACAGAGAACGGGGCAGGGGCATCTGTGAAACACTGTACAACAAAACTGCTACAGCGGAGGGAGAGCTCGCTGGGGCAACAGGTGGGAAGGCTCCTCATCTGTCTATGCCTTGCTCTGCTCTTATGCAAATGCCTGCATTTGCTGTGGSAGGAACACCAAACAGTGTTAAAGGGTTACCATTCATTCTTTGGATAGTTTAGCCTGTAATGGCTTGTATTGGGATTTTGGTTGGAAAAATGACTGGGTTTAGGTGGATGCTAAGGCTTTTGTGTATGTAACAAGTATCCAGTCCTGTTACACCAAAATGTCTGGGATGCTTTTCATTGATTTCAAAGGGATACAGCAGCTACTTTGCATTCAGCATTTATTTTTATTCAAACCAGGTAAAAGCTCATTAATTTTGGTTAAAAAAAGAATAGCAGAGTCCTATCTTTTCCCCTTATTGTACCTCCTTCCAGTGGTGCAGAGTAAGGTAAAATAAATGCAGCTCATTCACTTATAATTAGGATAACATGGAGATTATAGGGTAGAACAGTAAACAGGTATGTGTCTCCTTTTGCTTTTATTTATCAGGACATCCCTGGCTCTAGTGGGGCTAGTTTATGAAAACAGCTTGGCCATGTTCAGTTTTCTRCAGCAGTCAGTTCTTCGCAGGATCAGGCTGTTCCAGACCTGTGTAAATACCTGTGATGTGGATTTCACATGCCCCATTTGGATGTTTCCATTTCTTGTTTCTGTTTATTCTTTCTTTTGAATCTTTTTGTCTTGCATTTGCACCTGTGAACTTCACGGTTTTGTTCAGTGGAGCTCCAGTTCCGCAGATCCTCTCCAAATCCTAACTCACACTGTTCAAATGTGAATGGCTTTCTAAGGCAGATCTAATCAGTGTTTCTCTTGGGAAGGAAACCAAATGAGCTTTTCTCAGGTTGGCAATTCAGTCCAATTATTTCACAGATCTTTGTTCATTTAATTCCTCTGAAGTGGAACAATCAGAAGAAATGGGGCAGAGCTACAATGCAAACAGGAAATTATGATTTCTCAATCAGAAGAAAATGAGATTTTATAACACATTCCTCTATTTATTTATTAAGCCTTATTCTTTTGTCATGTGTCCTGGCAGTGCTTGATTGCAGAGCACAGCAGTCTTGAGACAATTATTAGAATAATGTCAGCGCCCCTCACAACAGAGCTGTGTAGCCAAAGCCACAGGTACTGTAAATAAGCTCAACTCTGTTGATTGCCTGGGACCTACATCAGTTTAGAGCAGCTGAGAACTTGCTCTTCACTGGAGTGAAAGGATGTTTTTTCACTCCTTGGATAACATCATTACATAGAATCATCAGAACATCCTGAGCTGGAAGGGACCCACAAGGATCACTGAAATCCAGCTTCTGGCCTYGCACAGAAAAGCCCCAAGAATCACTCCATGTGCCTGACAGTATTGTCCAAACACTTCTTGAACTCTTGTCAGGTTTGGTGCTGTGACCACTTCCCTGGGGAGCCTGTTCAGTGCCCAACCACCTTCTGCGCGAAGAACCTTTTCTTAATATCCAATGTAACCCTCCCAACACAGCTTCAGGCCATTCCCTTGAGTCCTGTCACTGGTCACCACAGAGAAGAGATCAGTGTCTACACCTTCATTTCCCCTTGTGAGGAAATTGTAGACTGCAATGAGGTCTCCACTCTATTTTCTCTTCTCTAGGCTGAAACATATGCTTAATGATAACATATGTTATCATTGATCACCTAAGAGATTCAGAAGGAGACTGCTAGCAATGACACTAAGCACTTACTCTTTTTTGACAACAAAAGTTGATTATGTATAGAACCTTCCCTTTGGCTATTGACCATCTTCCCCACAGGGCCTGACTCTCTCTGTTTTGCTCTGTGAGGTGTTTTGCCTCAGCTGACTGAACAACTGGGATTTATGCTCAGATGCCTAATGTCAGGAATTGGCCTCAAGACATGGAAGGACAGCTCCAACACAATGCCTGCTTTCAGCTCAGAGCCTGACTCTGCTCACYGAAATCAGTAAAACCGAACTCCATGTCAGTGCTCTGAGCCCAGGCCAGCAGAGAGCAGGGCAGATCTACAGAACAGGTCACAGTCTAGCTGGCTTTATCKTCTCAGGTCTACTTTCTGCCTCACAGATCAGACATTCTTCAAATGCTGTCCTGCTGCTGGATGCAGGAGACACTGCAGGGTTATCTTCCCACAAGTGATCCATGAACAACTGCAGGCTGTGGGAAGGACTCACGTTGAAGAAGTTTGTGGACAACTGACTCCCATGGGAGAGACATCACACCGGAGCAGGGGTGGACGGAAGATGGAAAGAGTGGCAGAGACATAATCCCATAACCCCATTCCCTATGCCACTCMAGTGGGCACCTGATGTCCAGCCTGGGTCAACCCACAGAGCTGCAGAGGCCTAGTGTCTAATAAAATCAGTTTCTAGACAAAAAGGCACCAATTGGTTATTACTTTAATGTTAGTATTTTCCTGGATTTAAAAAAAAGCATGAAAGTCTAAAAGTGGGTATTGGCAGCTGTGTTCGAATTTTATTAAAGTGATGATAAACTAGATATACAGTGAATTCAGTCTAAAAATCTAGAAAACAGAATTCTTGGCACAATAACAAAACAAGAAACATGAGAGAAAAGTGACAGGCACAAATAAACAGGGCATTGAGAATAAATATGAGAAGTTCATGACATGAAAGAAAACAGGAAGACTTTGGAGAGTGGACTGACAGCTGACGAGTTTCACTTACAAGCTGTAAATAAACTGGAAGAGAATAAMCTGAGAAAACAAGCTATGATGCAGAAGACTATGTTTAATAACCAGGTAGCTGAGGACCAAGGTGTGAAAGACTGACATAAGGAGTTGCTTTCTCTTTCTTTTTCTTTTCCCCCTCTCTTTTCTAATTTGAGGTGCTGGAACTCCAGATTTTCCTTTTCTTATTAATTATAATTTCTAGTTGCAAACTATCATGGGTGCTTTGCTTAATGGCAGACAGAGTGGAACAAAATTGATCTTTAATCTGCATATAAAACTACAAAATACTTCATTGAAATTACACATGGTAATTCATGGTTGTGTTTTCACGAAGTGTCTRTCTGAGACCAATAACTTTAGGCCACTGAGATAAATCATCAGTAGTGCCTTCATGAACATAACTATTTTGATGGATGATATCTTGCAGCTGTCAGCAGGTTGAACCTACTAATTGATGGTTCTCAGGGGACTGGCTTAATGATTGTACAAATGAAGCAAGAACTAAACTTGGAAAGAAAATTTCATGGAAATCAGGAAAATGTTAGAAAGAAGCGGTATTTGTTCCCTGAATAAGCATGTTTTAACTTATACCTAACAACTCAGAAAACGGAAAAGGAAAAAGGTATTTCTTTTTTTCCTGTCATCTTCAATTCCTAGGCAACTGGAATTGAGGTACTGTGAAGATGTATTACAACTTTAACATAGTCTTTTCTCCAGAATTTCTTACACCAGTACCACTGAATGCAATGACAGACTTTGGAAAGTGATGCATTCTGGATGTGGACATTAATTTTTGTTGATTCAGTCTCCACAGCTTTTTCCTAGGCTCCCTTCACAGGCTTTCTTCATGCAGCAAGCAGAACATGAGGGCAAGGYGTACAACTAGTCCTTGTGTAAGTAGGAAGCCAGGGCCTGCAAAGGGCGTGTATCTACATGCAACGCCTGGAAAGTGCAACCAGTGCTTGAGCCTTTGGAGGGACAACAGCAACCTGGCACTTGGTGCACACCTGGTTGGTTAGCTCCCATACCAGTGCTTCCAAAATGCTGCCTGAATACTCCTGAGGGCTCAGTCCAGCAGGAAAGGAAATGAAAAAGGATGCTCTTCAAATGCTTTCTACTTTTCCATGGTTTCTATTCTCATCCTAAAAAACCCTGTTACTCTGAAGACTGATGTGATAGCTACATGAGACAGACACCTCGAATTTCTGATGGGGATTTAAGAGTTTTAGCCATGGTCTTTTTCTCTCCTCAGTCCTTGTTGTGTGATGTGGTTCATCTTTCTTATGCAAAATAACCCGAGCACTGTGAATGCATTTCTAATGTCATGTTGTGTTCAATCCAACTGAATTGACAAGCAGCAAAGTGCAGCAGCCTTTCAGTTAGGAATGACAGGGCTTCTGCTGACATTTTCCAGCTGAAGAATCATTTTATGCATCATACACACTCTTTGTTTCCAGCTCTTCTGAACCCTGTGAAAAGCAGAATCAAAACTGAACAGGTGGAGTTCGGGGTAGTGCAAAAGCCTTGAGGGAGCTTCAGCACAGGAAAATGAGGGTCAGCTCCCTCAAGGAGGTCAGGGAGTGAGGGCCAGAGCACCGAAGAAGAAACCTAATCAGCGGTACAGCGAGGAGAAGCGCCTCTCATGAGGGAGAGGGTGCCGACTCCAGGAGCAGTGCTGAGACCGGCCTTGAGGTGCCATCCCCTGGCGGYTCCCCTCGGGCAGGACGCGCAGGGCCGCTGGGACAGAGACCCGGGAAATCCGCTACCCCACGGCGGCCGAGGGGGACGCGCTTCCAGCTGGCGGCGGCACGTCCCCACCCGCCTACCTGACGATCCCCGCTCCCTCCGGCCCCTCTACCGGCGGCAGATGAAGGCGCCGCGGGCGGTGTGTGCGAGGGGAGGGCGGCGGGGAGCCGGCTCTCTCTGCCGGCCCCGAGCTCTCCTCCCGGGCGCGGCCGGCCCTGCTGGGGAAGCTGCCGAGCATCCCCGCTCCGCCCCGGCTGTGCCGGCGGCACGGACCTCGGGCGGCGGCTGATGCACGGCGAGGGGCGGCCGGCGGCGACCGGACCCGGCCCGGCCCCTGCCCAACCCGCGGGCGCCTGTGCCGCGGCCCCCGCCCCGGCGAAGCGGGATGAGCGCCCGCCCGGGCACTGCTCCGCCCCGCGGGCCGCGAGTTCCGCGGGCACCGGGCCGTGCGTGGCCACTCGGAGCGGGCTCGCACGGGCCCGTCGCTTCTCGCGTGGCCGCCCGGGGCTGCGGGTCCTTGGTCCGCCAGCGGCCCCGGGCCGGCCCTGCCCTGCCGTGCCCTGCCCTGCCCGCGGCGGGCTCYCAACTTTCCTCGGCGTGGCACGAAATGTGCCGGGGCGCCGCCGAGCCGCTTTGACGTCTTGATCCTCTCCGAGAACTTAACAGGATCGCAAAGCCCTTCGAGCGGCTTTTCCCGGTGAGCCGGGCTTAGGCGCTCGGGCTGCGGCCGTAATCCGCCCGCGCCGCGCGGAGGGGCGGCTCGGCGGGCCCTGCCCTGCCCCGCCGCCCCCGCCGGGCCGCGCGGGCTGCGCTGCCGGGGCTCCCGGCGCGGCCGGAGCGGGTCCGGGCCGGGCAAGGGCAGCGCTGCCCGCGGATCGCTCAGGGATCGCGGCCCGGGGCCCCGCATCCAGGCGGGCGGGCGGGCGGGCGGACGGACGGACGGACAGACGGACGGAGCGCCAGAGTTCGGATGCTTCGGAGAGAAGCGTGGGTAGGTGAGTCTGAAGGAGGAAGCAGTAAGCCTCCCTTTCTGTAATGCCCGTGAGAGTGGCATCATGTCCTGCCTCAGACTTCAATTCCAAACCTTAACTCAAGAACTTGAAATGGAAACGTAACTTGCTAGCTTTGTTTATTTATTGAATTTTAACGAAGAATGTTAATTTGATTAATTGACGCAGAGATGTGCGTACTTACAATTAAATTGGATTCAGGGCACAAACCTGCACAGAAGTGGGGCTGAGGGGACATGCTCCACTCATGTTGACTGAGGCTTAATTTTACCAGCTTGATCTTATATGTCTCTTAACTTCTCCACTGTCTGATGCCTGTGGTGTAAGCAGGAGGCTGCCAAACCCTATATAAAGAAAATGCTAGCAAATACTACAGGCAGTGAAAGGGAATAATTTTCCAGTGATTCCTGGTGCTTCCAATAAATTGACCTTGGTTCTAGCAATGACATATTTTGCAAAACTCCTGTAGAGTAATCCAGGCCATAGTCTGCCTAAGAATGTGCAAGATACAATAATAACTGTAATCGATGTCTTTCTCTAATGCAAGGTCCCCTCATTTGCCAAGAGGAAAAGTCAAAAGAAGACAAGGAAGAATGACCTGAACATTAAATCAAATGATGTTAAATGTAAATATTGATACCTGTTGATCTGTCTGTTTTAACTATATTTTGTTTTCCAGATTCACAGTTGTTGCATTCAAAGCAAGTAGTTAGAGGATTGTTGTATTTAAAATATGTAATTTTCATTGTTACAACTGAGTAAAGTGTAGATTCATATGTTACAGGTTTTGAAATAGTGTAACTTTGCCTTCAGTCAGCAGAGTCTTTGTTTTTTTCCTCTGGTATTTTTCATGTCATTTTCTTGTGTATGCATGCTAAAACCATCTGATTAGAAAAATACGTGGTGCAGATGATAATAGGACTGTCAGGATGTTGACTCAGCAAGGGTAATCATGGTAAACAAGTGCTGAACGACTTGAAGGAAGAACACATCAGCTCTAAAAAATTACACATAATTCTTCCATATCAGCGTCTCTCAGCTTTGCCTTCTGTGTATCCTAGCCTTTGACGTCCAATTTGCACCCCAGCTCAGTCATTTCRGTTCAGCACGTTGTCCTGCAGCCTTTTCCAATGTTGCCGTCTCTTTTCATTAGCATCTCTTAAATCCTCTTCGGTAGGATGCCTTGTTACCGCTTGTGAAACGTGACACGATTTACCTCTCGTGCTTCCCTTCCCCAGCCAAACGGGATGGCTGCGATAATTTACATGAAGTGGACAGGGAGTGAATTTAAATGGGTAACATTCACATGTATTTATGTGAACACATGCAAACATACATATATATTTTATAGACACACATTCAGGAGTGTAATTCTGCTGTGTTTTAGCTGTTTTCATGCCCCTGCTATGTTCACTTTTAGGAGTTACCTTGGTATATGAATGAACTGACAAGACATGTTGGCAGAACTGGTGAATTTTAAACAGTGGCTACAGAAGCCTTGCACAGAGCTTATTTGCTGTATAGAAACATGGATACCTGCATCATGTTAACCTGTACTGGCAACAGAAACAACATGATATGACTTGGTTGTCCAGTGAGCTGTAATTTGTAATTTACTGTGTTTTAATTTACAGTGTTAAATTCAATATCCACAGCTAGTTTCTCCTGAAAAGTTTCCAGTCTAAAAAAATATGCATCCATAGAAAATAGTCTGCAGAAAACTTTAGTAAATGTTAGAAAATTGAACTGTATTGCTTATAGTTCATAGTTACAGAAGRAAAACTCAGCCCAAATAATTCAATTTACTTAAGCAATTATTTTGGTACTACAAGGTGCCAGGGACTCAGCCATCAAATAGATCAAAGGTAATCATGTGCATTTCATTCTGAAACTATAAATTATACATACATGGATATGCAGTGTTGTGTGAAGTGTACTCACATCCTAGAGTACCTATGAAAGGCAGAGTATTTGACGTCTTTGGTACTGAGGCTACTCGGCTATGCATATAAATTATGTGCATTTTCAGATGTCAGTACTCATGGACTATAGAAAATGCAATATGATGTAGCAGAGAGTAATAAAATTTGAAAAGTGTACTCTTAAAAGAAGTCCTAGGATTTAAGAATTGTTGATGTAAACTGTAATGAATTCATGAGGTTAAGGTGGTGCTGCTGATTCTTTTTCAGCTCCCTGGGCTTGATCTAATAGCCTTCATGCAAAGCTGATTTCCATAAGAGTGAAAATCCAGAGTCCAATCTGCAGGTTAACTTACAAACCTCCAAATCATTGAAGAAAAAAGTTGCACCTTGTCTTCAAATCATGTAGTTAAAGATCCAGTGTCCAGTCTTTGATGTCCATTTGTTGCCAGTACTGGTAAATCATTGGAGCTGCAGGCTGTCACACATAACATACACAAGATACATCATGTACAGCTGAGCTACAACTATTACCAAGTGATATAACAAGGATCATGTAGGTGGAGGTCAAATCCCAAAATAAATCCCAAAGTCTTATCAGGGTTGAACTTGAGAGGCTGTGTGAGGATTTGGAATGTGTCTTAACTAAAATGATGTAAGTGATCCTATGCAGCTTATCACTGCTTCCATAGCAATAAATAAAATGCTGAAAGCCTCAAGAACAACAGTATTCTACCAAGTACACAAACACATAAGATCCATTATAAAATCGTATGTAAAGTCATCTTTTACTTTGTGACRGTGATACATATTTCACCTTGAAAAGCTGGTATTTGAATTTTTCCGTATTTTCTCTCTGTAGTCCTTTTACTCTAAATAAATAAGCTTTAAGAATACTAAGTGGTGGTATAAATAACTTGATGTGTCATTATTACTTGATAAACAGCTATGTTTACTTTGTATCAGATGTATTAATTCTTGATTGATTAATGGTTTTGAGTTAAGTTAGGATGAGTTAGCATATTCTGCCCCAAAATGGAATTGCTAGAGTAGTCCAAATGTGAACTCTCAATGCTCTTGAGAGGGAAACTATAGTAATTCAAAGTTTTTTCATAGATGTTTGAGAGGCCACACGGCTCACTTCAATGGCTTAGCTGATAACTATCAGCTTCCTAAATTTGCTATATTTTGTAATATTAAAGTGTTTGTGTGGTGGGGTTTTTTTCCTACTGAGTAGGTGCAAAATTATCTGAAACCCAGACCACAGAGGTGCTCGGGGAGGCCTTGACTGTGTCTAGATTGCAGTGAGTGCTGAAAACAGACATTCCTGCTGCTGTACACGTTCTCAGAGCACTGAAAACCCATGAGAAAGTTTTRTGTGAGTGTATCCCATAATCTATTGGTAGCAGGCTCTGGAGAAGGGAGGGAAACTGGTTTTGGCTTGCTTAATTTGAAGCAGTCTTGAARAGTTTCTCATTTTTGAGGTTCAGCTGCTCAGCACAGTGCAATTTGCTGCAAGTGGGTAAATGATCTTGAGAAATAGGGGAGTTATGGCTGTGAACTGGGTRCCACTCCTTTTGGCCTGGAGTTAGAAGCCCGGTTATTTTCAGTCTCCTGTTTTAGCTTCAGTGATTTCACATTGGCTCACATATGTAGCTTCCTTCTTAATGCCTTATTCCTGCTTACCTGCATTTCTGCATGCGTGCTTTAGGAAACCCACTGGATGGCACAGCTCCTAAAATTCAGATACTGCGGCCTTCGTACCTCTACTTCTAGGTCCTTAGTGATATAGTTCTAAAGAGATAAGTAGAACCTGATTTTCAAAATTAGGGGATACTTACGTGAATCTGAAATTTTCATATGTTACTTGAGCTCATATTCGTTGTCTTGGTAAAACAGGTCTTTTATACCARATACTGCATTTGAAATGGTTTGACACAAAATGTCAGTTGCTACTGAATCCAAAAGGAAGAGGATAAAAGTGTACATAAACATTTGCATTTTGAGTAGGGAGTGCTATCACTAAGGTATAATTTGTTACATTTTTAATAGGATAATACATCTTTCTCATTTAGATGTAGTTTCAGTCTCGGTGATTTAGGCACTGGAAAGCAATATTCTTGAGCATGGAATTATTATTCATCTCTTTCAGGTGAGTACAATTGGTAGCAAGGAAGGAAAGACTAGGTGACAAAGCATGTTAAAATTCTGCTTAGGGCATTTGTAAAGATGTCAGTCTTTCGTGGGCTGGGAGGGATTCAGGTAAGTTTTATTTTGCTGTGTAACTACATCGATGCTCAGAGGACTGTGTGTCTGTCTGTCTGTTTCTCCTGTTAAATCACTTGTAAGCTAAATACCTGTTCTAAGAGCCTAACGTGGATTTATCAGACYTGTCAGCCTTTAGGTAATCAAGTTTACCCTCAGTGTGATTATTAGCTTCAAATATTCAGAGCAGAGAGTGCAGCTCCCAGGTAGCAGAAATTTTATAAAAGGCAGACACCAGTGTGGGGTGGGTGCACCCCCGGGGGCTGGCAGGGGGCTGCGGGGCCCTCTGTGAGGAGCAGCCAGGGCTGCCTGTGCTGGATGCGGCCGGCTCCAGCCAGCTCCGGCTTATCGCCTGAGGCCAAGGTGGTGGCACTTTGGGGAAAAAGCATTTAAGAAAAAGTAAAACGCCACAAAGGCAGTGTGTKGGAGTGAGGGGGAAAAAAAGGGTGAAAATCAGCTTTGCAGACACCAAGATCGGAGAAGAAGGAACGGAGGTGGTGGCACTGGAGCAGATTCCCCTCCAGGCCATGGAGGGGACCATGCTGGAGTAGACATCCACTGTGGAGGACCTTTCAGTGGAGGCAGTAGACATTTCYTGAAGCAGACTGCAGCCAGTGAAGGGGAGCCCGTGCAGGAACAGGTTCTCCTGACAGAAGTGTAGCCCGTGCAGGACCTACACTGGAGCTGGTTTATCCTGCAGGACTGCAGCCCAGGGAGTTTTCCCACAGTGGAGCAGTTTGTGAAGGACTACAGCCTGCAGTAAGGACCCATGCTGGATCAGGGGCACAGTGTGAGGAGGAAGGAATGTCAGGGAGGAAGCATTGTGGACTGACTGCAGCCTCCCATTCCCCACCCCTGGGCTGCTGGGTAGGGTGGAGGAGGTGGAGGAATGTAGGGGTGAAGTTGAATCTGGGGGAAAAATGAGTGGTAGAGGTGTTTTTGCCTGCCTTTCTTGCCATCCAGCTCTATTTTAATTTGCAATAAATTAATTTAATTTTCCCCAGTTTGAGCCTGTTTTGCCTGTGATGACAATTGGTCTTCCAATGTCCTTTTTCTTCCTGTTCTTTTTCTTGACCCATGAGCTTTTTCATCTCTCTGCTGCTGGACTGCTGAGGAGGGAGAGTGAGAGAGCATCTGTTTTGCCTGTGATGACAATTGGTCTTCCAATGTCCTTTTTCTTCCTGTTCTTTTTCTTGACCCATGAGCTTTTTCATCTCTCTGCTGCTGGACTGCTGAGGAGGGAGAGTGAGAGAGCATCTGGGTGGGCGTCTGGCAGCCAGCCAAGGCCGAACCACCACATAAYGACTGTGCTTTAAAATATGAAGCTGAGCTCTACTCACTTCTTAAAACTGCCTTGTAAGAACCATCGTTTAGTGGCARCTTTGGGATTGCAGGTCTCAGGTAGCTGGAGCCATCTCTCTGTGGCCCTGCAAAAGGTGTTTGCAGAGCCTCATGACTCTCCAGGACTTTCCTGCTGGCTGACTCCTGAGAGCTCCATGCTTGTGTTAAGCTGCTCYCTAGTCCGTTGCTTGCTGGATTTTGGATCTAATGCTGAAATGCTGATCTCTTCCCTAGACTATTAAACACATTTATCATTAGGATTCTTGAAGGCCTAGAAGGAACAAATACTTCTCCTTTATCAGGTAGCCAGTAATTTTTTCAGAATTTTATGGACTTTATGCAGTGCCAAACCATTTTGCTTCAGGAGGTCTCAGCATCTGTGCTATACCCAAATTACTGCATTATTTATTTCTATCAGTCCTGCATTTGGTCTCCTTCTACCACAGCTGGGCACACATAACACACCTTCATCCACTCCTTACCGCCTTCTGAAAATATATTAATGTATTTTATTGCTTAATATTAGAGTTGTATTTCTGTGAATTTTTTGTCCCCTCCTTTCCTTCAGTSTAGTGCAGAATTAAGAGTTCAGACCACACTGTATATTGAATGGGAATTTTACAGCTGAAATTATTGTAATTGAAACAAACTGAAATTTTACCTACATATTTTTATTTTGTAACTTTTTCCTCTTCACCTTTCTAGTGTGAGCAAATCCCATTTTTCTTTCTCTCCCTTTTCTATTTCCTTAATCATTCTTGCCATGCTTTTATTCTGCTTTATCTTTCTGTTTAAGAGAGGGACTTACAGTGGTCCAGATAAGTCTGCACTGTTGTTTCATGGAGCAGTTTTAGTGTTCTTTGTGTCATTAATACTTTGCACGTACACATTGTCAGTTGTTGTGTC
Organism: Amblyornis subalaris; assembly: GCA_018881555.1. Lineage (NCBI taxonomy): Eukaryota > Metazoa > Chordata > Aves > Passeriformes > Ptilonorhynchidae > Amblyornis > Amblyornis subalaris. The sequence goes on from JACAXG010000033.1 coordinate 2,905,681, forward strand.
ACCAAGGCTGCCCTGCAGTGAGCAGGGTGTTTCACTGAGCTGTACATATGTCATAAGTTCATAAAACGGTTTGGGTTGGAAGGAACCTTAAAGTAGTTCCAACTCCCACTTGCTTAAAGCCCCATCCAGTCTGGCCTTGAACACTTGCAGGGATGTGGCATCCACAGGTTCTCTGGAGAACATGTTCCAGTGTTTCACCACCATCGTAGTGAAGAATTTCTTCCTAATATTTAATCTTAAATATACCCTTTCAGGTTCCCTTTCTGAGAGCATATGGTTCATTTGGAAGCACGTAAGGCAGTAGTTTACCTGCTTTTCATCTGTAATCATTGATTTCCATTTGCCTGTGTTATGCATCACTTGTCATCATATTGAGAAATTGATGTAGATGATATGGATCACCGTGAAATTCCTTGCACTCCTTTTGTTTCTCCTGCCTATAGAAGTTTTTGCCATCCTGAGATCTTCTTGTATCACCACTCCTTTTTATCAGCATCATTAATGACAGGTTTTCCTATGGAGCCCGGAGGAATATTGTTCTTAAACTTTCCCAGTGGTGAAGGTGTCTGTTTAATCTTTTTCTTGCTTTCTGTCTTCTCATTTTTAATCCAAAATAGTGTTTGGATTCATATCCTGTGACTTGRTTGGTTTGTTTTGTTTTGTTTTTTTTAGTGTCATAGCTTTTGGATGTCTAAATAAGGTGTATTACTGTTTCCTGTGTTCAATGCTCCACTGGCATACTCAAGCGTTTTCAGGAGATTTGGAATATCTAATTCCAGTATCTACTAACAGTGTTTCTTTCCAGATTAGTAATGTCTACTTTCAGTTTAGTAACATCTGGAGAAGCCATTTCAGTTTTAAGTTTAAAGAAATAATATACTTAATGTTTTTTAACCAAACTTTCGGGAACTGATGCACAAATGCCGGGTCTGGAAATCCATATGCCATACCTACAACATCTGAGATATAGGAAAGCATTGTTCACTAATCTCCAGATTCAGAAGCAATGTGCCTTCTCAGTGAGAGAATACAYGTTGTTGGTAGCAAATTATCTGCATCACCTGAAACTTCAGAAGGGGTTTATTATTAGCTCATGCTTTTATTGTTTTAAGAGTTTTATTGTTTTAACAGAGTTATTTACTTTGTTGGAGATTATAAACCAGGTGAYCCTTGTTTTTAAGAACTGCTGTAGGTAGACATCAATCTGATTGTGAATCACCAGAACTGATGAATGTTACTGTTGTATTAGGTGGCAGAACTAGTCAATATCTTAACTCAGTACTAAATTTGTGCTGAAATTACATCTTTAGAAAAAAGGTTAATGCTTTGTTACTTATCTTATGAATAATTCATTTCCCACCATCAACTCTGAATTATGTTTRTAGTGTAAATTATCTGCACTTTAGAAGTCAATTTTTCTGAGTGAACATTCCAATCTGAGAGTGGTTTGAAAGAACTCAATTTTTTTTGTATCAATGTGTAAGAAAAATGCCAATTTTTCCCCAGTAAAATTTCACTTCACCAGCATGAATAAGGCTCAGTTTAAGGTGAGACACCTTTAGACATCAACTGATTTACACTGAGGCAAAATTAGTAATGGGAAATACTAATAAAAAATTTTGGGTATTAAGTGATGCTCAAAGGCTGTTTTGAGAATAATTTCATTATTTCTGGATTAAAAAATAATTGATTTTATATTTTGAAATATATTAAATGATTTTAGAAGTTGTATATGATTTTCTTTAGTTGTCTGGGAATTGAGTGGAGGGTAAGTCAGGTATCTGGTTTTTAAGAAAGTGGATGCATAACATAGTTCTAATCATGGATAGTGAGCTTTGTTTCAGGAATAGTTAAAGTCACAAAGTGAGTTTCTGAACTATCTGTATTTCGTTTGGTCTTAAAGGAGAATGTTGTGTGGTCAGTGAGACAGAGGATTACAGGTGAAAAAGAGGCACTAGCTAGTCTGAGGGAGTTGATTAATCCTGAGAGAATTTCATTCTAGTCGTATTTCAAACAAAAAAGGTTCCTGAATAGAGTTTCAAAACCTAAATTTTTCTTTTTTAAAAATCCAGAGCTTGCACTGAAAATCTTTCAGTCCCTCATTTGAAAGACACTTGTCTTGAGTCTTAAAACTTGTTTTGCAGATGATAGATGTGATATGAATTTGGAAAGGCATTGAAAGTCAAATCTGGAAAGGAATTCACATAAATTTCATAAAACTTGTAAGAGATGAGCTGCTAAATATTTTAACAAAGATTGGTTTGAAGTAGTATAAAGAAAACCCCTGGTATGTGTTTAGTGCAGAATTTTAATAATATGGAATTATAGCATGGCTTATATTAAGCTGAGGGATAAATTTCATTAATTATCTGCTTGGTTAATATGCATTTTTTGAATAAAAAACTTAACCATAAAATAGATAAAATTAGCACAAGAGAACCAATGTAAAGTGGAATGGGTTGTCCTAGCACATGTATTACCTGGCTTTTTTTGGTTGACTTTCTAACTGTAACCTTCTATCAAAGAGATTTTAAATGCAGTTTCACTATGGATAATATGTATGACAGTCTAGGTATCCATAAAGCCCAAAGACTAAAAAGAATATGGTGTCATGTAACCCTTTTCTTTAGTCATGATGAATCTTTGTTACACTTCTACTAATACTTTTTTTTTCCTGTCTAGTGCAAATAAATCAAGAAACATATGTCATGTATGTGTGTAAGCATCACTGGCTGTTCTTCAAATGGTTAAAATTGCTTTTTGCTGTTCCACTGTTTTAATAAAGAACTCTTGTTAGGTACTGAGCACATTTCTTTTGCATAATTCATAATTATTCTTCGTGTATTTTTCCCATTTCAGCTGTCATTTAGATGTTGATATGTAAAGCAAAATGGCAAAAATCAACACCCAGCACTCCTACCCTGGTATGCACAGACTGTCTGYCAGAACGACTGATGAAGATATCGAAAGGATTGAAAATGGCTATATCAGGTAATAAATTCCCTCCATTACAGTCAAGAGGACAGATTGCTGCACAATTTGTGAAATTACCCTAGCTCTGGGAATGGGAGCTAGAATTATGGGAATGTTGTGCCGTGCTATTGTTGACCCAGTGCACTTAACTGACTTTACGATGTATATCCAAGTACAGAAGAGGCAGACACAGAGAGGTTGTCATGGCTTGCAGTTTTGGAACCATGAGTGTATTACCTCAGGAATAAAGCCCATCTTCACATCAGTGGGAATTAACACTAACTCATTAAGGAGAAACCTCCACACAGATAAAGGAGAAACTTCTTTCTCAAGTCACCACACAGATAGCAGGGTCTGTACTTCCAACAGAGTATGTGGGATTTGGTGGAAAAAAGATCCTTCCAGCACCATGCAGTGAAAAGCCTTGGGAATTTTTTTTTAAAAGTAGCCTCTGCGAATTTCCTGGTTCATGTGATAGGGAACGTTTGTAGTGTATAAGGCACATCGACATTTTTGTACTGGATTTTCAAAGTCTCTCGCTGTAGAGAGGAAATACAATAGTTTCTTTACATTTGCCTTTCTCTGTTTTGATAAAATGGCTGTTTAAAATGTGCCAGTRAGCTTACACTTGCCTTTTGCACAGTACCAGTCATTGCTCTAGACTGGGCAAACCCTGCTGGGCCTGCAGAAAGATGTCTGATGATCCATAGCATCTGTAAAGGCTGGAAAAAGTTTTCTGCTTTTGGCTTGTTAGGTTCAACCACCTCCTCTATGTGGCCCTTGTCAGACTGCCCCTTGCTGTTCAARTATGTACCCAGACAAGCACTCAAAATCCTGCTGGGCTGATAGGACTGCCTGCATTATGGTGATTTTTGGATTGCATGTCCCTAGCACCTAGTGTGGATGCTCTGTTTGAATTGGTCCTCTTTTTTCCTTCTTGCTTTGCTTACACGATACCTTCTGTCATGTCAATGTACCTACACTAGTGAAAACAGAGCTGCTTTTATTCTGCACAGTAAGGCTTGCTTGACTTAGTTGCACTAYGCCATGGTCTCCTTAGGGAGATTTACAAGAGCCCTGTCCCATTCTCTCCATTTACAGTGACRTCTCAGAAACAGAGAAAACACAGATTGAAATGAACCTCTTCCTTGCCTTTTTTTCAATGTCCTATTTGTAGCGGATGTCAGTGATTGGCAGCTCACAGAATGGAATTACTGGCAGGGATGTAGGAGAGTGGGGTTATAAAGGTTTAAATGTAGAATTAAACCTCTGCAGTCATCTRCAATTTCAGAGGTAATGACTTGATTTTGACAGATAGAGGGACTGAAATATGGATTGCAGTTTATCATCATGATGATCATGTTGAAGAGGCATTTATTTAAAAGAAAGTTTGATGTTATCAGCATTAATTGCAGGAGTTCATAGATGAGTAAAAAGATACAGTCTTGCTCTGTAAAAGAAATCTCATATTTAAGATTTTTGGATTGCTGAAGTGATTGCTGGTAAGTATATACAATATCTTTGTAATACCATTCAAAGAATTTTGATACTTTTTTTTTTWAATTCAGATTTTGTTTAAAATATGTCTGTACCAAAAGATAGAAACCATCCAGAATTTTAGCTCTTCTTTATCTTGTATCAAAATATGCAACTGTACACATTGGGAAAAAAAGCACCAGGTTTTCTAGAGTAGCAGCATTCCTTCTTTGCCTTTATCTTTCTCTAGCTCCTGTTGGCTATAGTTCAACAAAGCAATTAAACACATTACTTAGTTCTTATTATAGTCGGTGGGTGTTAAATTTATGCTTAATACTAAGGACATGCCTAAGTATTTTCTGCTGTGAAATGAGATGTTGCCAAGAAAAACCATTCTCTGCAGCAGTTAACAGAAAGCTGCTACTGATCTTTAAACTGTTGTGCTCGTTTATGCTGGAGTGATTCATATGCCCATATTCTTACTCTGTAGGGTGTTATAAAGTTGGTTCATTTTGTTAAAACAAAAATCAACAAAACAAAAAAACCTGMAACAAATAAATCTTCATTTTTAAAATTCAGCCTCTGCATAAAACCAGCTCAAATTGAAGAGGCAGCACATTAACTTACAGACACAGGTTGGCTATCTAAAAGTTGAAAGTAGCATTCAGCTGTGCCCTGTAGACATCTGGATTTCAGTATCTTTATGTGAGTAGGTGTCTATGTTCCTGCTGTCCTGAGTGGAGATGTGGTCAGTACTGATAGTCAGCAGCACCCAGGGAACTGCTCAGCTTACCTTGAAATTGAGTAACTCTTCAGGCTCCTTTGGCTCTGTTGATTATGAGAGGTATTTAGTTGCTTAAAATAGGCATCTAATGCTATTTGAGATACCATGGAGTATTTGAAGTGTTTAGCTGGTGCTAGTGGATGTGAGGAGAGACGTGTGTGCTCTGGAGAGGTCTGATAAAGTATTTTGAGGTATTCCAAATGGTACTCAACTCCTATTCCAAAGCAGCTGAATCAAGCCCTGAGATGTCCATTGGCTACAGTGGGAACTAAGATACTTATTAAACACTGCCATTAACAATATTAGAATTTRTTACTAAGATCACACAAAATGTGTATTATTCTGTAAACAGGAATAAAAGTACTTAAAAACAGCCATGGTAGTGCAGTCTAAAAGACTGACTAGTCTCATATCCTTTCTCCAGCATGTGTGTAGGCAGTTTCTCCAGGAAATAGCAAAAAAGGTGGGCAAACTCTCCTATTCTCCCAGCATTCAGCTCAGGAGAGTTGTTGTGCTGAATGTGGTCTCTGTGTACCTGGTAATCCGTAATGAATGTCTCTTCCACGAGTTTGTTCATTGTCCCGTAGAAGGATGTTAAGTTTGGCAACCACAATATTCTCAGCACTGGCAACATAAACTAGGTTATGAAAGTTTTTCAATACTAAGTGGTATCTATTGGTGTTTTGTTAYTGGAAGAGAAGCAGAAAACATTTAACAAGTTGAGAATCCTGGGACTGTCAGGATCTATTTTAGCATTGTTCTTTGTGTAGAAATAGTGAAATTTTAATTCTCTGTTTGTCAGTTTCTCAGTTGTGAGTGCACATAAAATTGAGCTGCTGATTATCCTTTTGTGGACATTCAATATGCTGTTGCCAGTTCTTATGAGGATGCGGCAAGAATCATCATAGTGTTTTCCTGGCAATACAGATTAACAGACTCACGTGAGAGTTCTCATTTGCATCACAAAGGGGGAAGAAAGTGCTCCTTGATGGACGTGACAAAATCTTGTAAAAGTGAATACTAAAGACTGAAAAACACAGAGAAAACCCAGGAGTACTATAAAAAAACCCTCCTAAAGTCCAGCTTCCAGTGAAGTCAATTTCAAAACTCCAGTACTTAAAGATGAGGTTAAAATTTCATCTATTTTTCTGAAGTGCTAATTTTTTAGGTGCTAATAAGTAGTCTTTAGCTTCTGAGCTTGCTAGAATTTATGGCAGAGCCTCCACTGACTTCAATTCGTATTGGATGGCTCCAGAAAAATAGGAACATAGGGTTAGCAATATGGTTATCAAACGTATGCCATATTACTTGGAAGAGAACAATTTGCTGGACTGTTTCCTGATGCTGTGGTGGAAAGAATCAGATTGGGGGAAGTCTGTGAAGGCTGTATGGAATTCTTAAAAAAAAAATTTCTTTTGCAGAACCCATTCACTGTATGAGGATGCATCTTCAGAACTTCAGGGAGTCGTTTCTGTGGAGGGAAGACATGTACCTGAATCCCAGGCAAGCTCATTCACAGGCACGGGAGCAATGGCAAGGTAACATACTAACTAATACAATTTCCTGTATTAATTTTAATTTGTTGAAAGAGACTTGTTGCAATTTGAAGGCAAAGAAAGAAGAGCCATTTCTTTCCAAATAAAATGGATGGAGTCCAGCTGAGTAAAGTCAATAAGAAGTAACAGAAGTTGCATTTGACCATGATTCTGAACTCATCACTTACTTATTGCTAATAAAAATCTTAGACTCTGAGACATGCTGAATAAGCCCACACAAATTTGCCAAATATAAAAAAATAATTATTTTTACATAATTGTATTTGAAAATACATTGAATGCTGGGGAAATGCATGAAGTCAGGCCAGACTGCAAAGTAAATTGATAAGTGTTTGGTTCTGATAGCTGATGCAATGTTTGTTTCCTATCAGATAAAACTTAAATGATTGTTTCCTTTTGGTAGATGGCTCTGGCAAGGGAGGAGACAGGGGATCTTGTCTTTTGAGTACAAGAACTCTCAGTTTTTAGAATTCAGTTATGTTTATAAAGGATTTGGAGCCTTTGTCAGGAAAATTGAAGCCAACCATTGTCTTAAGTTGTTTATATTATCAGGACTTAAACCTGAAGTGGAGCTTCAAAAACTTATTGTGTCTGCTTTAAGTATTTTTGTCTGGGACTGCAGAGCTCTGCCTTCAGGTACCAGTGTTACACACAACACAGACCATAGACAGTTTAAGCATAGTATATTTTTCAAAGAGCAAAGAAAAAAATTATTATAAACCCAGGGTCATTTAAAGATTTTTGTTTACACTTCAGCCTTTTGGATGGTGGAGAATAAACTTTTATTTCCCTGTTTGGCTGTCAGATAATGACACCACCAGATGAAGACTACAAAGTCTGCAAGAAGTTGAAATGATTATAGGTGTGTGTTTTGTGTAAATATAAAGCACATGAATATATAAACTCATACTGAGAATTTCCTTTTAAAACTGTTCATATTGTTCTTTACTCTTTCTCAGAAGTTTGAATTACATATGTRTATAACTACAGTTATGTATGCTCTGAATAGACAAGGAAGTTTGTGATGTAAGCATGAATGCTTAGCAATTTAAATAATATGGTAACATGACTTTTGAATGGAAATTCTCAAGGACCTAAGACAACTGCATCTGATGGACTTCACTGAGTATCTCACTTGGAGATGCAAAGGCCCTCACTTGACAAGAATATTCTGTTGCTYCTGCAGTGCTGATACAGAAGACTAGGAACTGATGTGTAAGGTATTTTCCTGATCCACTGCAGAAGGTGATTACGAAATTGTGGCAAGTGACTGGGTTCACACAGTTACTCCATCGAGTTTAATTTCATGATAGGTGGAGGGAGATACGGAGAAAAATCCTCCTGGGCTGCTGTTGGGGATGTTTTAAGCCGTCTTAGGTTCTTGTCTGGTTCAGTCGATTTTGCATRTGTGTTCTTTGCAGGCTATCACGATTTGTCTTATCTGTAAGGTCATGGGCCACAAGACACTTGCACCATGAAGACCAAAGGCCTGATTCTTTCCTAGAGCGTATCAGAGGGCCAGAGCTCGTAGAGGTGTCCACTCGGCAAAGTAACATCCGCTCCTTCCTGGGTGTCCGTGAGCGGCCCAGGGGAGTCAACAGGTAAGAAGATGTGTTCGTACTTTCAATGAAGATGACTGAGGTTATGGTGTTTTCTTGGTAATTGGGATGTAAGTTTTATTTTAAGAAGAGGGTAAGGAGCTTAGCATGAGAGATGAACAGAGTATCTAATGCTGCCCAGGAATCTTCACATAACTGAAGTATTGCAGCTTTCAGCAGACTTTCTCTTTCCTCCTCAAACTCAGTATGACAAAGATCTTGAAGTAAAGGATTCTGATCATGCTGCTTCAGGCAGAATGATTTCTCAGAACTGGAATTTTATCGTATGCTAGCTGTGCAACTTGATGTTGCTAAACTTCTCTCTACTAAGGAGAATGCAATTCCTATTTCGGAAATCTAGGATGTTTCTTGTGGCGCTTTAGGATCTTAATGTTAATGCACGTCATCTACAAATATTAGGAAACTCCAAAGAAGCAGWCATGCAAAACATGTCATCGCTTTGTTATACCTACTCAGAAGTTCATCTGATAACATTGCAGAAGGTTTCTGATGCAGAAATGACAAAATCATTTGCATGCTGACTTCACTTATCAGCACACACAGAGTCTGGTATGGAAGGCAGATTCAGTCTCAATTCTTTCCTGATAAAACAACAGAGGCTTGTACGAGAAACCTTTATGTGTTTACAGTTCTTTGACTTGATGAATTATTATTACTTTATAAGTGGATGATACGATGGTTTAAATTTAACTCCAACTAAAATGGGAATATGAAGTCCCAAGACAAAAGCTGACTTTCTGTTTTGCATTATGCTTTGAAGCAGAGACTCCCATATTTTTTTTGCATAATTAAAGATGGGTAGTAAGCAAGTAATAAGTCAATTTGTTCAAAAACYTCAGTAATTGAGACTAAAGCAAAAACTTTTGACTGTCTGTGCATTATACAGGTTACTTTGATTTATTGTGGTCCAGCACAGCCTTATTATCTTCACTTGATCTACTCCTTAGAAATTCAGCTCTAGAGCACATTTTGTTGAATTAGCCAGACTATTGCCTGATTTCTCAGAAGTCTGGATCAGTGGCAACTGCAGGTGTGAAGTAATTAGAGACAAACCTCTGTATAGGGCTATTCAAGCCTCTGTATGAGGCTATTCAAAGTGAATTTGAGCGTACCCATCTTTGCCTTCTCAGTTTTCTGCTGTTGCTGGTTGACAGTAATTCCCAGTTGTTATATCATGAAGGCTTAATTCTGCAGCAATGGTAGGTATGCTTGTTACTTATCCACAAGCCTTGACACTGCATCTGTGAAGAAGACTTGAAAGGATTGAAGAAAGCTTAAAATAGTAGCCCAATGAGAACAGGGCTAAAAATAGTGAGGTGCATGTTGCCATGCACTAATACCGCTAAGAACAGGCTTCAGACATCAGATGTGGTCACAAATGTGTATGCTAAGCACATGGCAAAAAGGAACTGGATGCCTTGAAGCAGTTATGCAAAGGGGCTTATCACACCAGTCAAAATTGACCTTCCTAATCTTATCAGTGCATATGTGAGAAGCTCGTGAGTCAGTCTGTCATGTCGGTAAACACGTGCATGAAATACCAACAGTCTTTACACTCTTTAATGTGTTTTATTTAACTTGCTTGCAGTCACTGGCCCTTAGCCAGGTTCAATGTCAACTATAGCAACAACACCAATGAAGAGTAAGTACCGTTAACTTCCAAACACCTTTCTACTACCAGCACTTTCTCTTTTTCCCTGTACAGCCTAGTGACATTCGTAGTATAAACTCCTTAGCTCTTCCTAAGCCTTTCCTAAGAATATAGTTTTATTATTGAGAAAGATCTAGTTTTCTTAGTAGGAAAAGCATCCTTTATGCTTCCTGTGAACTACTTTTTGTCTGAAGTTATCCTTTCCTCTCTAGGAATGAATTTGACTAAGCATTTAGTCCCTGCCTTCTGTAGTTCAGCTGGCTGATTTTACTGCATTACCAATTGATGTATTAATTTTTCAGTTTTTAAATGAGATTCATGTATTAATTTTCTAATAGTGGTTTTCCTGTTTAAACATACTGGTCCRTTTTTGCAAATCAAGTGCCCCAAAAATTTCAGGTTGTCAAATGAGAAGTGGGTACTGATGAGGGTACCACTCGTGTGCATCTTCAAAGTGTGTGTTTCAGTTCAGCAGATATTGTTGTTTTAGAGAGAGTGATAAGGCTGGTATTGCAACAGCAGCTCTGACAGAAGCTGTCCTTTTGAGTCTATTTTATATAATTGACAAGCTTTTTCACAGTGTTACACCAAAGAGAAATTTATTGAACAATGTGAAGAGCTCCTGTATTTTAAAATCACCCAACACCAATGTTTGTTGCTTGTCTTAGACCACAGCTATCCGAAGACTTATCTGCTCTTTAGTATCCAGCAGCAGATCTCTTCTCATGAATAATGATAGTAATTTTTTTTCATTGCTTTCCAGATGAAAAAGAAAATTAAAAATAATCAATACAACACAATTTCTGTTTGYGTCAGAAATACTTTTAGAAAACTCTTGGGTTTTTTTTCTCCAAATAATTCTATCATAGGCAAGTTTAAACTGTACATTTTAAATGATGCTGCAAAACCTTTGTGCACATAGCTGAACAAGAGATCTTCCTTCTCCTAAAGCAACCTTTTGGTTTGGTTTGCATAACTTCTATTAAAAAGGAAAATCTGTATGCAGTGAATGGAGACAGAAATGTGCAGATTTTTATTTAGACTGCTATAAAAGAAGTGATATAAGCTGGGAGTCTAGCCTGCTAGATGGATCCCAAAGGACTGATTAGGATGGAAATACTTCTGCCTTACTCTGTTTTTGACAATGACTCATGTACCTTGGGCAAAACGTTCATTCTTTCAATGTTTCATTATTTTTAAATGAAGACAAGGCCTGTCTGTCCACCTGCSTGACAGTCTGAAGCAGACTTGATTTGCAAAGTACTTGACAGATGAGAAATGCAAATATTTGACTCATTCAAAGACGATGACAATGTTTTTATATGGGCTGATGAAGTAGTTTTCTAAGTCTAAAGCTGCAAGCTCCTTTTGATATGCTGGAAACACAGCATGGATGCTGCTGTGTTGGGGTCAAAGAGGACAGACACAAACTACAGTTTTATTAGTTACTGGATTCTAGTTTACTCAGTGTGACTGGTAAAGAAAAAGAAATGTGGGATTTTCATTATGTTAAAGTATATCAGGTCTTGGGGRGCTGTACATGATGCTTTCAAATCTTTGATTATGGCAGACCTTTTCCTCTGTGTGACTTCCATTGCCACAYTGCAAGTAGATGGGAGTATGATAAGTTGGGAGTTACTACAACAGAAAGATGAACAGAGGCAACATAAATGGAAGAAACTGACTTGTGAAAGGTACCTGTAGTAGACAGATGAATTTGTAGGAGATCTCAGGCCAGGGAAAAATAAGTATTGGCATTAGATGCTGTGTGAAAGAATGTTTTTTCACTCTTTAAAAAATAAAACATAAACATTGGGGGGAGTTGGAATTGTCAAAATATTCCCTACAAAATTCACCACCACTGAGACTTTTTGATTGATTCTCAMTCTCAACCTACTTTTCCCGGCATAACAAGATCCACAAATGTACAGTGGCCCTACCCTTTGAAAATTGTGTTTACTTGTAACTCTTCTTTTCTGGTAGGAGTGCCAGGCATTTGAAGTATTGAGGAGCTACATTAATGCTAACAACACCAACTGTGACTTTGCTTTTAGATCAGACACCATGCATAGTAATCTGCAGGGAAGTTCTGACATCTTTTTTAAACAGGCAGGATTTGAAAATGAAGCTATAGAGTCCAGAACAGTCAGTGGCAGAGAAATAAATTCTTGAGCAGCAGTTCCCACTGCTGTGTAGGAATCAGCCTTGGTAAATGACAAACTCTTTGATTTGAGATGCATGTAGAAATAGAAGATCAGCCAAGCCAAAGGTTCTTTTCTCCTCCAGTTATGCTCCCTTGCAGTGTATAATTTTGAAGGTTTCGGTGGTATTGGTCAACTTGGTAGGTATTTCCCTGGATGTAGCAGAATGTAGGATCTCACCATTTTTTAGCAAATGAGTCTCGGCTCTTACAAGTTACACTGTGGTGGTGCACCACTGTGGAAACATCTAAGGATGAGAATTGGAACAGGTGCTCATTGCTGATGGGTGAAAGCTGGTACTGTCTTAAAATTGAGGGCTGTCGTCTTCTCCTTTGGAGTGCTTCTTTCTCCCTGTAACAAGCACATTCCTAGATGTGAGTGCCATTCACAGCACAGACCTTTCTGTCCTGGGCAGTATCAGCAAGTGTGCATGGAAAGCACAAGTCCTATAAGCAGCTGTGTAGTCATGCTGAGGAAGAGGTTGAGGAGGTTGCCCTGTTACTGCTTGCTTCACCYATGGGGTTTTTATTTTTTAATATAATTGGAAATTTGTCATGGGAAATGGGAAGAGAGAGACAGATTTGCTGTGAATGTTCCTGATGCTTTGAGTCTTTCATCTTCTTCTGTTTTTGAAGAATGAAGCAAACAGGACAACAGAGTATTTGCAGCTGTCTAGTCCTTTGAGCATTTAGGAGCACTTTTCACCTGTTATTACATATTCTGTCCTTGCTGTGGGATGTTGCTGTCATTGAACTCATTTGTCTTTCCTTGACACCAGTGCAAAGGGAGGCTCAGACCCAGTCTTGGCAGTTCAGAGAACACGAAGCTCCCATGGGAGCAAGCATCCATGGCTTTCATCCAAACCAGACATTATGTGTGGGAAGTTTTGTTTATATATGCATTATCCACATACACTGTAGTGTCAGGAACACTCTTAGGCTTTTCTGTCTAATGGGGACACTTTCTACTTCAAGGACTAGACAAATCTCAAGTGAAAAAGAAGGACATCTCAGAAGATGGATTTTCTGCTTGTGCAAATGAGCACTGTTCTTTATGTTACATGATTCTTGACCAAGGCATGTAGCAAATCTAGCTTTAAGATTAACTATTGACAGAATCTTGAGAAAGACGTTAACTTTCTGCAGTTTTGAAAAGTATTTGTGGGCCTGTCTGCATAAGTCAACATATTTCAAGACTCTTCTGTTCAGAAAAACCTAAGAACAGGGCAAGTCAGGTCCATAGGCAATGAATTGATTAAAATTTTGCTGGTTTTAAAGAACCACGAGAGGAGATTCAGCCTCATTTTATTATCATTAAAGCTTCAGACAGTCATGGTGAGGTTTTGGCTGTGCAAAGAATGTTGGCAGTAAGTTTGTTAAGCCGTTTCACATTGTCATCATTTGATAGGTTTCTTTTTAAATGCCTGGGTTCTAAAGAGTCAAACAAACTGAAAGCATTTACTTAAAATCAGCTTGGTACACTGATGTCTGAAAGGGTCAAGAAAGCGTGGGTGACTAATGCAGAGAATCAGCCAGCTGGTTACCTGATGTGATGGTGTGGTGGTGTGGTGGTGTGGTGGTGTCAGGGTGAGAGGTCTCAGCCTGTAAACCATTTTTGCCAGTTGGATCCCTGTCCTACTCTACCCAGAACCTAGTCTAGTCTCCTGTACCTCCACATCCACCCTCTCCCTTAACTGTTTCAGTATTGGTAATATTGCTAAGCTTTGCATTATGTTGTACAGCAAAAAGGAAGAAAAGAAAGAGGTTAAAGAGGAGAAAAAAGAGGAGAAAAAAGAGGAAAAGAAAGAGGAAAAGAAAGAGGAAAAGAAAGATGACAAAAAAGATGACAAAAAAGATGATAAAAAAAAGGAAGAGTAAGTATAAAGAATTAATGTGTGCTTGTGACACAACACAGTACAAAACATGGTATGGCATTTCATTGTAAGACTTTCACAATTATTGTTCTGTAGACTGCAGATTCTTAGCTTGTCAAGTCTTTTGTATGTTTTCCCCTTTGCAAAGGTTTCAACTGCTCAGCAAAGTTGTTGCATCTTGAAGACCTGTGTTTAGACCTGTCAGAAGAACCTTCCTATGTCAATGAAAGGGAATTAAGCTACATGTGGTCACTTTGAGTTGAAGATCAGATTTTTTACTATGAGAACATTTTAGGACAGCTGCCTGTTTTGTAGAGCTGTACAGACTTTTCATTGTTTCAGAATTTCCATAACTATTCAGAGCAGATGAACCAGAAGTCTGGTTCATCTTACCATGTAGAAATATCTCACATGTAGAAAATTAAAGATTTGCTATTAAGTTTAGTTACTTCACTGACTAGTATATTTAATTACTTAATATGGTGCAGTTCATTGCTAGTGCTCACTAAAGTTTGCTTCTGTTGGTTGGGGATGATATATTTCTGAGTGAGATCATTTGAATGTTTGTGACAGAAATGGATCCTGTTCTTGCTTTGCTCCCCTAAAGCTGACCCGAATACAGTACAATTTAGTATTACCAGTGATTAAAAGTAACAATGATGGCAGATAAAGAGAGTGTATTTGAGTGGACTTCACACTTAAGGAGTATGTTAGAATAATATACTCTGGGTTTATATGTATTTATATGGTGGCCCATCCTATGTAGGCATGGAGACATTGCAAATGGAACCCGCTTGATCTCAAGTTCTTTATTAACTAAAGCTTTTCTTCTTTTCTTCAATTAGAAAACCTTTGTTCTAAGGATTCTCTTTTGACTTCAATTACTATATAGTGAAAGCCTGAGTTTTGCAGTAGCCAAAAGTGTGTTAAAACATTTTGTAAAACTAAATAATGTTTTAATGTCTACAAGGTAGTGTCCTCTGACATGTAAAAACCATATTTCATGGTCCCCAGTTTTGAGATGATGACCAGTTTTGTAGAATAAATGGTTTGAAACCAATAGTGAAGGTGGTAAAATAAATACTTTTTAGATTAAATCTGTTTCTTTTACTAGCATCACCTGGACATTCATCTGACAGCAATGATAGTGCCAGAAATACAGACAAATATGAAATAAATGATCATTACATTTTAATATATTTGCATTCTCGGAGATTAGGAAAAGTCACACACATAYTTACTCGAGCATTACCTGGTCACATATTCCCCACGCTATTACACAGTTCACTGATGACACTTTCACTGTTGAAATAACTTTTGCAGCTATGGACCTCAGATCCACTAGTAAATATTTCCTCTGATTACATGCCTAGTTGCTCTGCATTCCATATTGACCTTTCTCATGCTGGAGATGGGCACTTCTGAGCATAYATAATACGTGCCATTAGCCATGCTGTTCTTTAAATCTTCAGATTCCAGGCCTGTATGTGTCCTTTAGCATCACTTCCTTGTTGTGAGGTCTAGGGAGCCAGGACTGTGAGTGTGTGGAATTTACCTTTACATACTAAGACATGTTTCAGCTCTAGTCACACACACTGTATGTACATATGCACATGGAAATTCTTACTTGTACAGACATGTATTTGAATACATACATGTTTTACTTGTTCAAGTCCATGCTTATACAGTCATTTCCATAATAGAATTTCCTAAAAATCAAAAATTAGCTTGCAAATGGAGGCTCTTTCTCTAGCAATGGAATGTAACCTTGTAACTGGAGTGATAATAAGAAACATTTAACAATTAACTCTTTTTTTTCAGTGGGGAGCTTAATACAGAAGGCTGTGGTTTTCAGCCTGGGAGATGTGAATGTCTGTGTTTTTCTTTCCACTCTTACTTACTTTTTCAAAGTTGGGTCAAACAAAGAAATAGAGCTTGTCATATGGGATGCATGATATCTGACGTGGACTGCCTGCGGGGATASTTTCTCAGGCAGCTGTGAGTTCATCATGAGATGAGCAGCCTCCAGAAGAGGGAGATCCAGCAGGTTGCTTGCTTACTTTTCCAGTGTAAATCTGCATGTTTTACTTTCCAGGCCGAAAAAAGAGGTCTTTGTGATAGATCCTTCAAGCAATATGTACTACAACTGGCTGACCATAATTGCAGCACCTGTGTTCTATAACTGGTGTATGCTGGTGTGCAGGTATGGATTTAAGTTAATAATAATTTCACATTTCAATCATTATGTTTCCTATGTAAATCACCCTCTTACCTCCCTGTGGTATCTTTTGGGTGACTCACCTAGAAGATTTACAGTTTATATACCCTTAGGGATATACAATACCGCTGGGAATAGATGGCCAGTGTTTCTTTTTTAAATCTTTTTGTCTAAAACTAGGTGGTTTTAACTTGCAGTAAGCGTCCTCATGAGCGCTGGTGTGGCCTTTGTGTGCCACCTGCTGGCTGGCGGCTGAGCTGTGTCCTGGCCACTGCAGGCTCCCTGAGCACTGCCAGGGATGAGGGCTTCTTGTCACTCGGGAGAGGACAGAAAGGAGGGGTGTGGGCAGTGGTGGGGCCTCTTAAATTCATACAGTGCATCTTAGAGATGCTTGAAGGGCGGGAAGATTTAATGAAAATATTTATTTTCCCTTGTAGAATGTGGAAATCAATTTGAATCAAAGTGATGGAGGGCTGTTGAAATGGTTCCCTTACACTGTGTTAGATAGCAGGGAGAAATGAGGATGGCTTGCCAATGAGAAACAAATCTTATGTATTGGAATCATCTTATGGAGATGTGTATCCTGTGAAATCTGATGCATTTTTAATTGTAGGGATATGTGTAATCCTCCATAAGTGCACTTGTGTGGCATATATGTGTTCAAGTTTTATTCCTGTCCAGAACACCTTTGAATTCTGGAAGATCTGGTGTCTGTTTGGACATAACTCTAGTGTGCAGATGTCTGGGCATGGAGATCTGCTGCCTCTAATATTTCCATGCCAGCAATGTGCACTAACATGCTGCTGGGACACATAATGCAAGTACTCTGCTTATGCAGTTGGCCTAATTTATTTATTTTTTTAAAATGTTTGCTTCTTCAGAGCCTGCTTTGATGAGCTTCAAATGGACCATGTTAAATTRTGGCTGTTCTTGGATTATAGCTCTGATATCGTGTATGTTTTTGACATGTTTGTCAGATTCAGAACAGGTGAGTCTTTCTGGGATTTTGCAGTATTTTTAAATAGTGCATGTATATAAAGGCTGGAAACAGAAATACCCCTCTGGGTTCTGACCAGTGTAATATCCTGTCTCTGGAGAGGCCAACAGTGGAGGCTTTGGGAAGATGAAGTGCCTGATCAGTTTGAATTTTTTTAAGGCCAAACATTTCAACACTTGCTCTTCACTTGTCTCTAAATTCGGTTCTGTCAGTAATAGGTGTGCCAGGTGCTGACTGAATAGCCACTGTAACAGGCTGCGTTGGGAAGGGACAATAGGGTGGGCACTTTGGGCAAGAAACCAACTGCACCCCATAAGTCCTATTTTCTTAACCAAGTTGTGCAGCATCCTGGTCAGAAGTGGTTATTGAGTTGGTCAAGTTCAAGACCTGGCACCCATCTTGGCTCTCAGTCTGTGGTCCTATGCCTAGAACCAGCAGTGCAGCCCCTCTGCTGCCAGCTGTGTTTCCTGCAGACTCGGTGAGGTCCTGGCTGGTTTTCCCACTGTCTGAGGATGGGATAGGGTTAACCCAGGCCCCTCTGCTTAGGTCCTGCCATCCTGGAGGAAGTGTGAACCTAGAGGATCTGTGAGGACTGTGCCATGTCATACATGAAGTGCTTCTCTTCAGCTTCTTGTTCCTGTTTCTGTAATCCAGGCAGGCTGAGATTTGAACCTTCAAATGGAATCTGTTTTAAACTGAACAAGGTCATAATAATGGCCTAAGCAAAGACATACAGTCATCCATACCACTAAGTTGCTGGAATAGTCCTTGATGCATTTTGGTGATTGCACTTTGGTCGATGCCAGTGAGCACTCAGGCAGTGTCTGGACACAGCTAGTAGGACAGCAGAGGCTGGGTATTGTTCATAGTGTTGTTTTTGGAGGGGCCTGGAAGAACTTACATGTGAAAAGAAGCTGTCATGGTAGCTGGTCTCAGGGCCAGAAAACATTTCCTGTCTCAATCTGTTGACTGGTACAKACACAGCCTGAAGATGTCCCTTGAAAGGGTCCAAAACAACACTGATCATTAAAAAAATGACAGTCCTTTTAAATCTTTCATTTTAACATCTTAACTATTTTTATCTATTTATTTATTTAAAGCCATGGTGACAGCTTGATGTTAATTATGGCCTGTGACAAGTTGTGAACATAATTACAAGACAGGGGCTAAAAATGCTGTCATGTGGGAAGCACACAACTCATGGCAAGCCGAATTCTTAAACTTAGCAAGCACCTTGTTCAACGGGAAAGTCAGTTTCAGATACCAGCCTAAATCATAAGACTGCTCTATTTGGGGCAGGATGAGGGGCTTCATCTTCTTTGTGTAGCTAAAATGTCAACTGTGCCAACTAAATTTACCTTCTGCAGTTATATCTGTTACTGTAATGAGAAGGAACTGAGCAGAAATTAGGACCATGGGCTGTCCTGATAATGATTATGTGGCTGTTAAAGCCTGGTTAGAATGTTGAATTTCCAGGCCTGGATTGGAACTGCAGCACTGCTGCAGCTGTCTCCTGAATGCTTTGGTGCAGGTGTCTGCTGCAGTTCCAGGCACTCCAATAAAGAAATTGCTTCTTTTAGGTGCCAAAATCTTTGTCAACTCTCTTAATAGTCTCTCTTGGCTCTGCCTTTGCCTGCTGCCTTTTCCTGTAAGTCTGCAAGGTCCATCTGCCCTGGGGACAGAGGTTCTGGAAGCCTTTGGGGCAGAGYGTGACTTGCTGCTGTCTAAGGGCAGATCTGGCTTTGAACTGGGATCTAGGTAGCCCCACGACTACTCTGGTCCACTTCTCCATGGTGCATTTCTCTCTAGATGCAGGGCCAGTTGGACTGTATTTCACCTATTTGGTGGCTGTGCACTGTGGAACAGAGAAGATTCATGTCTCAGCAGCTGGTCGTGTTTAGCATACCCTGTGTTCTGATGCTTTCAAAAGATTTTACTGTAAGACTTCAGTTCCATAAGGGAACAAAAGGAGCTGAGACGTTTTATCTCCCTTCAGGAGGAAGGTGTTTTCAAAGTTAATTTTCATAATTGTGAGTCAGAAATTCATCTGTCTGGCCAACTTTTCTGTTTAGTTGCATAACTAAAAGGCCCGTTTGACCAGCTTATTCAGCAGTTTTCTGGGAGGTAACACATGCATGGCACAGAAACTGCTTCCATTTGTAGTCACTATCAGGTTGCAGATCCCAAGCCAGATACACRCAAATAGATGAGGCATCTCCAGATACACCACACATTCCAGAAATACAGCCGTGCTGTGTAGGGCACAAAGAAATGCAGCTTGTCTTCCTCAGCAGATGCTTCCCTGAGAAAGCTATAGATTGCTTGTAGATTGCTAAGGGATTAGTAAAATGTTATAATCCCAGATATGCAGAGAATGTTTTGGGTTTTTTTCTGTGGACTTTTTCTCCTGAGTGGCCCAGTGGGCAGACAGTTGGATATCCCCACTTGCAACTGCAGCAAGTACTTTGCAGTGCGTAGGCTGTTCCTCGTGGAACATTTTTAGTGCTCTCAGAGGTACAAAAGAGCACTGTGGCTCTACTATCTGCAGTAAAGGTCTCTTAATGCAGTTYATGTCTTCTCATAAATTTTTTAAATCTAATACTTTTCAAAGTCTTTTGAATGAAGAAATATCGATGCACAAAATTCTGCTTAGTAGCTCTCTGACTAGAAACACAAAAAAGTGCAAATCAAGGAAAATCTTGTCAGTTTTAACATTGGATACAAGAGGAAAAACATGGGTCAGGGAGGGTGAGAACTGGATTTCTTTATCTCAAGGATATCTATATTGTTTGGAAAAAGTTTCCAACAATCCATTATACCTACTTATTCTTGGTATTTATTTAAAAATACTCCACTCCAATTTTATACACAATAGTGTAACACCTGCTTTAGTTATGACTCATGCCAATGATTCATGAAAAATTAGACACTTGAATCTCCCTCTTTTTTCCCAAAGATACTTAAAAGAAAAAGATACTGCTGTCCCGGAATACAGTGGAAAACCTCAGGGAGCACTGTGGTAATAATAGAATTCTTAATCATTATATATCAGCTTTGAAACTTGACTGAAATATTTAAATTTGCAATTAAATGACCTCATAGTGTATCAATGTCTGTAGGCATGACACTACAAATTCTAATATTCTCAGGTRTGTGAAATGTAAGGCACTCAGTACTGTTGATGGCATTTTTATTCTAACACGTAAAATCTGTCTTTTTATTCTCTGAAGGCTTCCTTGAACAAGGCTTGCTWGTTAAGGATGAGAAGAAATTACGAGAACATTATACCAAAACTTTGCAGTTCAAACTGGATGTGCTGTCTCTTCTGCCAACAGACCTGGCATATTTGAAGCTGGGTTTGAACTACCCAGAGCTCAGATTTAACCGCTTATTGAGAATCGCTCGGCTCTTTGAGTTCTTTGACCGTACCGAAACCAGGACAAACTATCCAAACATGTTCCGTATTGGAAATCTTGTGTTGTACATTCTTATCATCATCCACTGGAACGCATGTATATACTTTGCGATTTCGAAGGTGATCGGGTTTGGAACCGACTCCTGGGTGTATCCCAACGTGTCYGTTCCGGAGTACGCGCGCCTGTCCAGGAAGTACATTTACAGTCTGTACTGGTCGACGCTCACGCTGACAACCATCGGAGAAACACCGCCCCCGGTGAAAGACGAGGAGTATCTCTTTGTGGTCATCGACTTCCTGGTGGGTGTGCTCATCTTCGCTACCATTGTCGGTAATGTTGGCTCCATGATTTCCAACATGAATGCTTCCAGAGCAGAGTTCCAGGCCAAAGTGGATTCCATTAAACAGTACATGCAATTCCGAAAAGTGACTAAGGATTTGGAAGCCAGGGTTATTAAGTGGTTTGATTACCTCTGGACCAACAAGAAAACAGTGGATGAGAAGGAAGTTCTCAAAAATCTGCCTGACAAGTTGAAGGCTGAAATTGCCATCAATGTCCATTTGGACACACTGAAGAAAGTGCGTATATTCCAGGATTGTGAAGCTGGACTTCTCATTGAGCTGGTGCTGAAACTGAAACCTACGGTCTTCAGTCCTGGGGACTACATTTGCAAAAAAGGAGATATTGGAAGAGAAATGTACATTATTAAAGAGGGAAAATTGGCTGTGGTGGCGGATGATGGCATAACCCAATTTGTAGTGTTAAGCGATGGCAGCTACTTTGGTGAAATCAGCATCCTAAACATCAAAGGTAGCAAATCTGGCAACAGGAGGACAGCCAACATTAGGAGTATTGGTTATTCTGATTTATTCTGCTTGTCTAAGGATGATTTAATGGAAGCCCTCACAGAATATCCAGAAGCGAAAAAGGCTCTGGAAGAGAAAGGGCGTCAAATTCTGATGAAAGACAATTTAATAGATGAGGAGGCAGCAAAAGCAGGAGCTGACCCAAAAGACTTGGAAGAAAAAATAGGAAGACTTGAAGTAGCTCTGGATACGCTGCAGACGAGGTTTGCAAGGCTCTTGGCAGAATACACCTCTGCTCAACAAAAGGTGAAACAGAGACTTGCCAGAGTAGAAACCCGAGTGAAAAAATATGGTAGTGGCAGCTTATCAGTTGGAGAAGGAGAGGCTGAAAAACCTGAGGAAGAGAAAAAGCAGTAATAGAGTATTTATATTTCCTCATTTATTAGAGAAAGTTGAAGGGCTGAAAGCCATAAATGTATGTAAATATGTGTGTGCATACATAGACATGATTATTTTTATATGAACTCAAGAGAATGGTTTTTAGCATTTTTAACTGAAGCAGTATTTCCTTGTAAATAGAACACTCACCTTCTTAGGGGGAGATTTGGTCTGGCACTTGGGTACTTTTTTGTACTGAGAGTGGGTTTCTTACAAGTTGTGCTCAGAATATCTTTTGTGTTTGGTACCTGTAGGTCTTGACACATTGCGTCTTCCCATGCATCATACGTTAAGAAGGCATTGTAGAAGGGACTGGGTTTTTTCCTTTCTAAGGGCTTAAAAAATATTTACAGGGTACACTGCTCTACCTTGCTACCTTAGGAGCTGATTAAATGCATGGATGGATGTCTGGGTTTCTCAAAATCTTTGTTCTTTCACAGTGTTGAGTCTGTGCAAACAGTTGGACGACAGCTAAACCAGTACCTGGCCACTGCAGTGCAGCCCTGCATGTGTATGAAATAGCTGTGCATCGGGATGCTTTAGTCTGATCCTGCCTAATGAGCTGGGCTCTGCACAAAGGACCATGCTGACAGAGTAGCAGTGCTCATTCATGTCCCTTCTGGCATGGTCTGTGACAGCCTTTGCTGCTCTGCAACTGCTTCACCAGGGAAGAGAGTGGGAGATCCCCTCTTTGGTTTTTTTTAGCCCAGTTCCATCCCCCCTGGTAAAACTGTCACTTGGAAGGGAGTCCCCAAAAGCTCACTGGTGGAAGGCATCTGAGGCAATATGGCTTCACCAAACATGGGAAAAGAGGGCCCTGGTGTGTGCAGCTCTGGTATGCAGGTGCTGAGTGAACTCCCTGTCCTCAAGTGGGCTGTCCCCAAGGGACGCTACTGAGAAAACCAATGGGTTGGCAGGCAGGCTCTCCCTGCCTGCCAGCCAGCCTGCTCCCACAACAGGGTTTCTCCAAGGCAGGGAGAACAAGCCCTGTGTTGAAAGTCGTTCCACTCACTTGGGCCTGTTTTCTTCCTTTTCCTTTCTTTTAAGGATGCCTATTCCATCTCCTTTTGCTGTTTACTGCCATCTTTTCTCCAAAGCAGTTGTCACACTGTTTCCATTAGTTAGGGAGAATGCAGAAGATACTAGCTTTCATTTTTTGCTGTATTTTTCTGTCATTCAACTTTCCTTACGTTACTTTCATCCTCCCGTATCTCACTGGCTTTTGAAAAGTATGGAGTAGCAGAGGCTGTTCAGCATGCATGGCATGGGATCCTGCAGCGGCATTAGGTATTACTATGGGCAGTGCTCTGAATTTTAGTTGTTCTCAGCCCTGACTTATGACAGCATGTGGGGTGGATGGCTTGTTGGAAAATTGGTGAGGAACCCACTGAGAAGAGGGTGGTTTAGGTGGATGGTAGTGGAATGAAAAGAGGCTAAACTGAGTACAACTGCTCAGACTAAGCCCTTATCTCCAGGCAAGCAGCTGTCCCGTTCTGTTGACACTTCAGAGCCTGGTGGAGACAAATCTGTCAGTGATTAAAGAATGGGGCTTTGCCAGCAATACCAGCAAAAGGACCACAGGGTAGGAATGTCCACACAGGGCCCATGTCTAAACACCTGTTATTGTTAGTCTGGAAGCCAACTACACTTAGATATCTTCTGTAGACTGGGCTTAACCTTTTTTATCAAAATATTCACTGATTGTAACCAAGATCTGTATGTGGCCAGTGGCACTCGGGAGTAGTGGTCTGTCATATAAATCTTGTCCTTATTTTCTTTAAAGGCTTGAGACAAATGGGGGAGGTCCAAGAGGCTGGTTTTGGCAGGGGTGTAGTCTTGGTCCCAGCCAGAGGCAGGCAGGGCTGAGGTGGAGCCGGGCTGGTTGGAGGATCCACTGTGAGCACAGACGGTGCCATCAAGGCTGCTGAACTTGCAGCTTTTGCCTGGTGACAGAGACAGGTTCCACACTCACCTTGGCTGACATTCGCTGTTGTGTGACTCAAACCCACCATATCTTGTAGGGGTTTTGTGCTTATCAACATGTTCTCCATCAGTCATCATTCTCTGTAAGTACCCAACCATCTACCCAGTATAGCACAGCTGTTCCAGCCCACTAGGTATATACAAGTAAAACCGTTTAAAGTACTATTTATACCAAATTTATACCTGTTTAAAAACCCTACAAACACAGGACTGCTTCTTTACCTGATGGATCAGAACAGTCTAATCTATCAGTTAAATACATGTTTTGCTCTTCCCTTTCTGTGCCTCTTGATCTGGTTTTCATATGCCAGAAAAGGAGCATTTTGATGCTATTGGCTTCAGTCACTTTGAAACATACAGCTTCTGGCATGATGAAATCACATCCTTTGACATCTTTCATCTCTGTAAGATGTTTTTTCCTCTTCTTTAATGTGGCTGCAGCATGTACATTAAAATATTTTGAGTAATGTTCACGCAACTCTGTGTTTTCTCTTATCCATATCCCTCTAGATTTTAGTGTTTCAGGACATTGATCATGTCAACATTACACAGTCCAGAAAATCATTAGCTGGAGCAGAGATCTGAAGTGACAGAAAACCAAGTGGGAATGGTGGTCTCCCCTCACTGCAGGGCAGCTGGCACACAGCTTTGGTCCCAGGCCCAGTTTTGACACTATCCCTGTGTTTGCAGATACCACACAGGCACAAGAGCCCGACCATTATCCCACTGCCCGAGGGGTGCCAGGTCCCATGGGGCGCAGAGCCTGTCAGGCTCTTCATGCTGCTGCCACCTGTCTCCTGTCCTCCCTTTCCCAGGTCCAGGCAGAGCGGTACAGCAGGGACAGTGACTTGTCTAGCAGAAATAACAGTGTGCAGCTTTCTGCTACTCACACACATCACCCACCAAAAATTGCCTGGCACGGACTGGGCTGGGCTGGTCCTTCAACCCTGCCACATGAGAAAGCAAGAAACAGGGCAGTGCTTTTGAACATAGATCCCAAATCTAGAAACAGGTTTAATGGCCACAGCACTCACTTCATGTGGGCCTCAGTGGGTGGCCATGGGCTGGTGCTGCTGCTCCAAACTGCCTGCACTGAGTGAGACACCAGATGGGCAGTCTGAGACGTTTGAACATCTGCTCCACATGCAAAAGGAGAGGAAAGGTGGTGGAGTGGCACACTATGCTCCAGCTGCTGCTCGGAGTGAGCTTTCCCAGGGAAAGGGCTTTGAGCCATGGACCCTGTACCCTGACAGCAAAGCCTTGCTCCTCTCTGAAGTGCTCTCAGTAGCAGCAACCCATCCTTTTACCCTCATCTCCTACTATCATTTTACTTTACAGTTTTTACAGTAGAAAACTGCCCTGGAATATTCAGTGAATTGGACTTCAGAAGTAGCAGTGACTGCAAAACAGCTCATGTATTTGGACAGCCAAGGCTTGGGGTTCCCTTGACAGTGCAGCTCTTTCTTCAAAAACAGCCCAGGGAAGGTACAATTGTGCTTTTAATTCTTTTTCCAAGGCATCTGCTTTATAGTTTCATTCCTGCCAAATATTTATTTATGTACAATAAGAGGGCTCTACTTTACATTAAAAACCAAACTGCTCATTGTCCTTCCTGCACAAAAGCGTTAGTGCTTTCTCTGAGCTGGTCCGTGTGTTGCTGGCGTTGGAGAACACCCTCGTGTCTGTGTCACTGCTGACACCAAGGATGAGACACTCACAGGCCAAACCTAGTCCAGGTTGTCCAGTGAGATAACACAGGTGGACTAAAGGAGAGCTGCTCCTGAAGATTTGTGAGATGACAGCATTTGCACTTGGCTTCAAAGTCAATTCCCCAGCTCTTCTATTAATGTTTCCAACCTGGAACAAACAGAATCAAACCCTTGTTTACATAATTCAACATTAACGAAACCCCTTAGTGTATCACTGAGAGCAAGCTGAATTATGCACTAAATGGATCTGGCAACTGTACAGGCAGTTAAAGTACAAGATTTCAGTTGCGGCAGCTTTCCTGAGGGAAACCATCAACCTGGGACTACCCCCTCCTCCCCAGCCCCCTTCACAGTCGAGAGCACGAGGAGAATGGTACCTGGGAAGTCCTTAGAGGGAGGATGGAGAAGCCTTGCACCCTTCCACTCTGCCTTGGATGGATGAGGAGAGAAAAACACACAAGCCCTGAGGAACAAGCTCTGAGGCTGAAAATAGTGAGGCCTTTTGTTTCTGAAATTCAGATTTTGCAACCATTTCCAGCTCAAAAATCAGGGGCTGAAGCTTGCTGCTGCCAACCGCCCTTGCTGCTTCACTGCGGAAAATACAGTTCTGCAATCCTCCCCGTTCCACACCCTAGGAGCAGAGGGAGGAGGAAAGACTTGCACTCTTTAAGCAGTTATTTAAGGATGAACACAAACATTAGCTTTACTCCAGAAGCGGCAGCAGTTCTCAAAGATTCCCTTCATCAGAAGCTCTGGGCTCCTGCAGGGAGAGTGCAGGTTGCAGTGCCAATGGCTCAGCTTCCATGGGCTGTCTTCCCAAGAGGCTGAGGAGGACACTACCCAGCTCTAACAGAGACCTGTCTTATTTGTATAGGTAAATCAGGGGTAGGTTACTAAAACCAGAAGTGCAGAAGCATGGAAGGAATTTACTAATGGCTGCTATTCCATTTTTCTTTTCTTAGCATTTGTGGTGGCTGGTACCAACCTTTCTGTAACAGGGCAACTGAAGAACAGTAGCATGGAAAATCAGGAGAGCACAACTGTATTCCAGAGTGAYGGGCAGCTTGATGAATGGCTATTAATTTCTCAGCTTTTTGACTGTTTGAATATGTAATTTCTTTAGTTTCCTGACAAGGAAAAAATCCCCAAACAATTCTGTTCTTATTGCCAACAGTTATATCCCACCATTGCCCTGGAAGGGGAGCCACCCCACAGCAGTCACATCCGAGCAGCCCCTCCAGGTGGGTGGCATGGCAAGAAGCCATGGGAACTACCTGCCTTTCCAGAGAAGGAGACAGAGAAGCACAAAAGGATTTTTTTTGCATAGCCTATGTCCAGGGTTGATGAATTAAACCAACTGTGTTGTAAAGATCTACTCTTTTTTAGGACAACTGATTGCCAGTTCCTCACTGAAGTACAAATATTTTACTTGGAGAATAGTGCAGATAATTCATCCAACTTCCTGCAGTGGGATTCCCAGTTTTCAGATTACTTGTAGATTTAGGCTGTTTAAAGCAAGTCCTCAGGCTGCTTGTTTACAGGTACTCATCCAATGCTTGGCACAGGAAAGCCTCTCTTACAGCAGCAACTTTAGGCACTCTTGGTGAAGGAAATTATCTGGAGCTGGGATTTGTAATAGTTCTGGCTATTGAAAGCCCAATGCCTCATCTCCTTGCAGTAACAGCTGCCTCTGACCACACTTGCATCAAGGTTAGGAAAAAAGCTTATGTCTAGCAACACAAAGCTGCAGAGCTTTTCTAGGAAAGCACCTCATGCCTTTCCAAATACATCAGCTGCCACCACAGCTCATTTATCCCGTCAGCCACAGCAAGGCTTCTCTCTGCATGTCTCAACCTGAGTGCTGACAGCACAGGGGAAGCTCACGGCTCAAGGCAGACTGACAGACGAGCTGCCCCCAAGCAGAAACAATTTCAGTTCAGGGCTTCAAGGCCGACTGTTTCACTCCTGACTGCACCAGCTGTGAGCACTGGCACCCAAAGGAGGATGAGTGTGGTGAGGAAGGAGAGGAGCAAGAAAAGAGCCATGCAGCACCTTGGGGCAGCTGCCAAGAGCAGGGGTGACAGACACGTGCTGGGCGAGGGAGACACCCCAAGCAGCTCAGCTTACTGCCACTGGGGAGGGGGGCTGGTACAGAAGGGATGCTGCAATCTGGAGCAAGAGAGAGAAAGCAGACAGGAAACCCCATTCTATCTTCACCTGCTAAGTTTTCAAAACAGGTTTACACTTAAAAGTTTGGTGGCCAGAAGGGGCCCAAGCAAGACTGATGGGTGACAGGAATGACTCCAGTGGAACATGCTCCCCCTCCCCAGCCACTGCCGGTGCTGAGGGCAGACCTGCTGCGCAGCACTGCAGAGCTGCCTGCTCCATATGGGCTTTAGTCCTACACAGCTTCACTCTCACTTGGGTAGGGGGAAGGGAAAATTGCAGAGAAAACTCAGGAAGTGAAAAGGCCAACTGATGCTGCCATCAGCCACTAGGAGACTCTAGAGGCTGCAACAATCCTCAGGATCCATGATTCCCAGAGGAAAGGTGAAAAACAGCAGGGTATGGCTGCTGGAGGCTCCCACCCTGCAGATGCTGGGAGGAAACTGCTGAAACAGCCCATTCTTACCACCTACAGCCCTGCAGCAGCGAGGCTTGGAGGCAGCAGGCAAATCACTGCCACCAGCTGCCTCCAGTGCCACTGAGGGGCTACAGCAGGATGTGACAGCCAAGAGCACTGGCTCGGGGCCACACCTTGTCGTAGGGGAGAAGCCAAGAGCACAAAAGAGAAAGAAGAGACTAAACCCATCCTCTGAAGGTGGCAACAGAGGACGTGGGGGTCGCAGAAACAGTCCCCAACCCAGGAAACCTTTTCTAGAGCTTAAACACTGAGAAAGCCTCTCTTCTCCAAAATCAAAGCTGGCAAGAAAACTGGCTTGAATGATAAAACTGCTTGTCCAAAATGCTGCAGGTCTGGAGCAGGATTGCTTCTGAAAGGCCCGAGGACGCTGTCTGGAACAACTCCTGCCACAGGAGCAATGCTCTCACCAAGGCTGGCTGCTGGCCATTACAGCTAGGGCAGAAAGCAGAGCCTGGTGTAAAAGACCAGTGCAAGAGCAACGCTTATCAGATGCTCACAAAGTCTGAAAGTAAWGTATTTGAAAGGAAAGTATCCATATTACAGGGCAAAATGTCATTTGCTTTATTTCAGGTGACTTGCTACAAAATTCATAGTGTTCTTCATGCATAGCTGATAATTAAAAAAAATATCAGTGTGCATGGCACAAGGGAGATTATTCTTTTGAAAACACCCTTTCATCTAGAAAACATTCTTGTGCTGAGTTTCCCATTTTTATTAAAATCAGTTATATTAGGAAACAAACCTCCTTCAACTGTAACATATTGGCTCACCTGGTCTTTACCCCTTGCTGCTCAAACACCGAGGGCTTGCAAAGGGAAATATTAAATCAAATGCAGCAGCACATGATGTATGGCAGCTAAAAACCTGGAACAGGAAAGTTCAGCTAGTTGCCATTCTAGAGCCAGTTACTCCTGAGCACTGTTGCTCACACTGCTGTTCTATACAGGTCTGGAAGCAGAAGGATGCAGTGGGAAGACAGATTTAAGGTTTTCTCTGTACATGACCCCCATAACACAGCAGATACACCAAAGCTTTCGGTGACATTAAAAAGAAAGGCTCTGTGTCAGCTTTGCGTGTGACAACAGTGGAGTCATAAATCTTGAGGCTGCTGCAGTTTTGATCTCCACTTGACATTGGTCAGTCTGAGCTGTGAGCCAAGGCCGCAGGAGCAGCAGGATCCCTGCGCATGCTGTTGTTTGGAGCTGAGCTGTGCTGCCCATCCTTCCAAGGGCAGAAGCCTAACTCCAGCAATTGCTATCTGACTTTGAGTCAGCTCTAGTCTCAATTTTTAAGTCTCAGAACTATGCACAAACCTACCCAGCAAGATAATGTAGGCGTTCTTAATGCCATTTTATTGTCCTAAAATAGAATAATGGTTCCCACCCTCTACTTGCATCTCCAATGTCCTTGTCTGTTAGACATTTCCCCCGTCAAAAATCCCAAAGCAGGATATGTATTGAGCAAGACATCCATAAACACAAGCACACTAGGCAAACTTCAATTATTTATCAGGATTGCTCTCTTGATGTATCCTACGAATAATGCAGAACAGAACAAAACTACACTTGCATATCAGAAAGCCTCATATCTGCAATTAAAACCACCTTCCCACACACTTTTTAATTTTGTTAATGAAGAACAATAAAAATCAAAAGCTGAAGATATCTTTAGATGGAGCACTAGAGAAAAATACAATAACATTATTTTAGGGGTTTTCCAAATGAATTCATCTGGGTAAGAAGTGACCTGTCTAAAGACAAATGCCAGTATCAACTCTTATTTCCAAAGCAGTGTCCCTTCTGTGATACAGTATAAAACTGAATTTAATAAAATTAATGAAATTAAGTCCCTGATGATCTTATGAATTTTTTGACAACTTTAATTAAACTTTCAAATATGAACAAGAACTGTAGGTAACTTATCACAAACCCTTGTGACTCAGACTAAGCATAATAAACTCAGCTCTTGCTAAGAAAGGCTTGATTTTGAATAGCTAAACTTGGAAGAAACTCCTGCTCCATCTTGCATGCTGAAACGCTGGAGTTTTTCTGCATAATAAATAAGGCACAACTCAAACATTCCACCCAAATGATCCACATTCATAATAAAAATTCTCGAGACAAGCAGCAAATTTTTAATCCTCTCCCGAGATTAAAAATTTGCCTGGAGGTAACTGGCTACAACAGTGTGAGGGAAACACCTTAAAGCTGATGGTGTGGGGGTTGTCCTCTTCAGGAACATCAGCAGCATGGAAACCTGTGTCCAACTCCCTGCTCCACAGAGCAGAAACCCATGCAGGCACTTGGGCAGCCCATACTGCAGACTACTGAAGGCTCAGCCCACCAGATCCATCACACCTGTATGGTGTCATACGTGGTAGGAAGCTTCTGCTTCAGCAGTGAAGCCACTGTTGGATGAGAGGCACGGACTGACTAATGTAACACCGAGTTGTTGGAGGCCCCGGGCCCATTGCCAGCCCATTCCAGCATCAGCCTTCCTAAAAGCGCAGGGTTGGAGGGGGTCCCCTTGGCTGCCACCATCCTGTCTCAGGCTGCTGCCTCCCAAACGGAACATAAGCCCAGCCAGAAGCTCAAAAACCAGTATTTCTTAGTTAACTGAACTGTGCTCACTTCCTGAAGGCTGTTTCTGAAATCTTTTTAGCAAGAAGCAGAAGCTTTCATCTTTTAAAAGGTGATGCTCTGTTCATTAGCAGTCATGTGCTAACATACCGTCAGAGCTAAACAAAACCATTTCTTCACTCCTAATTAAATCCTAATTAAAAAGTGCCATATTAAGATGATTCTTTTCAGTGCATTACTTCTTTTCTTGCATAACTGTAATTTTTGATTGTACAAAACACAGATAAAAGCCTGATGGCCCCTTCACACCAAGGYTGGAAAAGTCCTGGCAGTCTATTAGGGTGCAGGAGATACTTGAAGAGGTATTTTTCACTTGTCAAATGAGGCAGTGCTGAGATGTCCAAAATATTTTCTTGTCAACATATTGAAGCCACCCTGTGGAGAAAGCACCACCACACTGGCATCAGACTACTGCCTTGGAAGAGGAATCTTCTGTCTCAATCAAGAGAGGTACTTCTATGACACATAAGTACACTTAAGTCTACCAGATAAGTTTTGTAGACCTAAACTTTGTTAAGACACTGTGAAACACATTCCATGTGTGCCTGGAGCCCAGAAAAAAACCCAAACCAACTTAAAATGGCATTTTTCCTTTTAAACAACAGAAGGCTGGCTGGAACTTCTGTAGAACAGGAACGCAGCCTGCAGCTACGATTCTTCAAGATTTACTTTAAAAACCTTATGAACTGCTGCTGCTGAACAATTAGTGCATTTATACCAGCACTAAGGAGATAAGGTTTCAATACAGCGGTATTTCGGGGGAGGCGGTATATATTTACATGAGAAATCAGTCAAATATGAAGTACTTATATCTTACCTGAAAATGATTCCTTGAAAAACAACTTATGCTTTTGAAGGCCAATGCAATTATGTATTATTTTAATCTTAATGCTAAAGGAGAACAGAAAGAGCATATTTACAATGTCAACAGTTCAGTCAGAGAACGCTGTATTGCTATCCAGTTATGCTGCCTGCACAGCTTTTAGACCTATATAAAAAACCCCAATACGAATCACATACACCTGTCAACTGGGTGTAACCACAAACCACAGCTACATCAGAATAAGAAGAGTTACAGCAGAGCTGTACAGAGCTTTACAGCATTAGACTGTTGACACAGTACATACCACAGAGCAGTATCGTGATGTGTTCACACTTGTAGCGAAGCACCTCAAGGCACTTGGCAAATCTTGTTCTCACCACCTACAGTAAAAGCTGCTCCAAACCTGAAGGGCTCAGCAAGCACAGTTGTCAACCACCCTACACTGAGAGAGAGGATATCTTGTGTTCTCTTCAGGGACATGCAACAAGGTGGACACAGAAGGCAGCAGGACCTATGGGCCACCTTTGAGATCAAAGGCCAGAAGAGAGACAGCACCTCTCCCTTCCCAGCAAGTTTCAGTCCCATGTGTCCAGGCCGTCCGGCACTGGCTGGGATTTCCGAGGGGAACACCGCYGGACCCCACATCACTACAGTTCACTTCTGGACAGTTTTCTGTACCTGCAACCCTCAAATTATGCGGTACCGCAACAATTTCTAGTAAAATGATTTAATATCCAATTTATCAAAGTAAGGAAGTCACTTGTTTTCTGTTTCACTGAACCATGGTGAAAAAAGGTCATTGTTTTATTCAGCATCATAGTTACATAACATTTGTCTGTTTCTATTACTAGAAAGAATTTATTAAAATATTCCTGAAAGACATCTTTTCTTTTTCCAATGATTTAAAAACTAAGCCTTTTAATGCCAATTCCACACAGTCACGGGTTTGATCGGTAGTAGCCACTTATAGCAATTGTCAAGGCACAAGCTCAGCTCTGCACACCCGCTGCAGCTTGTATTGGAAAAGAGATATGCCAGTTACATCTGCACTTACAAATGCATTATCCCTTCATCATATATTGCAACAGGAGAAATTAACATTAACACAGACTACGAAAGGTAAAGGATTTATTTCTGATATGATTTGTAGAGTTAAATTAAAAACCTACTGAATACCTTATGTAGTAGATGAACATAACCTTAGTACTTACTTTCTAACAGTTTACTTAATGGTTGGAAGTGTACAACATGAAGTAGGCCTCACATTTAATATTGTTCAATTTTGCTTATTGTTAGATGAGAATAAAATACAGTAGCCATCCCTTTAGATTATGGTGCAACACTGATCATGTGCCTTGATAGGTAGGAAAAACGATTCATTAAATAAATGATGATGACATAACATGTAGGGAAGACTTTGGATTGTCTATTTAAAATGTCAACATAATAGGCAATTAAGAATAAAACTTCATTTTAAGTGCACTTCCACATGCTTTGTTTATAATATAGCAAAAACTTCCTATCTTTTTTTCCCCAGACACTTCACTCCCTACTCTAAAGCTGTTGAGTTGAAAATGCACTTTCCCCAGTAAACTTCTTTTTTTAGAAAAGTAACTAAAATTTCTACCCTTTCATATGCTAAGAAATGTTTCCTAATTAAAAACACAGTTTATTACAAGACATGTGAAGACAACATATAGTGAAATGAATTTTAATTGTTGTGCTGTGACTAAAGTAAAGTTCTCAAGGCTGCAATTTAACATTCCAAGTTCTCCCTTCCATCTTTATTGATTCTTAAGATTTTGCACAGAAACTCTTTGGGGGCTAGAACAGCAGTAATTGCATCACACTGTTTTCCAAGACTTCAAGTTTCAAAAGCAAACTCTTCAAAAAGTACAGTTCTTGATTTGATTAGATACAGGGACAAAAATATAGCACATACTTGAAGGTTACATGGTCTACAAATGATGGCAATATTTTCCTTGGGAGAGTACAGTTTGTTTTCTTGTAAATACTCAAAAAGGCTCAACTTCAAGCAGTAATAAACACAAGCAAAAGTGATTTAACCCTTAAAATAAATATTCAGGAAAACCTCTCTGTACATACAAGTGAAAGAATATGTAACACTTTCACGCTAAAAGAAAAAATAAAGATTTTGTTCATATAAGCAGCTGAAATCTGCTGTTCCAGCCCAATGTCCCCAGTAAAGAAGGGAGGCACAAACACAGGTGACTACTGTAGCTCACTATCTTATGGCCTTTTTGGACAGGGACATCATCACCATCATTTTTTAATCCCTTTTGTTATACTTATTACAGCATGCCAAATCCTTTGGCATACGTGATGGCCTTCAATAATCTTTCTTTAAGCTTTTCTTTGCTTGAGTACTCCGGAAGCAAAAGTACATTAAAGCATGTGTGAGATGTAGGTAACCTGCGGGGCAAAACAAAAACAAACAAACAAGAAAAGAATTCAGATCACAGAACATGCGAAAGAAATATATCTC
Source organism: Amblyornis subalaris (assembly GCA_018881555.1). Classification (NCBI taxonomy): domain Eukaryota; kingdom Metazoa; phylum Chordata; class Aves; order Passeriformes; family Ptilonorhynchidae; genus Amblyornis; species Amblyornis subalaris. Next base: position 2,939,993 of record JACAXG010000033.1, read on the forward strand.
TATTTTACAAGTCCAAAAATAATGAATTTAAAGAAAATATACTTTTCTTCTAAATTCAACTTTCAGATTTAACTGGGTTAATAACTTAAAAGCACAGAATTCACTTCCATTTATAAAAAACCAAGCAAAATGTAGAATTTATTTATTTTTTACCTCTCTGTATCTGGGCCATTTTTGGCTATGATCATCTTTAACTTTCCAAGTCCTCCCACAGGGGCTCTGTCTGTGCCTGTTGTAAACTGTAAGAATAGTCTTTTCTGTTCATCCGTAAATGAATGGACTATTTCCCAGAATTCCCTATCAAGGAAGAAGTAAGTAAGTAAACCGTAAACTTTCTTTGGTATAAATCAGACTTTCAAAAGTACTTGAGCTTTGAAGGTGTAGTAATTCTAATCAGTCTTGACATCAAGTTTACAAGTTGCATTCATAAACTGAAACTCTCAGAATGTATTTATCAATGAGGTTCAAAAATAGAAATCAGAAGTATTACCCAAACACTGCAGTTCAACAGTCTTTAAATGTTAATTTGGCTGGTAAGTGTTCTGCAGATATTCTACTCCTATTTCCTAAGGAATTCTACTGATTCAACAATGCTTATACCATCTCCTCTTTTCTAATGACAATACTTGAGAAAAGTGAAATTACACACAAGACATTTGCATCTCCAGTACTACAAAATACTAAAGCTTACAATATTAAATTCATTATGAAGAAACAGGAAGGTGAAGTGCTTTTTATCTTTACAAAAATGGAAAAAATTACCTAATAATAAGAGAGTCTCTTGTATAGCCACCATCATATTCTGTAGTATCTTCTAGTGCTTGAAAATCTAAATTCTGTAAGAAGATGATATTTTTAAAGATGACCACTAATTATATACTTAGGATCAAAAAAAAGCTCCACTCTCTAGTGTACATTCAGAATTCTTACCCTACTTCCACAAATAAGTAATTCAATTTCCTCTGGTCTAAATAAATATTTCAAAGGAGATTCATTGGTCACCATGTGGAATCCTCTCCGAAAGGCCTTGAACTGCTTTTCTACCGATTTATTGAGTATATAGTCAGCATACAGATTGACAAATTCCTGCAAGGAAATAAACCCCAAAAAACCTTAGTGCTTCAACACACGCCACTTGAAGTACCTCCCAAAAATACAAGACCCCATAATACACATAATTCTATAATTCTACATAGATTATCTGGGCTCAGCTTCTATTCAGCAACAATAAAGAACAAGTCTCAAATACTGCTCAAACAGGTCAAACACCCCATCCAGAAGCTACATATGCACGTATTGATGCTCTCTTTAAGAGAAGCCTTTCCTGTTCACAACCACGCTGTGCTACAGCAATTTTAAAAGGCTTTTAAAACTTAGAAATTAAAAGCGAGACCAAGCCTTTACAGGGTACTACATAATTTTACAAACAGTATATTTCAGAACTACAGATTCCGTTTAAAGAGCTGAGCGTACCTTTCTGTTTTCATTCGTAATAGGAATTTTATCACCGTTTTCCTTTAAATCATGCATCATTGGATTGCCAAAGAGATCCGTGTGAGATATTTGAAATGTTATCATCATATCATCTTCCACACTTCCTTCATACTCTAGTAAGTCTCTCAAACTCTGGTAGAGAACCTAACAGAATAAGTAATACATGCTTGTCAAAAATAAGCTTCAACAGATTTCACTGAGTAATACCAGAAGACATGAAACCACCTGCCTCAAAAAAGGGTTGTTATATTCTATGACACAAGTCAGCTAAAATCTCCCATAGCAGTCCAAACAATGGTTTATTAAGTTCAGTATTTGTAAAAACAAACAACAGCAGATAGTAAGATAAAAAAGAATCACGGCAATGACTGATAACTTCCTTAAAAGAGCCTATCAGTACCCAGAGATCTTCCTAAATGCAGTGGTCAAACCTGTAGTTTAAGAACCATTAATAACCTCTTCTTTTAACCCTTTTGAACCTGTCTTTACTGTTGATATTCAGAATATGTTACACTAGTAAGGAGGGCATTTATGAACTAAAACGAAAGAAAACCCTGTACTTTATATCAGATAAAATTCAAAACAGCAGACTTTTATCTTCTATGTCTTGATTTAATACCCAGATCAACTAGGAACTCATGAGAATACAAAAAGAGTATGACAATACAAAAAATTTAAAAATGATTATTTAAAAGAAGTCAGTGTAGGTGTTGGAGAAGAAACATAAGAGCAGGGGAGAAAAATTAGGAAATGGCCTGACTGCCTTGTTCCACAGAAATACATCCACTCTTTTGTCACAAAAGGTTGTGAATATGTAGTAAAATTAGAGGAAACTCGAGGCACTGTCTATTTCTCAACATCATTATACAGAAAGACTGGTCGAATCTGGCATGCTGTTGTATGTAGCCATCCAAAGCAGACCAGATAACATGAATAAAACAAAGCTTTATTGATACTGAGCCCTATTTGCTGACTTTACAATTCTGCCTCCTTCAAACCAGGTGGAGCAAGAGGCTTTACTGCTTATGAATTTATTTTAACAAATACAGACTTCACACAAGTCACTGGTTATTTCAATTCCACTTCCGACAGTGATCTTGTGTTTAATTTAAATATGGATTAAGTTATTGCATGGAAAATGTATTATTAAACTTGAAGAACATAATGAACTTACAGGATGAGAGTCTGCCAGATCACGGAAAGTTCCTTTTTTGCCCATTAGCTTCCTGTAGACAACCATGGGAAAATGTACATCCAGTATACAGTTGTTGTAAATAGCCAGTCCCAGTACTATGCCAATCAGGGTAAACTGACCCTCAGTTTCAAAAGAGGACGGATTAAACCAAAACAGTTTTGTAGACTCATCATATGTGAACATCCCTGTTAAAAAAAAAGAAAAAAAAAGTTGAACAACTATGGTTACAATTCAATAAAAATGGCACATAAAACATACCATTGTAAACCCATTCGCACTAGCCTTTAAAACATGTTTAACTTAACATTATACTGAATTTAATGGCAAAAAGAAACTACTTACCTTAGGGTGACTGAAGCTGCTCAAAGCACTGTTACTCACATTACCATTAAAAGTGTGCAAGAGAACTGTGATACAACATCCTGCGACACTCACCGAAGCTGCATGTTCACAAGCTTTCACCCCCTCCGTTACTGAGGAACCAGCAGCACATTGTCAACATTGATTGTAACTTTGACAAATAAAGCAGTGCAAGAAAAGAACACAACCAAAAAACATGTGGATGAAATAATCCTGAAGGACTCTAATAACTAAAAAGTGACAGCCTTTCCTCAAAGGCCAGTTCCAGCAAAGGAACAGGACTAGATGCAGCCCTACTACTGAATTAGAAGCTATGATGATGGAGCAGAGATTGACCTATCACACATGATTTTGGAGTTAGACGTCCAACAGATTTGTTTGCTTGTTTCAAGGACCACTGGTACTGCAGCTATTTCACACACCTTAACTTGAGGGGAAAAYGGACCATAGGACTGCTTCATGGAAGGGGCTGCAATTTTAACAGCTTGCCACTGTCAAAAGGGAGTAGTTTTGCTTCTCTCATTCATTTCACTATTTCAGGTGATTAATTTCCTGCCCAGCTCACAAGCTGAGCACTGAAGAATTCAACAAACAGCTGAACTGGCACATGCCAGAAGCTGCAGAGAGAAAATACAACTGTGCAGACAAGAGATAGGCAAAGAGTCCCTTACCCTTTTGGCTGTAGCAAGACACAAGATGGCTCTTGTTTATGAGACTGGAGTTTGCATATAGGCTAAAAATTTTTTAAATGAAACCTACAATAAAATCCATTGCTTACCTGACTAGATACTGCAGCAAGACAAATACAAACTCCATAGACTTAACGTGAGAGAGAGACCACCCTGGACAGGTATAGTCCCACCTGTTCTTGTACAACTAAGTCTCATGATTTTCAGGCAGAGCCTAAGGGAAGTGCCCCAGGTTCCTTATTCCCAACACACGAGAAGTCAGATGCATGTGGTCAAGAACATCAACTACATTTGCCACAAGGATTTATCTTATCAGTTCTTAAAAGATATGCTTGTTTACAACCTATGCAGATGTATAAATTGACTACAAAGCCACATGRACAGAGCCACAAAATTACTCTGAAGATTGAAAATATCACCTTCAGCCAAGAGATAAAGACTGTTTTCTCATTCCATTTAAGGAGATGAACAGCAAGCTCATTCAGAGACTCTGGCTATTCCCCAAAATTGATTATTTATCTCAGTAAGTGACTAGGACAGGGTCAGCCATTAGGGGAGCATACRAATAGCAGACTGACCCATCAGATAAGGCAACTGGAAATCAGAAACGGATGAGCAACTCAGGCATATATAGGAGAAACATTATAGAGAATCCTGTATTCCATTTTCTGAACTGACCAAAGTAACTTCTGGATTACTGGTACATAAAAGCAATGACTTGTACTTTCTGGAAGATGATGAAAAAGTTAAACTGTCAAAACAAACAACTCCAGCAAATTTCTAATAACGACGGATTAACAGTTTACCCAAATCCACATCTGGAAACACTTTAATATAAAATAAAATATTTTACTCCCTGACCAAAATTAAGACTACAGTACATTGAAATCATAATGAAACACCAGAAAAAAACAGAATCTGCAAGAAGGGGAAAACAACTGCATAATGTTGCTAAAGATATTATATGAAGTTATGACTTCTTCCCCTTTACCATGGTGACTGTTGGGTCATAAATCCAGTATTTTTTCTGAGTTATTGCCTCCTTTGAGTAAAACTTTCAGGTAGTTTAATACAGAAATACTCAAAAAGTCAAAGAAACTGTAATAACAATATACATCACTCCAAATATACCTATTAGAGGAGAGACATTTTAAATTCCATTTAAAGGATCTCCTTAATTTTCTCAGGTAAAGAAAGTGTTTATAAATCAACAAAATTCACACTTGGTACACCTGGTGCATACATAAATTGCTATACTGCAATGCATATAAATACATATGTATATATATATATATACACTGAATGCAAGCTACATTTTCTGCTTTTACACATTTATGCCAAAAGCCAATAAATGCCCTTTTTTCCTCCCAAAGTTACTATAAATACAAAATGTGTACATACTTTTTTTGTATTTTTAATACAGAAGTAAAATTTAAAACATGCACGCACATCTAATCTATTACCTATCTTTAAACACAGGGAGTATATATGCAGTTCTTGGATCTTAGCTTAAGCAGACTTTAGCACTACTAAAAAAAGAGTATTTCAATATAGGCACCCACACAACTTCTGTTTAGATAAACTCAAGTTAAAAATGTATTTATTTTGCATAGAAAATATAATTTCATCAGTCAAAGTACTAAGATTTCTTTATTTTGCCATACTTCAATTTATTCTAAGGAAGCTAATTCAGATTCCAAACATCTCCAAGTTAATAGCACTTTTTCAGAGCGAGTAAGACTCGTCTATGGTTCTGTACCACTTGTTATGAAAACTAGCTTGCATATGGTGAAGGGCAAGTGCCAAGGTTCAGATTTTGTTACTGATTCTGGGTACTTGATACTGATACCACCTCTTTAACCCAGTCAAAATAGATTTCTGTGTATTTTCATCAATTTTCTAAGCTACAAAACCAAGAACAGCAGCTTTCTTTTTTAGAATAGTCCAGTGAAACCAGATTAACAGCCACGAGCTGTTGAGCTTCTCTAATGGAAGCCATTACAGGAAGTACAAGGTAATATCATATTTCACATAAAATATGAAATTAGTATAGGAACCTGGCAGGTCTCATTTCTATTCTAACACAAAGTATTATTATCGTTTTATAACATTTTCATCTGTTCAGAGTAGCAGACAAGCTGCATACTAAAAGAAGCATGTCCGTGCGCGTACAAAGATGGAAGTGTAAAAGATTGGTGCAGAGAGTAAGGGAAAAAAGAATATGATGGAAAAATGATTGCTGAAACACAAATGTGAATTTTGGCTCTAATATATCAAATTACTCTTGGTTCTTTAACAACAATCAAATTTGACATTACTGTCACACTTTGGATCCGTAGAACTGAGACTATCAGATTTATTAAGCTGGAGGAAGGGGAGGAAATAAAACTCACCATAGTCCTACTCTTGCTTTATTGCAGAAGCTCTTCCTCTTTGGTTTGATTACTAATTCTAGAAGCTAATCACAAAGCAAAGTGAGGAGAAAGGTGAGAGAACAAACAAAGGAACCCTGCAAAGAAACCCTGTACTACTGTTTGCATCCAAACAAGCAGTGATAGTTCTCAATAAGTATACACAGTTACTCCTTTCATCATTCCTCCTTTAGGAGGATGACTGCTGATGACATAGTAAGCCTCAATGTGCGTCAAATACTCTCCTGATCATCAATGAATCTGGAGAGCTTCAGAGAGAAGCAGCACTGGATACAGAAAGGCAATGCATAAACAAAGAACAATCCAGTTTGGAAGATCACCCAGGCCAACCTTCTGTGAGAAAAATCTGTTAAATTAGTAAATTATTAGAACACATACCGATATCTGGATTGAAGATTTCTTCCACAACCAGTTGAAAAAATTCTTTGGAAACACCTCCTTCATCTACCCCTTGCTCTCCTTCAAATTCAACATACAATTGCTTCTTCAAGTCTGCAGGATTTTCCATGGCAATCATCTCTAGCTATGGAGTGAAGAGAGAGAAATATTCCATTACTAGAAGAGTTTAGTATCAAATAACAAAACCAAAAGTACCCTACAAAATTAAGAAGAAATCAAGCACAATTCACAACAGTAAAATAACAGAAATCAATAGTAACGCTAAATCACTCCAAGCATGTTTTAGAATCTGGGGACTGACACAGCAAGAAACCACAGATCTGATCTGTTAGTCCATTAAAATTCACAGGCTGTTAGCCTTCTCTGTTTCTATTCTTTTAAGCACCTATTTTAAATAAGTTATCATTGTGTTGCACACAATTCACAGAAAACAGGAAGAAAACAAGACATATTACTGGGATAATTAAATTCATCTGACAATGAAGAGTCTGCAATATAAGCTACATGTTTGACAATAAACGGCTTTGTGAAGGGATTACAAAGATATGTTTTCAGAGTGGTAGACAGGAAACAAGCCTTTGATGAGTAGTTGCATCTCTCAAACAAAGAGCTGGGGAAAAAACCCTAGAAATAAAAAAGACACTAATATTACAGTCAAATCAACCYCCTCTCATCAACCCTAATGAGGAAGTCTCAAAAATCTCTTGCTCTTATTTCTGCAATAATCTACTTCATTGATCTACTGCACTGCTGCTATGAAAGTGAAAATTCRGTTAAGGCCAAACAGCAAGTCTGACATTTTAGAAGAAAGGGTTTCAAATCTATATAAAGGCCATTAGAGGTCATAGAATCACGGAATGGTTTGGGTTGGAAGAGACCTGGGAAGATCATCTAGTTCCAACCCCTTTGCCATGGTCTGGGACACATTACGGTAAACCAACTTCCTCAAAGCCCCATCTAGCACGGCCTTAAAAAGTTCCAAGGATGAGACACCCACAACTTCTCTGGGCAACCTGTTCCCGTGCCTCACAACCTTCACAGTAAAGAATTTCTTCTGAATATCTAATCTAAGCCTATCCTCTTTTCATTTGAGGCCACTTCCCCTTGTCCCATCACTACCTGCCCTCGTCAAAATTTCCTCTTCAGTTCCCATCAGCCCCCTTTAGGTTCTGGAAGGTGCATAAGGTCTCCCTGGAGCCTTCTGTTTGCCAGGCTGAACAACCCCAACTCTCCCAGCCCATCTTCACAGGAGAGGTGCTCCGGACCTCTGATAATTTTTGTGTCCCTCCTCTAGACTCGCTCCAACAGTCCACATCCTTCATATGCTGGGAACCCAGAGCTGGATGCAGCACCCCAGGTGGGGTCTCACAAGACTGGAGTAGGAGGGGACAGTCACCTCCTTCGACCTGCTGGCCGTGCTGCTTTTGATGCAGCCCAGGGTATGGTTGGATTTCTGGGCTGTGAGTGCACATTGCCAGGTCCTTCACTTTCTTAAAACAAAAATGTATCCTTTCAGTAAATCAAAAGTTAAGCAACAATATTTTGCTGCTGATAAGAAATATGCTGCTTAAAAGCATAAACACACTGGTTAAACTTACGCAGCACAATTACACTAAACATACCTATGCAGCAAACAAAACTCAACAGCAGCAAATTAAGGCACAGATGGACCTGTACACTCCTCTACCAAGACCATATTACTGGTGAGATTTGCCTCTGATTTGGGCTACTGCAAATTGTACTTACCAGCAGGTGTCCTTAACATGCTAAACCTTACTTTTTATTTCACTACCCTACCCTACCCACACATACCAACACTCTTTACAGCCCAGAATTTTACTACAGAAGTGTAAAGTAAAACAGGAACAGAACAGGGAAGGTAAAGGCAGCAATAATGACACCATCAACTCATAAAATGACACCACCAGCAAGACACATTTCTCCTGCTAGCTGCCAAGTCAGCCAGCCATGTTCCAAGCAGCACAGCAGGGGAGGAAGAGTTTGAAGACTTTGAAGCACCTCATGCAAAAGGAGCATGTGGAGAAAAAAAATTGCACTACCTAGTATTGAAAACTAGACTTGGAAAGAGTGTAACTTCATAGCATATAAATCTGGGTTAGAAAAACATGAAGGCAAGCCATGAAGACCCCAATAATGAGAGCAATGAGATYAGTCTACATTTAAATCAGCTAACTACAAGATTTTCTGAAAAACTTAGTTATGTGCTACCTAACACATCTGTGTAAAAAATTTTTTTCCTAGGACAACAACAGAGCTTAATCCATGCTCCAAGTACAACTTGCAACTTTTTAAAAACAGAGAGCTAGCATTTATTTTAAAACTGTAAATACAGGTTAAATGTTCAAGCTGGACAGACAGAAATTCTCCTATTTGGATCCCTTCCACTTACAACCGACAGTCATAAAGCTTTGGTTTTTTTCTCCCCTTTGTTGGCTTTGTAGTCTTTGCCACCAGTAATTTACTATACTGCAAGTTTTATGAATTTCTATGAGTTCTGAGAAAGCGTCACCTCTGCATTTCTTTTGGGACAGGAACCTTTGTCATAGTGTGAAGACTCTCTTGTGTCATGGAAATGAGCTAAGTGTTCATATTTATACCTATAGAGCAATTAAAGAAATTTCAAAATGATTTTTTGTCTGAGAAAAACAGCATTAAAAAAAGGGGAAGGGAACAGTTGAGCAACGCTGGCTAGGCAGATTAGAACAGTGCACTGGATGTCTGCAAGGGAGTCAGATAAAGGAYTACCCAAAAGCCAGTATTTTGAGCAAAGCCTGATGCTCCTTGAAGTAGAATCTATAAGCAGGAAAATGCTGCTAAAGCTGCTCAACTGAAAATTGTAGGTTTAGCTGCTCATTTGAATATCTGTGTCAACACTGATGTGTCACAATAAAAACTGAATGCAGTGGGAAACAGCATCAGACACAATAGCAAGGAGGCATTGGATTTTAGCAAACTACAGCAGTGTTTCTATAGTGAGGAATATGAACTTCAGTTATAGTTGTTCGGTTCTTGGGGTTTTTGGGGCCTTTTTTTGTTTGTTTGCTTTTAATAATCAGAGCTACCTCAATCTTGTCAACACAGATGCTGCTGGATAAACGCAATCCAGCTGTGTGAAYTACCAAAGTTTTAGAAGTTATGTTTTCTGTCATGATGGTTTGACTAGCCAAGTCATTGAAATATTCACTACTTTTTCCAGGGACTTCCTAAAAAGCAGGTGTGTAGCATGTCTAAAGCAGCAGCAGCATGTATGAATTGAAAAGATGAAAGCTGAGACACGATGTCATAAAGAATATCTATATTTTGTTTGCTGAAACACAATACTGTTCCTCAACTTCAGAGATTGGGTGATTTTACTTTGTTTACAGAATAACACTGCTTTCCTGAAAGACAGGAATGTCCACTGAAGGATAGAAATATACAACATTTAAGAGCTTAATGTAACACCAGAGTTTGGCAACCTGCTTAAAACTAATAGCAAATGAACTAATATCTATTCAGTTAAAAATGATCACAAACCACCTCAAGTTCTAGCCACATAACATATAAGTTCTCTTTAAGGCAGAGGCAGGAATACTTTCCACACTAGATAGTAAAAACGACAGAACACAGCTAATTAAAGCTTGAAAGTACCAGTGACACATTATGACTTAAGTCGGTCAACACATTTTTCTAAAAAACAGCATGGAAAGTAATAGTTACAGTGACAAAGCAGCCTCTTCTCCAGCTGTACTTACAGTTCATGCATTTGGAGCTTGCACACATCAACAATCACATACTCTGCATCCAACCAAGACATACCAGTGCTGACATTTTCACCTAGACACACAAACTCTGACTTGGTCTAAAAGAATGTCGAAGCTCCTGAAGTACTCTGCTGCTAATACAGGAGAGAATCTGCCTGCTGGGTTCAGGTGTCATGTAAGAGTTTTTGCTCATCAGGACACTCAGCAGAGTCATTTACAAGCACAAGAGGGTTGCTGCCCACTAGCTGTCTACATTCCATGTGAAATTTGTCAAAGATAGTTTCTAATTCACAAGCAAGTACAAGCCAGCTTCTGCTGAAGGAATCCACCATGTTTTCACTTGCAGAACTTGTGTGTTGTAACTCACACCCTTTAAATTACTGCTACCTGAGAAGAAAGCTACATATAACCTGGGCCATGGGGGTGGGGGAAGAGTAAACTCAGAAGAAAGGGATGAAAGAAATAGCTCTTGGGGAATGAAAAGGCAGAAGAGGGGATTTAAGGATATAGTTCCTTTCATTACTAACACACGTATCGTGACTCAGCAGAAGTGCAGCTAACCTATTAAACCTGCTAGACAGAAAAAAGCATGTTAATTGCAAACGGAGCTACCAACTCCCAAATGTAAGGGTTTCTTAAAGAAAGTGGGGACTAGAGTGTTACAAATTCCAACATTCTATCCCGCTCCCCAGGTGACTTTTTAGACTAACATACATACAAATAAGTATACAATAAATATATAACACAAAGATGTTTCATTAAATCATTTCCAATAAAAAAGGAAAAATAAGTTTCTGAGGCAAGTTCCATACATGCAAAGAAATTGTACAATAAATTTGTAAAGAAAATTTTTCCTTAGATGTATGTGTTTCAGGGTGGACCAAGATTCTCTTGATAAGCAACTTTAAACAAGATACTGCTTTAAAGGTATTTAAAAAGTATTGCTTCAAATTCTTAATAAAAGGAAAAAAGTCCTACAGCAATAATAGTAACAACAACAAAAAAATCACTTACCAGTGTTCATATTTGCTTTAATGAAGACCAAAAAGTGAGAAGACACATACTGAATAATAAAAGCTAAAATACTAAGTATTCATAGGAGAAAACCAGCTTGGTAATAACTTAATTAGCTCAACTAATTAGCAGGAAAAGGCCAGTACTTAGTGCATTTGAAAGAAATCACAAAGGCTGATCAAGATATTTGTTTGAAAAATATTCAACATCAATAGGGAAAATATGAGTAAGACCATTTCAACCCCATTTTAGTCAACATTCTTGAAAATGCTTTGATCAGGAAGTTATAACTTATTCCATATACACTCAAAAAAGTCTTCACCGACTGTTCTGTAGACATAGGTCTAGTGACATGAATAAGTAGTTACTCACAATTCAAACAAGTCTGTAAATATTCAAACTCCTGAAGTTAAAAAAAAATATGAAATCCGAGGGTAAAAATGTTAGTACTCATAATTACCTGTAATTTAAGCACGTTTAGAAACATTTAGTCCCTGAACAGATCTAAGAACATGCTTTCACTACTGAAGATTATTATCTTCAAAAGATATTTTTGTAGTTTTCAGTGAGACCCTTCCCAAGTTCAACACTGCACACCCAAAACGGCAGCCATCTCTGATGCAAACTCATCCAACACAGCTTTCACTTAGGTTTGATGCTGTCACTGCTGCTACAGAAGCTCATGGTACCCATTTACATTCCCATTAGAGACAAGAGCAAGCTGATTTAAGGCTTAGGACGTAAGACTGAAGAGCTTCCTCCAAATCTTTTTCACACCAATTAGGAAGAAATTGTGAAAACTACTAAAATCACTTCTTAGCCAGTTAGAAAAACTACCAGTAACAACAGCATGTAATTCTTGAAATATCAGGCACTCGCTGAAGAAACTGAAAGACAACAGTGTGGAACAGTATTTCCCCTGCAATACTTTCCCAGCTACCTGCTGGGATCTAATTTGCATCTTAGAGACTTCCTGAGGTTTGTGTGTGGGTCACATCAAAATGCTTGCAATGTCCATTAGCTTTAGGTGGATCTTTCTTTCATGAAAAGTTCCAAGGCCTTGGCAGAGATAGCTACCATTTTAAGGTGCATAATGTGGGAAAGAAATATGTCATTCTGCTATGTTAAGGCTGCTTCCTGATAATAAAATTAGGTGCTACCAGTTGAGAAAACCAGTATCGCCCATTCAGCCTCTCCATCCATCTTTTATGTCCTCTCCATCATCCTTTTTACCCTTAAGGGGACTCTGCAATTTCTCTGAAGAGACTCTGAGCTCTCCAAATGTATTCTATTGCATCTTTTCTGATATTAAAATGAGAAGAAACAAATGAAAGAAACATGGGCACGCTATGGTCAACAGCAACATTATATCATTCCATTCCTAACACTTCCTGAGGAATATTTAAAATTTAAAATGTATTCCTATACTTTAACGGTTAAAAGGTGGATTCTGTACCCCCTACATAAGTTTATCAATACAATTTTCCCCTAAGGCCACATCATCCCAAAACAGCTACTTTGTAACACCTGTTTGAAACACCACATACTCCCTTTCCTCCAGCCTGGATGGGAAGTCTGTGTTCCTCTACATTTTACTGAATATAATTTATTTTCCACTACTGAGAAATGCCTGAGCTGCACTTGGTCTTCTTGACTACCACTACAGTTTAATTCAGACTACTTGAATTTAGAACAATTTTATCTTTTCCCTTTATTTTCTGTCCCAAAATAAACAGTTTAAAATTCTTACTGTCCTCAGGGCTTTGACAGAGTCAGGTCACCATAATTTAGCATGCTCTGACAGCTTAAAGTAACAGCCATAGGAGGATCCATGGCAACTGCCCAGACATGTAACTCAGGCTGCTAGCCAGTGCAAGGGCTGCTGCAAGTGCATCACAATTTAAATTAGTATGTTTGAGCTTAATCTGATTTAAATTTCCTAAATTTCCTATGGACTAAGAGTGTGCACAGCAGTGACTGCTGTGGCCCTGTTGCAATACAGTAAGCTGCAGCAACTTGATGTTGCCCATAAGCTTTCTAAGCAACACTAAACATATTTTTTTGTCCTCAAAGATTTCAACTTCCTTCCACAAAGAGTATTATGTGAAAGAATGCATTTTCTCGTATTTATAGATTTTTCTTTCTATTATCAGCATGAGGAGGAAGGTTTGCTTTCCTTCTGCTGGAATTGACATTGAAAAGAACATCCTAAAACCAGCTCTTATGCTCTTTTAGCTCATCCTCTCCTAAAGAGATAGTACTGTCCCTCCCTTTCTTCCAGTATTTACATGCCCAAAGCTGAACAGTCAGGGAAATAAACTCCATTACATTAATAAAATAAAACATAACTGGATACAACTGTAAGTCTGATAGGTACTGAAATTACAAAGAGTATCCTTACATTAAAAAAACTGGTACACAGTAGGCTTTGATCTTACATCAGTATATTTCTCATTTGCCTAATATAAAGTTGAGTTTACAGACAGTAGCCATTTCTGCATTGCAAATTTATTTTTCCTTTTGGTACTGAACACAAATGTTTTCCCTGACAAGTCATAATATCAGCAATTCCCATGAGGCAGCTAACCCAGCTGGAAATTCCTAGATATACAGAAAAATCAAGGTAGGAGCTAATTTAGGGCTTTCGCAATTGACCTTCAGTAGCAGTTAAGGCCATCAAATTTAGCTAGAAGTAACAGCTGAAATGAGAGGCAAAATCAGGTAATTTCCCCAAAACCTCTCTAAATACCTGTCTGGCTCTTCAGTGACAAGTTTTAAAACCATGGTTAAATTTAAAAATTTGCAAAGCTTGTGCTTTAATAACAGAACACAGGAAAATGAGCTTTTGAAAAACATCAGTTTTAAGCAAAAAATAAAGGAAGGGTCCTAAAATTAAAGAACATATTTATGTCATATATGGAGCTATGTACGGTAAAACAGTTTGTATCCTGTATAATTCCCACCTTCCAAAAATGCATGAAGAAATGGCTTTGAGTTTTACTTTAAGAAGTCAGCATTGACAGAAGCAGGCTGCTCTCACACTTCTCAGGTATTGACAGGTCTGTCTTCTCCTTTCTCAGTAATTGCACGAAGTTGCAACAATGCTTTATTTCTAGAAGTTCAGAAGTCCACATTAAGAGTACACAACTGAAAGGTTTTAATTCCAACTTCCATCTGAAAATCCCTACCATGAGAAGGCGATCCAGAACAGTCCAGAGGACAAAGTATTGAAACACAAGTTGGTCACTCTCACCATTAAGACCTATGCAGAATCTGATAATGGGGAACAAGAACTATTTGACACTTTAGAACACCTAAGTCTGCAACCACTCTAAGCAGAAGTTATGCTGAACATACAAATCTTCAGCATCGTGCTTAGAATTCAAACAGTATAATAAAGCTATTTGAGATTCTTCTAGAGGAAATCTAGTATATATGCACTCACATAGAGTCTTTCTCAGTTACTCCAAGCCCATGTAGCTTCCACTAGTCAGAACCAACAAACCCAAACTCCATGTTGCTGCATGACTTACCCGGACAAGCGCATCATCTATGATGTGATCACGTCTCACTTTAAGTCGCAAATACGGGTTGAGCTGCTGCCCTTGAACTAAGCTGTAGAGCACAGTTATGCGTCTTTCACTGTACATCCGGATCCTATTGTCATAATACAATCCCAGATTCTTGGTAACAGCATTCAATATGAAGGGACAGGTCATAAATGAGAATTTATTTTCTGTTTCTACTTTGAAGAAAGTGTAGTCTTTGTCCATTTCTAGAACATCATTCAGTGGTTCATTAATAAATTCTTCAAAAGGGATAAGTGGTTTTCTGCAATCTATAGTTTTAACACCAAGTTCAGTTTCCAGTGGGTCCACTCGAGGACCTTTTTTATTTCTTCTTTCCTCACCCAACAGCTCTTGAAGAGTTAGTTCACTTGATTCTGGGATGGGTTCTTCATCTTCCTCTTCGTTATGATTTGTATCCACATCCCCTCCAACTACATTTGCATAGTAAACCATTTTCAAGCACTTTGAAGCAGCAACAACAGCATCATCATCATTCACTAGGTTGCGACTATTGAACTCGTTGCTTATAACTTTGTAAGTAATAAGCTGCTGAAATGTTTCCATCATTCTCCGAATTTGGTCTGCTCTGTACTTAGACCACAATCTGACCAGTTTTGCTTGAGCTGCAAGGGGTAGTTTGCTCATTGCTTTACAAAACAATGGTAGAGCCATTTCCAGATATTCTGGGCTATGAAGATTGCCATTCTCCATAACGATAATAAACAAATTCAGATAGTTAGGATCCCGAGAGTACACATTATGGTAAGTCAAGTCACATTCCACATTAGGTGACAAGTACACAAGTGCATTTAAAAAGGCAGTTTCTATTTTTTCATTAGAAAGTAACCTATCATAGACCCGTCTGACTGCTTCAATATCCACAGACACTTCATCCGGGCCTAGTTTTTGGAGGTTGTTATCTCCTTGTGTATTATCACCTATTCTTGACGATGAAGATGATGATGCGCCAGAATCTTCTTCCATGGCAGCAGCCGAACACGCAGCTTTTTCCTTTTCATCTTCATCTTTGTCTTCATCCTTTCCTTGAAGAGACTTGAGCTCCTCCTTGGTGTGCTGCTTCGCTTTTCGGAAACTCTGTACCAATGCCTCAGCACTAGAAAACACTCTCCCAATCACCCGGATTAAAGGGGAATAATCCTCTTTTTCTCGACATAGTTCAAGAATTTCATATATCTTCTCTTCTGTTAGAAAAGTCACATCTATAAAAAGATAAAGTTACTAATATTAGTAAGACAAAAACTAAAAAGATAAAATACTTCTGGTTTGTTCTACTCAAGAAATCTGTGTGTCATATCATCATTAACACTGCAAAAACAGTGTCAGTGCTGGATAAATTCAAGACAGATACTTTATAATTTAATTAGT
The DNA here is from genome assembly GCA_018881555.1 of Amblyornis subalaris. Lineage (NCBI taxonomy): Eukaryota > Metazoa > Chordata > Aves > Passeriformes > Ptilonorhynchidae > Amblyornis > Amblyornis subalaris. The sequence continues at coordinate 2,956,295 of JACAXG010000033.1, forward strand.
ATGAAGAATCATGATTTCATTCACTGACTTCATAAAACATTCTATTCATGGATGTCAATCACAATGCACACAGTGGTGAAACTGTTTTGCAGCCAATTAACTACATTTGGTAGTTAACAGTACTGCATTGTCTAAACAAGAACAATCAGCAAGAGGTTTAAACTTCAAAAGACTTAATAAGACTGTGACAATACAGTCTTCTGGTAAATCTGCACAGTTAACGTGTAAGTCATTAAACTAAACAAACTAGACTGTATCAACCTTTTTTTTCAAACATAGCACATGTCTGCGGACTTCACACATTCCTTCTCTCTTAGAAACAGATCTTGAAGAAAAGAATCATTTGTTTTGTTGTATATTAATGGGCATATAAGATTTCTTGCTTCTATTTTTAATGCTTTCTGCAACTGTTTTTATACTAAATTGATGCCTGAAAATTCTCCCAAACCCCACAATATATCCTCAGAAATTTATGCTGCCTTCTAAATTACACATACAGTGGGGCACGTGGGTTCTCTGTACACTAGGCCTCACTAAGATAAGCAACTTGGGTATACTCATCAACGTGCTATTCAGATGAAAAAGCTGATTCACACACATCATCTGCTCCAAATACCTGTCCTCCTTCTCCCCAAACTCCTGATACAAAGTAAGCCATTKGGGGGGGGGGATCCATTTGTTATCTGAAATCTTCCCTTCTCTTTAGAAAAAAGAAAGAAAACATTATTTATAGCTTTCTGTGGTACTTCTCAAACAAAACCCACAGATGCTTTCACATCAGGTAATGATTTACAGTAGGATTACTACACGATCAGACCCTGAAAAGATATTCTAATTTAAACAGATTCTTCTGAACTGACACATAATTTAGAACTAAACCAGAATCTGTTTAATAGCACGTCTAGAGATCTAGAAAACACTCTCAGAACTGTATTCACCAACCATGCTAGAACTACCTCTCTCTGCAAAAAGAAGTGTATCATTTTAATAAAGACATTTTTTATAAAGATGTACGTTGAAGTATTTTGAAATGTGATTACCTACACTGATACTCACTCCAAGAAGTCATTAAATTAAAAATACAAACTAGATGATGCAAAGAGAACCCACTGACTTTCACAGAATCCCAAGCTACTCAGAGCACATATAACACAGGAAAGGTTAAGCTTATGTCATGCTATTTAGATTGACTTCCAAAGAATCTGAAGACAGTGACAAAGCTCAAAAATAAAATCTGTCCTGCTGGAAAAACAGCTCTATTGGAAACACTATGAAAGGATTCAAGCTTAGTGCAACGTCTCCTATTTTTATCTGCTGCAGTACACATTCAGGAAGCAAAACTTGTCTAAAAGAAATTTAACTGCTGATACAGATGTTGTTCCATGACATGGCTCCTCAAAATGAGGATCACAGTCTCAAGCTTACTGACTCCGGACTACGRACATTATTCATAACGTAAAAATTATCAGCACAAGTTGACAATTAAAAAATACAACAAATTTCAGATTTCCATACCTATAACAGTAACTCCTCATTCATTTTTTTAAAGGTTTTAGTATTTCAGGAACTAACCATGTGCTATTTCCAGTTAAAATATTTAACAGTACCATCAGCAGTTTCATAGCAGCTTTAAGTCATATCCCGTGACCATCCTGTAACTGAACTACCATAAGGGTCTGCCCCATTTTTACTTTACAGCAGTGAGAACAGCTGGAGGTAAACAAACCTAAGTGAAGCTTCCTCATAACACAAGCCGATTTTAGCTGACTGGTGTCTGAATCTGTGAGCTTTTACGTGCCTTTTCCTCTCACCCCTTCTATTTCAAATAAGCAATCCAGTGAAGCAACTCCTCTCAGACCTTGTTCTCAGTAATACTGCATGACAAACCTGTACATGAAGTCAAGTTTTAACAGTGAGCCTTGACTGTGAAGAAGACTGCATATGATCTAATCAGCAATTTTATTAATTATATTTTCTTTATCTCTTATAGAAGCTTTGTTATCATTGTGTGTTTGCTGCCTAACAACTGACCTTCTCTGTTTCCAATTCAATATTTTGGTGAACAAAATTGAAAATAGCTTCCCGGGTAATGATAACACCAATTTTTAAATGGTGCTTTCCCTCTCTCTGACTACAACTGTAACCTGTGCTTTTCATGTATTTCTGATTTCTCAATTTCCCTCTTTTGGGACTGCCATTTAAGGTATTACTGAGATGCTGACAACAGCCTCCAGAGAGCTTTTTCCCCAAAGGTAACAGTCTTACAGCTTAGTACTCCAGAAAAGTACTTTAAGTAATTATTTCTGAAGGATATTTCTTTTAATTTATTTAGAACTTTCAATCCTATGTCAAGCATAAAAGCAAGCTACACATCCTTCTCCTTGGCTTTCTTAAACTCAGCTGCAGTTTTCCCAGTAACTGTTGTAGCAGATAGACCTTAAAAAAAGTCAGAGTGCTAGATTCCTTAGACATCATCCAATTCTGAAGGTAACTGAGTCTCACACGGGCTTTAAGAATGCATTAAAGCTCTCTGTCTATACAGCTACAAAGAAAGGTCAATACTTGTGATACTCCAACAGATGAAGTCTGAGTCACTGCTGTAGCCAACAGACTGTCTCTGGAGGTAGGTTGAGAAGACTCTTAGGCACCTACCTTGGGGAGAGGGGGTGGTTAGAGGGAATAAGGAAAATGCTGTATCTGCACAGCCTCATTAAAAATACAAAAAGTCAAGAGACAAATCACAAAACAGACCTAATGTGCCTCTTGCTCATCTAACACTACATTGCTTCTCCTTTCCCCTTCCTATGGTTTGCCTCTCTGCTTATGCACATCATAAATAATTCRGGGACAAATTTATCCCTGCATCAGATAAAGAACACACTGATGCTGCTATTGACTGGAACATCTTACATCCCTTACAACAGAGCACTATGTTTTATTGCTAATTCTATATAGTTTTTTAAATCTTTGCTGTAAACAATTTCACTTTCTTTAGCTAAAATGAATGAATCTGGACTTCTGTGTTTATACCACTTATTGCCACGATACTTAAAAAAGGCCTGCTCAAAGGTTAATGGCTTTAATTACACTTGGCCTGATTTCTGTTTGCATCACGGGTTTTAGCGACAACTAACATTATTCTATTAGTATGTATTTATTACTAGAGAGAGTTTGAAAAGCTAAATAGAAGTTAGAAGACATATATAGAACAATATTTCATTTTACACTGGCTTGGAAATAACTGTGCTCAAACATTTTTTAGCTTATCATCCACTGTATAATTTTTTTCATCTGTTAAGTTTCTTAACATAGAATCTGGAATTAGTTAAAGCATAACTTTTATAATTCATTAACTGCAGAAGGGTTACGAAACTAGCAAAACTAAAACAGTCATACAACAGCACTTAAAAAAGCCTTTCCATATTTGCAAAAATCACTATTCTCCTAAGACAACAAACGCACGTCCATTTTAACAGAGGTGTGGTAAAGATCCAGATTTGGAATCAGTATTCAGCATTAATCCATCCATTTTTCAGAATCCACAGTAAAATACTTGAATGTCTAATATTGTATTTTACTTAAGTCAGCAGAACACCACCAGAGTGAATTCTGTTGGCTTGTACTCATGCATATGAAATGTATTTTATTTCAAGAAAACTCCAAACATCTTACCTTTAAAGTCATCTCGTGGGCCTTGCATTTCCTTCTTGTTCATTTTTCTGTCAGTGCAGGAATTGTTATGGGCACCTTTGGAATTGTTTTCTAGGTAAGCTGAGCTCGTTCCTTTCTTGGAGGGATGAGGATCACAGAGTTTTGCATTAATCTTATAAAGCTCGAGGGCCTTAATGGCTGCTGCATTGTTATCCATACGGAGAAAAGTTGGACAGGAAGCACAAAATTCATTCGTGCAGGCTTCATTTCCACAGCCCTCGGTTAACTGGTGGTAGTAGCGCTCTATTAGATGCTTTGCAGCTGCTCGCTTCCTGTAGCAAACATTCAAACAGTAAGTACAAGGATTAGTAGAGCTTTCACATACAAAGCTCATTCAATAGCATCAGCAAGGCAGAGATTAGTCAGGCACTGAAACACAAGATTTCTGTCAGAGAGGACACATCGGGAGATTTTTTTAAATGCAGGATTCTCATCCTGACAAATGCAAATATACAATTTAATTTGTGGGTTCTCTATGTAAGATAAATCCTGTTTATGCATAGTTTTCAGCTTTACATGCTAGTGCTACAGTGGAGACAATCTTGTACAGTTCTGAACAATCTCAACTGTCACTGAAAAAGAGAGCAATTTGGATGCAAAACAAGGCTGTAATTGAAACAGAACTGGATGTTGTACAGGTGTTGAACCTAATATATAATACCGAGGCATGGTTGCCACTGACAGATGCAAGAGGCATGAAATACAAACAATTCAGACATTTACTTAGCAGTACTATTGATACTACTCTAAGATATAAACCCTTTAATAATCTAAACCATTTTAACAAGATTTGAGATGACTAAATTATCATATATTTAGTCTATTTAAATCCATAGGAAAAATATTCCTTGATTAATTAAACTGATGCCAAAACCACAATTACAGATGAGCTCATGGCTGAATATTTTTCTCCTCAGCTAAAATAAATTATATGGTTCTCTAAAAAAACAGAAAAAAAATACCCAAAAAAGTGCTATCTGCCAAATCCTCGTTTCTCATGCCACTATAGGTGGCAACTAGGTATTTTGAAAAATCAGCTTTACTGCTATGCAAGACTATGTGCTCAGTACTATATATATACACAGAAGAAAAAGTAACTGCCTTATTAATAAGGTCACAGACTTCTACAGAAACATGCAAATAGTAAAGAAATCACTGGAAAGCTGCAGGTAATCAGGGCAGAAGCAGCTGCATGCAGCACCAAGAGCACCATGTTTGACTACGTTTTTGAAAGAAACCCCCAAAGCTTGACTTCATTTAAGAAAACAAGTTATTGATGAAAACTACCAACTACGAAACATTTCAAACATTTTGACTAGGTGTAATATACAGGCCTTTTACATAACTGTAGGGATACAGTACTATAAAGATTAGAACATCAGAAATTGTTATATGAACTTAAAATTGCCTTTCCTGATGTCAATGTATGCACAGATTCTGCATAGAACAAGTACTTCAGAAGTGAAGTGCTAGACCCACTGGTACTACTCAGCACTACTCTGCACCCTGCTGTTAATACTGGCTGGTTAAATATCAGTTTCAATGCAGCTACTTTAGAAGGGAAAATGTTCCGAGAGTGACTAGTGAGGTGTATATTACTCAGCAATAACACCCTTGCTCCTTTTTTTTCACCCTTCAAGATCTCATGATCCTAGAGAAGAAGATATATCTTGCAAGGAAAACAATTACCCTGATGTCTACCTGACCTTCCCAATGGCCCAGTGCATTCCAAGAAAAAAAAACACACAACAAAAAAACAATTGAGGAGAAAGGTTTCCCCGGCACTTTGAGATGGAGGTGGAAAAAAAAAAATAAAGCAGCATGAGCAATACCATTACTGCAAAAACAGGGAATAACTATATTCTAATCTAAGGAAAGAGTTCTAGTCTCTCACATTTTTATATGTAGAAAAAGGAAAATCTGTCTCTCTCCATGTACATCTAAAAATAAGTGTTCTTTTTAATCCTGTCTTTCATACTTCAGCCATTAGTATAGAGGCTTTAAAAAAAACCCACCCAAACCAACAGTGTTTTAATACAACTTAGACCAGTACATGATTTCAGAGATATTTATTTCTGAATGCAAAATTTCATGCTTTGATAATTCCTGACTTTCAATCATCCCAGACCTTCAGATTTAGAGTGTGAAATATTGGTTTTTTGTAAGCAGGTTAAGTACTTCACATGAAAAAGCTGAATTTTTACACCTAAGCTATGGCCACCTGTCTCACTAACATACCCATCTTTTTAGCTCACATATCTAGTTTGAATAAAGTTATTTCAATGTATAAACACTGATATATTAACAACACGTTTTATCATATTAAACAACACTCCACTTCAATCAGGTCATATCTGAGATGTCAGGAGATAAAGCTAAGCTTAGACTTGTCTTTAACAGTTAATTTCTGAGGGACTCAGTATTTTTTTCAGCTTTTAACATTTAGCTACCAATTACTTCTCAAACTTTGCCATGCCTACAATAATGCTGTTTGTACAAACACTTTTATTTTGACTTGTGGCTGGAGACTCCCTGACTCAAGTTCTGTGAAACTCTATTAGAGACAGAAGGTCTGACTGAAGGTTGTATTTGGTTTTTTTTTTAACTGAGTATGGAAGCAAGCCATATGGTGTCCAACAGTACTAGAATACAGCAGTATTAGAATTTCATAGAATATCCTAAAACGGAAGGGACCCACAAGGATCATTGAAATCCAGCTTCTGGCCCTGCAAAGAACCTTGCTCAAGAATCACACCATGTTGCCTGACAAACACTTCTTGAACTCAGACAGGTTTGGTGCTCTGACCACTTCCSTGGGGAGCCTGCTCCAGTGCCCGACCACCCTCTGGGTGAAGAACCTTTTCCTAATATCCAACCTAAATCTCCCCTGACACAACTTCATGTCATTCTTTTGGATCCTGTCACTGGTCACCACAGAGAAGATGAGATCAGTGCACGGCCCTCTGCTTCACTTCATCAGGAAGCTGTAGACCATGATGAGGTCCCCTCTCAGTGTCTTCTTCTCCAGGCTAAATAGACCAAGTGACCACAGTTGCTTCTCATATGGCTTCCCCTCAAGGCCCTTCACCATCTCCATTTCCCTCCTTTGGCTGCTCTCTAATAGTTTAATATCTTTCTTGTATTGCAATGCCCAAAAGTGCCCCCAGGACTCGAGGTGAGGCTGCCCCAGTGCAGAGCAGAGCAGGAGAATCTCCTCCCTTGCCTGGCTGGCGATGCTGTGCCTGATGCACCCCAGGGACAGGGTTGGCCCTCCTGGCTGCCAGGGCACTGCTGACTCATGTTCAGCTTGCCATTGATCAGGACCCCCAGGGGCCCTTCCGTCATGCAGGTCCCAAGCGCACTTGTATTTCATGAACTTCATTTGGTTGGCGATTGCCCAGCCCTCTTAATTCGTCGAAGTCTCTCTGCAGGGCCTGGCTGCATTCCAGGGTGTCAACAGCTTCCCCCAATTTAGTATCATCGGCAAACTTACTTTGTATACCTTTGAGACTTGCATCCAGGTCATTTATGAAAATGCTGAAGGGGGCCAAGGATGGAGCCTTGTGGAACCCCACTAGTAACAGGTCACCAGTCTGATGTCCCCCCAGTCACTGTAACCTCTTGTGCCCAACGCATGAGCCAGTTGTTCACCCACCACATGATGTGTTTATCCAGCTGTGTCCCAGACATTTTGTCCAGAAGGATACTGTGAGAGACAGTATCAAAAGCTTTTTGGAAATCCAAAAAAGTTTACATCAACTGGCTTCCCTTGATCAACTAGATGGGTTACCTTGTCATAAAAAGAAATTAAGTTTGACATGAACCCACACTGGCTGTGATTTATGACTATGTTGTCCTTCAGGTGTTTTCAACAACTCCCAGAATAATCTTCTCCATAATTTTACCAGGCACTGATGTGAGACTGACAGTCCTGCAGTTTTCAGTGTCATCCTTCCTGTCGTTCTTGAATATTGGGCCAATGTTTGCCAGCGTCCAGTTCACTGGGACCTCTCCAGGTTCCCAAGATCATTGAAAAATCCTTGAGAGAGGCCTTGTGATGACATCAGCCACCTCTCTGAGTACTCCTGTATGAGTCCCATAAGGCCCCATAATCTTACAGAGATCCAGCTGCATCCTCCCCCCTCTCCCTGGCAGCTATTCCACAGACTGCACATTACCTCAGACAAATTATTTAGGTAAATAAATAAATATATTTAAGAGAGGATACAGACCTAAGAAGGTAGAACAGAATTTACCAAGCCTTCCACAAGAGCTACCCTTACTGAAGGTCATCGATAAAAGCACTTAAAGAAAATGCAGTTCTGAGTAAGTCAATGGGTGATTTTACAAAACATTAAGATACTCCATACCACATTTGCACTGGGGTACTTCAGGTATTATTATTACTGTTAATTGCCAAAAGCCCACACGTCTACTTCTACATTATTCAGCAAAAGAACTTGTAGCATACCTTCTATATTCTCCAGAAGTGAAAAACTGATCTCTTTCTACATTCCCTTGCTCATTTACTGTGCAGAAAACTTAAGTTCTTAGCCTGAGTCATTAAAACTGGTACATCAAGCAAGGTAACATAAAACCACTCTCTATTCTTAGCTCATGCTACACCCATGAAGACCGCAGCTCCCTTTTAGTTCCTATAAAGGGACCTAGTGAAGAGCAACTGGTCCCTTAGAAACTCAAGGCCTGCTTTACTGTACATTAGCACACACAGTTACTACTGTAGCAAAGGCTGTAGTGACTGATTGCACATACATTTCCAAATACTCGTTGTTCTTGCACATCCAAGTATGAAACTGCACCGGTGTGGCTACATTTCAAAGGCATATTCTTATGACTTAAGAATAACTTCCCACTTGGTGGGCCTTGTATAACCTCCTCAAGCAATATGCACTGCTTCAGTGAGGAGAGGCACTTAAAACAGATATCCAACTTCCTTCCCCAAATCCAACAATTTCACAAGCAAGCTCTTCCGTTTAAAATGAAATTAGCATTCACTGACTTAGTTTTGCAGTACTTACAGAAAAAAGAATGCCTTTAGGATTTTCATATGTTCTTTAGCTAATATAAAGCCAGATAATAAGTACTTTGCATTTGTAATTTAAATGCTGCCAAAACTGTGGAGTATCACTAGAAACATGCACCACTAAGCCAAAGGTGAACTGGGCTGCATTTTGGGTAGTAATTTTTGAATGTCTAAAACCTACAAAAAACAAGGATTGAGTGTACTGGTTCAAAAGTTCCTAGGAAACAGAATCTAATTTGCATTTCTCAAACACCTTAAACTAAATACAGAGAAATATACCAAGTAAAGGAAGCTTTTGCCGCAGAGAAGATGAGAAGTTTAAACATTTAAGGAATTTTCAAAAATTTGAAGCGTATAATAATTTAAAGTTCACCTACAAAGCATTTACATTGAAGTTTCAAAACATGCCAGAAGTTTAATATATCTGCATAAYTGCATCATTTTTGCTCGTGAGTTTACCTAAATTTTAGAAATACACATGAATGTTTCATACTTGTCTGGAAATACCAGCATGAAATGACATACTTCTCAATGGTTTCTGCTTAGGACACGATTTTTATAATATTTTTACACATAATCTCACATTGGACAGGAGTGTTGATCTGCTGGAGGGCAGGAAGGGATATGGACAGGCTGGATTGATTGGGCCACGGCCAACAGCATGAGGTTCAATAAGGTGAAGTGCCAGGTCCTGCACTTGGGTCACAACAACCCTGTGCAGTGCTACAGGCTGGGGGCAGAGTGCCTGGGAAAGCTGCCCAGGGGAAAAGGACCTGGGGATGCTGGTCCACAGCAGCTGAACATAAGCCAGCTGTGCCCAGGTGGCCAAAAAGGCCAATGGCGTCCTGGCCTGTATCAGCAATAGTGTGGCCAGCAGGATGAGGCTGTTATCATCTCCCTGTACTCAGACCTTGAATCCTGTGTCCAGCTCTGGGCCCCTCACTGCAAAGAAGACGTTGAAGTGCTGGAGTGTATCCAGATGGACAACAGAGCTGGTGAAGGGTTCTGGAGCACAAGTCCCGTGAGGAGCAGTTGAGGGAGCTGGCATTGTTCAGCCTGGAGAAAAGGAGGCTCAGGGGTGACCTTATTGCTCTCTATAATCACCTGAAAGGAGGGTGTAGCCGGGGGGGGTTGGGCTCTTTCCCAGGCAACCAGCGCCGGACAAGAGGAAATAGCCTCAAGCTGTGCCAGCGGAAATTCAGGCTGGACAACAGGAAAAATTTCTTCATTGAAAGCGTTGTCAAGCTTCGGAAGGGGCTGCCCATGGAGGTGGTGGAGTCACCATCCCTGGGAGTGTTCAAGAAATGACTGGACATGGTACTTGGTTCTATTGTCTAGTTGATAAGGTGGTGATTGGTTAAGGGTTGGACTCAATGATCTTGGTGTTCTTTTCCAGCCTTGATGATTCTATGATTACTCCAAGATGGCTAATTTTAGTAAGTGGAAATTTACAACAGCCTGTTGTACACTGGCTATTAGGAATTCAGAAGTGCCAAAATGTTCATAAGCTATTTTCTCAAAGAAAAAAAAAAAGAAAAAAAAAAAAAAAAAATCATTAATATGCATGGAAACTGTGTTTGTCTTTTGGATAAGAAAAAACCAGTTTTTTTAGTACTAATAGCAAACCAAAATAACTACATGCATTAACAGACAGAGGCATAAAGACACTTACTCATCTGCAACAGTTATACTAGTCTTTGCAAACTAGATGACCAGCAAATCAAAAACTGTTAAATAAAGTGTTGTAGATGGTCATCTTTGTGAAGTTAAATATTGCTTTATGAGAGTTTCAGTTTCAAACTTCGCATGTTGGTTTCCTGTTTCTGTTTAGTCAGAGTAAGAACAGCAGTACTAGAGAAGACAAGCTTCCAATAATAGCACTGCCCACACAGACCCTTTTGAAGTGCCCTGCACACCAAACTGCCAAACACTCCACCCAGAGCTGGAGCCCAGCCCTTTGTTCTAGCAGTGCTGTAACACATTTTGCCCGCCTCAGCCTCTGGCACCACAGCAAATGCACATCCGCAAATGTGCACACACATGGAGATCACATTTTCCAAACCTCATTCTTTCCAGTGTGGTGAACCCCAACAGCTGGGGTGGATTGTGAACCCCCTTGGATCACACTGGCTTGACCCAAGGGACCTCCCTCCCCACCATGTATTCTAAATCCACTGTGCGTCTGGGAACACCATGTGCTGACAAAGTCAGGAAGGGCAAACCTGAGAACAGAAGGTCCGCCCTGGCTATATGGAGCAATGCTGGAAGACAGAGAGAGGGGGTGAAGAACACAGTCAACATCTGTCTTGTAGTCTTGTCTCAGAAAAACTGCCTTGCTACAGTCCTAGTAGAAAAACAGAGAGGCGTTGCAAAACTGCAAAGCGTCCCATCCTCAAAAGCAGAGAGAAGAAAAGATGAATGCGCACAAAGCTATATCAGGCCATCCATACCTTTGCCTTGATATGTGACAACATACAATAAAAAATGAAAACACATGAACACATAACAAGAATTAAATAATGTAATTTAGTGCTAAAGACGTTTTAAGAAAGTTCTACTAATTGAAGCTGAAAATCGACGAGGATGTGAGACAAGAGCAGACAGAAGATGCTGACCCTAAAAATTCTAAGACCTGAATGACTAAGGTAAAAAGACTCCTAACTTTGAGCTAGCACCAAGATGTTCATCACATGTAGAGACAGAATTTGAAAAGCCTGGGATAAGCAAGACTTACCCATGGAAGATTTTGCTGTGTAAGAATCTGAGTATTTTCTTTACATTCATTTTCATTCACACACGTGAAACATATGTGACTATGCTCTTGGTATAAAGGTTTGCAATGCAAAACACAGAAATAAATAAAGCAATTGTATCAGCCAACCAGAGCAAAACTAATCATCCATTGTGCAAACAAAAAACCACTTGCATAAGTCCCTGCATTTACTAATGAATTTTAGGCATGTAAATAACAGTGACTATTTTAGTTACACAGTAGGATTGGCAGGTCACAACCGTATCACTCAACCTGCTGTTCCACCTTATGTAGCCCGAGCAACTATGCAGCAGGATTGCAAAAATTCTGTCACAGGTGTTGTACGCATCACATTGTGATACAGTTTTAAAAAATTTAGTTTCACAAGTATACTGTATAACTATTATTCAAATATGTGAACTCCTGAACTCCTACAGCTTGACTGGTTCTGTTTATTTTAGACAGATAGCTGAAATCTATAAAGTCAGGGTAACTCTGATTCCTGCTCTACATCAACAAAAAAACCTACTCAGCTATCACACAGAAAAGGTCACTACTGTAAATTATCTTTTCAGGTTCCGTTTTAAGGAGGATAGATCACACACACAAAAGAATATTCAAACTTCTAGAAGGCAAAAAAGTTTTACTGCTTTTTCCTCCTGATTTATCCTAGGTCTTCACAGTCTTTTGTTTCACACCAGTCTAGATGACTGCTTATGATACATCTTTCCTTAAAACGTGTTAAAACTAGTAATCCAACTGACAACATCCAGAGTAGGCTATAGCCAGTCTGCAGTCTGATTTTCCCTGTTTGGCTAGGCTAGGGGAACAAAAGAACACAACTCAACATGCAGCAGGAATGATAAACCACAATGCAGCATGGGCCACTACTGGAGCAGGCTTTTACCCTGCAACCTCTAAACCATGTCCATGTAGTGACAAGCAGTCACCTCTCAGGTCTGGATCCCTGCAACCTTCACTCCTAAGAAAGCAGCTAGACAGCACTTCTGTAACAGATGGCATGAGTGAGGGAAAAGAAACTTGTCATACCAGGAAAAATGCTTCTCCTAGTGCAAGAAAAAGCTTCACCACAGTGAATTGCTAAGAACACATCAGAAAAGCCCTCATTGTTTCCTCCTCATAATTTTTTAGGTATGCAGTCCAATGTGTGTGGGGGGCTCACCTCAGTTTTGCTCCTCCTCAAGTTGGGCAGCTAGAGCAAAGAAGTCCTTGAGCAATTCACACTATGTCCCTAGCCTGCAAAACATCCTTAAAATGGCATCCAGCCCACAGTGTGTAAAATGCTAGACCACTTGAGGGGAAGGCGTGAAGGAGACAGTTTAAGGTCAAAGAAGAAGTTTGTGGCAGAAGAGAAATGAATCCTGATCCTTTGAAGCCTCAGACAGTACACCAACTACTGGGCTACATTCCCTCTATTATTTTGGAACTTGTGCTGTAAGCTGGAAGAGGAGTTTGTGGTTTCCCTATTTGAGTTCTATGATAAGACAGTTTGAATAGCTAGAAAAGAATCTTTGTTTGCTAACTCACAGAAGAATAAAGTCTCAAATAACTTTTTTTTTAATGGTCCCCTTATTCCTGCAACCCATTTGAATTTTAAATTGAAAYGAACGTTTCAGCCCATCACAATCTTGCTTCTAGTCAATCCTGGCTTCTAGACTAACGAAGACAGACAAAAACAAGGTTCAGATCTGGCAGCAAGATGCTCTGTGAATACTGTTTAGTGAAAGAGACTTCTGTTTCTAGAAGTAACTGGGATATAAACTCACCAAATTAAATCACAATTTTTTTTCTTAGTTCAACAATCCATTTGCCCCAACAGATATCAGCAAGTATTGTGCCTTAGTTTCTGCAAACCCATGCAATATGTTAGTGAAGAGCAGGTAGAAATTACATCCATACTGTCAAGTCTGAATATAGGCCTTAAGATTTCTGACACTGTATTATGCTACCATCTACTGGTTCACATTAAATTAAACCTCTGAACTTTCCCTTCAACTCATTCACCCTCCAAAAAAGAAAATCAGTTTCTAGAGAGGCTTAAAATTGCAAAAATTGCAAAATATTAATTTGAAATTTTCTAAGGTAATTTCACAGTTCTATTCCACTTTTGTCTTCTTTTTATTAAGCAGATGCAATGTTCAAAACACTTTTAATCCAGATACCAAACTCATCCACTCATTTACTTACATTCGGCTAGTTTCAATGTTCTCAGAGTGAGGTTCTCCTGGTGATCTGCAAAACCAGACAGAAAACCTTAAGCACTGTTTGTTCTTTCAAGTCATTATAATATGAAGAGTTAGGAAAGGTGGAAAGTGATGAGTGTATTATTGCCACTAAAAGCATCAACTTTTTGACACTTGCAGATCTAATTTATCAAACTCTAGAATGCAGTTATAACACAAAACATGATAGTATAATTAAGCCAAATTTCCCTAAGAAGGAAAACACCTTTTCCCCACTGCTTATGCAATGGCAGGAGCCATTAGGGAAGAGATCTGCTGGCAGTACTTCCATATTCAGGCTGCAGAGTGCACCAGTTCTGGGCTAATTCTTCACAACCACTTCTGTAACCAAAATGTATACTCAAAGATTATCAGTGATCAACTGCAGCTAACAAATTCTCTACAGAGCTGGACACTAAGAAGTAGCAGCTCAGAAGTAGGGTCCAAAAGAATCTCAAAGCAAATCTCATGTCTCTCTCCACCTGAATTTAGGGACATAATCTCACAGAAAGCTTCCTGTTTTCTTAATTCCCGCCAAGAGATAAGCTAGTAATATTCCAAATTAAGTGTTATTGCCTGTCATTTCTGAACACACAAGGGGCACCTGTGTTTAGCCTGGCAACCCCCCTGACTCACTTTACAGAGTAATTCAAGGGGTATAGCGCCATACTAACTTCAGTAGACTAAATTATAGCTATTTAGCTGCTTCTTATTCCCATCTTCTGCCTTAAGACAGCACTCATTCAATAGTTAACTTTTTTTTAGACAGTATTTTTCACCCTCTTTGGGACTTCTTCCTAGTCAGTGAGTTTGTAGTCAGACAAGCCAGAAAACAAAGTAGTACAAATGCAGCAGTTTTGGTTTCCATTGCCTCAAGATGCCTTGAAATCATGCCCTAAAAGACTTTATGGAACCTTCACTTGGGTACAGACTTTGGTACAGTTGACCAGAACTGCCATGCTGGAAATACTGTGTGAGGAGTGGAAACAGAGCACAGCCACTACAGCAAAACTCTGCAGCATAGACGAACAAAAATGTCTTTCATGACAGTTCTCCAAACAGAAGTGAGCTAAAATCTGCAAACAGAACTAACTTTGTAGGTTTCACCAGAGTCTGCTGGGGGACTTCAGTTAAGACAGCTAAGCAGACTTTCCCATAGCTTTACAGCGAAAAAGCCTTTATAGGTATGCAATTTCTAAATTTCTGTATTTACTATATGATTATTTATACTATTCTAAAGGCTATTGGAAATCTCCACCTGTAGCCTGACACATCCTTTTTTTCCTGTGTTTCATTGTGCTATCTTACTGGATGGTCCCTCCTATTAAAGTTTGGACTGTTCTCTGAATTCTCTACCAAAATTTTAGTTCCTTTACTGAAATACCGGATCTTAACAACTTTCTGGATTTTACCAAACAGACCCAGTGCCTAGGAGGCATTTCCTGCTAACAGCTTTTAATTCCTAGGCTAGCTGGATACTGTGCAGTGACAGATGATGCAGAACACAGGAAGTTATTTGTTTATATTTAATTAACTTATAAAATTTAACTGACACTAGGGACAGAATTCTGAACTTCCTATCCAACTAACTTTATACTCACGCTTAAAATGTAAATACCCTTTAAGAGGAAAATAACATAAAAACTGTCCAATCTCAAAATTTGGCATCTATTTATTCCCTCCAAATTATGTTTCCCTTAATCATTAAGTTCAGGACAGAGAAAATAGTTGCTGACAAAAATAAAGTTCAGCAGCAAAACAAACAAAAATTTCATTTCCCTTCAACTCGAGTGACCAAAACAAGCCTCTAAATCCTTAGTGCAAAGAACCTCCATTTTTTACCCAAGCACATAAGTGTTAGAAGCTGGACTAGTGGCAAGATGCGTGTTTATGTTCATACTGGTTAGCTCCTCTATTTACTTCCCAGGACTTCAGAAAATGATAGCAAAAAGTCTGGACATTTGAGGCTTTGCTATCTTTATTCTAGCATTGGGACATACAATGCATTGAAGCTTTGGGAAAGAGCAGTGCTTTCAGTTGCTACAAAAATGCAAGGGAAATGGTGTTAAAAGAAAAACATTAAGAGTACTGATCACTTTCAGCCTTTAAAATAAACAGCAGTTCGAAGAATTACAGAAAAAGAGCAGATTTCCATCTAAACTTTGCATGTTAAAAAGGTAGCCTGGATCTGTAGTACACACATAAACACAGCTATCAGTATATCCAAAATCTTTTCCTATCCTCATCATTTGTGAGAATTTTATCTGGGCTGTAAAGATAAAATACAGTTCAGTACATGTTATTCTAGGAAAAAAAAAAAAAAGCGGTTTCTTAAAATATACAATCTAGCTGGGTCAAAAAAGGTTTGGTCCTCTAAGGTAAGTAGTTTTACAGAAAGCAGGGATAAAATTCGTTCAGCTTATTGTTTTCTAAAACATGAACACACCTACTATAACTATGATTTGCAGAACTATTAATGCATATATTAACTCAATTTTAAAAGGTTTCAAATGACAATGTAAGCACCTAATAAAATGAGCTTTCAATACTCATCAAAATGAAGTGGAAGATCAATCTAATTACAGGAATTGTACTTGTTTGCTGAGAAGCTATTTATTTTGCAATACCCAATTGTTTACAAACAAGATACCTTGTTATTTCCTGTGAGCAGGCAACAGTACTGAAAAACAACTATATAGTACGGCAAGACGTCCTTTCATCATGCTTAAAATCTGAAACAAGAGTTCTGTTCAGAGAAAATCTCAGAGCAAATGCTCTTAAAAATTTCAGCTTTGAATTAGATTGTAGATACTGATCACAAGACACCAACTAATCTGAATACTGCAGTATGAGCTAGCAAATTCAAATGGTGGCTCATTTCCAATAACAAAGGGAGCAACTTATCCATTTTGCAAGCCACTCCTTTTACCTCCACCGCACCTTTCTAGAAGAGAAAAGTAATGGTATGCAAGCTTACACATTTTAACATCACCAAGCCTCCTAGGTAAAAAAATTGAACAAAATGCTTGGATAAGTATGCTAAACAATTTATACAGAAATTCAGTATGACAGTAATAACCACCAGAGACTTTTAAGTGATAGTGTTATTCTTAAGAGGGATATCATGGAGCACCACAGTGCCCATATGTTAAAAAGCAGGCAGTGACAAAGTAGCCGAGCTTTGAAATCACTGTTAGCAAGAGTGCAAGTCAACTTTGCCAGCTGACTTATCTTAAACAAACAATGTAACTTAATATTATTTATAAAACTAACTTTGAGTCATACAAATTAAATACCTTAAAATAAACATTATAGTAAAAAAAAATCCTGAGAAACAACCCGATATGCTTTCTGCTTACCTTTTACAAGCTGTGGCCATTCGGTGACATCAGGGTTATCACAATTTTGAGTCACTGATCAAAACCRAGTTGTCACACCAGTCCTGTATCACGCTGGGCTAAGCATAAGCTTAACAACTCTAAATAAGTAAAAATAATTTAGTTAAAAGTCCTTAAAAATTGTTTTCAGCCAGTCCTCTAAATAAAAGAAACAACATAAACCAGAAGAAAAATATTGATGCTAAAGCATTATTTTATCAGTGAGATTAAGACTTACATTCATTTTTTGCACGGCAAACTAAGACTTCTAGAGTAACTTGCTATAGTACAATCAATCAGTGAACTTGAAAATTCAGCAACTTATTTTTAGTCTTTCTAAAAAACCAAAATCCATACCCATCTCTTGGACCAGCAGAAAGCACCCAATGTCAAGACAACAAGCATTCAAAGATCTGGAAGCACATGTGTAAATACGAATTCTAATTTCCAACTACAATAATATTCCAGTGGGAGTTTCACTGCTACAACTCAGTTAACATTGTTTCTTAGCACGGTTTTGTTCCCAGGGGAGCAACAAGTAACCTGAACTTTGTTGTGTGCCTCTCCCCAAAAAGAAGTAAGCTACAGGTATGTAAAAGTTTCAGAGGAGCAATCTTTGCTATCTATGACAAATCTTTTAGTTCTTTGCTCCATTTATATCCTGCGTCCTCTCTCCGCTCCCTTAAATTTTCAAAAGTGTATTTTACCTGTCAATTGTTTCCTGTGATCTGGCTCCACTGGTACAAATTGAAGGGTTGGTCCTTTACTTTGTCACGCAGGTGGCAGCCAGTGATCACTCAGCAATACTCGTGCCCAGAGCGCCCTGGGACCACCCCAGCTGATTACTTCCATGGCTGAAAAGGAACCAGTTAGTCTCTTACCTACTGCTATTATCTACTCTAAACTAAAGTTAACTGATAAAGTATTTCCAAACATAATCCTCAACACTCAATTCATCCCATTCTCTCTCCCACCGAAGCTCCAAAGTGCACTGGACAAGGCCAATAAAGAAAAAAGGCCTCTGATGGAGAGTCAGATGACAAACAGTACTATTTGCTTTCTGCTAATATAAAGTTTTGACAAAAATTGCCACATTATTTTTGTATTTAGTAAATCAAAAAGTTAATCTTACTTTCTCTTAACAGCAGTAGCTACGAAGACAGACCTCTATACAGTATCCTGAGAAGTTTATTCCTGTGGTAACCCAGCTGAAACCCCGCATTTGCAGGTTGCCAGCAGCAAAAGCCTCACACAGAACGAAGGTGCACAAAGCTACTGAGGGCACACACCCGCAGCTCTCTGCAACACCTGCAGACACAACAATCTGGTGCAAATACTGAGAGCACATCAGACAGCTTTAAGAATTTAGTAAAAAACATCTATTTCTTTACTGCACCTTCTTTTGTGCTTCAGTCCAACCTATTACAACAATCTTTCACTAAGATCTTAGGTTTGATGAGCAATCAAGCATTCTCAATGCTAACTTGTATCAGTTGGCTTGTCAGAGATATGAAATCACTGATCAGTAAGCAAGGCTCATGATTTTCTAAAGTTTGTCAGAAAAGCTGCCCTGTTTTGCCAATCTACTACAATTTGACATTCTGCTACAAACTGCACAGAACAAAATTTGTATTAGTTTCAGAATGATGCTTATTAGTTTTATCATGTACATTGGCTGAAATAGGTAAAGTGTCATTTGATGATTTTAACATCAGTAACATTTGAGTATTCTCATCTTAACACAAGCACAGTTGACATAAGGAAAGTAAAAAAGAAGCAGGCTACCAAAAATCTCCAAAACAAAACAGAGGTTTAGTGCTTATGTTTTCCAGGTGTAAATTGCCGAAGTTTAATTGAGTCAATGCCAGGAACACAGAACAATGAATAAAAGTCAGTTGGAAAGCTTCTTCATCTGTCAACACTAAAGGACAAACAAGATAAAGATTTTCAACTTAATGTTTGCTGACCATCAGCTGTACAGAAAGGCAAAAAACAAGATGCTGATGCAAAACTAAGAAGCTGTAAAACACTGCTTATGACATT
Organism: Amblyornis subalaris; assembly: GCA_018881555.1. Taxonomy (NCBI): domain Eukaryota; kingdom Metazoa; phylum Chordata; class Aves; order Passeriformes; family Ptilonorhynchidae; genus Amblyornis; species Amblyornis subalaris. The sequence continues at coordinate 2,975,465 of JACAXG010000033.1, forward strand.
CTGATTATTTAAGACCTGAAAACGTCTACTTTCAGACAAGCCTTAGTTTTAAGGAAACAGATGCCAGCTCATGTCTAGAGTGTCCCTGACCAATCACTCCCTACCTAGATCTGGTCCTATATGACCCAGACTATTGGCAAAAGCTTATTACAGCAGTCTTCCACTCAAATTAGAATACCAGGCTGCCAGCAACCTTAGTCAAACAAAGTTTTCCTGAGGCTGTTTCATATGGGAGAAGTCATGAACACAACTGACAACAGTGAAGGAGCACATTAAGTGTTGGTGCTGGATTCAAACACCACCAGCTTTTGGAATATTAAAAAATATACATTAAGGTGGCAGGTCCACAGTCCAAGACAAGCTGGTGCCAAGGCCTGACACAGATCCAACTCTGTTAGTCAGATTTATCACAGCACTGAACATACATAGTATCTACAGCAGTTCCATGAAGGGAGGCACTGTCTGAACTGTCACAAATCTCACTCAGTTGAAGTTGACTCATCTAAATTTTGTTGTGAAATTTTTATGTACAAATTCAATTTACCATGGGTCAGAGCTTTGAATCAGGTAGTTTCAGCATTTCTGATTTGCTGCCTGATACCTTGAAACTASACTTATTGTACTGTGGTCTAAAATTCTTATGCTACTTTTCAGCATATCTAGATGCAAAAAATCTTCATGAATCATTTTTCCCTTTTATCTCCTTCTCATCCAATCTTCCCCACCTATCCTTGCTGCCACTCCTGTGGGACAGAATATGACTGGCAAGGATTCCTGAAAGAATTAATTTTTCTAAAACCTTACTCATTCATGCATCGGCAGATTAGTGTCTGCTGGCAAAGAGACCAGCATGTTGAAACATGGGGTGGGTGGTGAAGAAGACTGCCATCAAAGATCCCTTATTCTGAATACAGTTCAAATGAAGGACATTTTGACTGCTTGATACAAACAAGGCAGAAAAAACCCCCAATCTGGTAAGAGAGTCAAAGGACACTACCCAATCAGGGAAGGAAAACCACACTGATGAATACACTAACATCTTGGAAAAGGGTATTATGAAGAATAGTGAACCAGTCTAATGCAACTGCTTTTCAGTCACAGGAATTCCTGTAAAAAAACCCCCTCTGTTTGTAACTTATCTTTTAGAAGACAGGACCAGCAGCCAAACAGCAGATATTTATTCTTATTACTCCAACGAATTTCACCGGTTTTCACTGTTATAATCAGCATGGCTTACAGTTTAGGCTTTCACAGACACACTGAGCAGCTGAAGGTATCAAGGGAAGTTTGTGCCTGTGGAGCATGTCTGAGAAATCCAAGATGGCTGCTAGGCTCTTTGGGACTGGGCAGGCTCCAGTACAGACACATCTATGTCTGCCTAGTGACTATTCATGAGGGGAAGAATCAACTAGGACTGCAACAGCCCCTATTACAGTTGGAAAGACAATACACAAGGATCCATGTCTTTAAATCATGTACCTGAAGAACTTCATGTGGCTTGAACTAGCTCTCATCAAAAAGGAACAGGATAAACAATGTTAATGAAGYGATTTGGAACAACATCTATTTCTCCAAGGTGGCACAGGTGAATATTTTCTGAAAAGAATGTACCTATCAACCCAAGGAGAAGGGAAAAAAAAAAGAATGAAAGAGCAAGATGTCAGAAAGCAAGTTCAGATGCATCAAAAGGGGCTAAAAGCAACTTGGTTGCATAGCTTGATGAAATCTTTTCTTTGCACATTTCATTATATCTTGGAAGTCTACAATCACAAACATGAGCCAAGAAGAGGTCCCCAGCTTCAACATACAGAACCTAAAGGCACACCCTGGAGATTGTAAGTATTTTTCAGCAACGAAAAATAAGGACTAACTTCCAGGTACAAATCACTCAATTCAAAGTTGTTACTTACATGGATTTCCTAAACCTATTACTACTATCCTTAGGTTATTTGGTGTTCACTTTCTGTGAGAGCAGAGCAATCTGGCAGCTGACACACAGTATCTGAGGTCTAGGAATATCCTTTAGAGGACGAACACTTTTCTTATTTAAACTGTAACTTCTTATTGACCTTTAAAAGATGGCTGCCCTGGGAAGTGGCACTTGTAAGAATTTAGGTTTCCTTTACAAAAGAATTTTAAGTATCTACTCAACTAATCTTTCATCCAAAGTTTTTTAAGATTCTGTTTTTCATCTATGATGAAAACAAGGGTGATTCCCTGTACAAGGAAGTACCATGATCTACCTTACCTTCCAGTACCAGAATTTGAATTGCTAAATTAAATATAACCATCTCTCTCAAGAAGATACCACTAAAGACAGTTTTTGTATGTTTTCTGGAGTACCTCTGAATCCCTCAAGAATGAATTTTATATATTTCCAGAATGACTCTGAGTRCCACAATGAAACAATCATCTATACAGTAAGAAACTGACACCTAATAGAAAAAACTGGCCTTTTATAATTTGAGATTGAGTCAAATGTCCTGGACAATATTCACCAAATCCCTAAATTCAATCTTAATTGGCACAAGCAGAAAAAAAAGTAATGTAATAGGCATGTTTAAGCCTTAATTTCTTCATAAAGTTGGAAATATCAATTACTTTTGATGCCTGCATGCTGCTTTCAATGCACAAAACATAAAAAGACAGAACTTTTTCTTCATGCATCTAGTTAGTAGGTGAAATTATTACTGATCCTACAGTAAAATAAAACAGCCACTAATACAGCCTGATCATACAAATCCTAATGGAGCCAAAAAACCCCCAACCAAACAGTAGTAAGTCATCTATATGATTTTTTTCCCCACTGCCTGGTAAACCAAACAATTCAACGAGTAACAACAAATGCAAAATCACATTAGTTAGAAAACCAAAAGAAATGGGTTCTATCCTGGAAATTGCCAACCTAAAGTGACTAAGGCTGTCACAACTGATGTGCAAACGTACACATGCTCCCACTATTACAAGAACGACAGATAGGACTCATGAAGGGTCCCTGGAAGAGTGACTGTTCACCTGCACAACGCACTTCCAAACTTAAACCCAGTTCTCCAATTACTCAATATTCTTCAGAAGTGTTCCAGAAGTAGCAGAAAAGAGCCACAAAGACAGCACGAAGATAGAAGAAAATGCCTTGTGATTAGACAACGAAAAGAGTTCAAAGTTAATCAGGCTAATCAATATAGACACTGGAAGAAACTAAGTCTTCTCACACCACAAAAAGAATACATAAAGATCTTCCAACTGAAAGAATGCATATAAAATCCCCATGAATAGAAATTGAAGGCTGACAAATTCAAATTACAGTAGGAACACAAGCATGCAGGATAGTGAGAACAATTTACACTTGAACAAATTATTTGGGGTGGGAATCTGAATTTGCTACTATCTTCAAATTAATGTTAGTGCTATTCTGAATTTACACTTCAGTAAAAACACACGTTACTGAGTTTCATAAAGGTAGAATTGTGTTCATCTCAATACAAAGAGATCAAACACAGATTTATATAAAAGCCCCATCCTATAATATATGTATACTTACTATGCCTTCATGTCAATACTCTCTACTGTACTGGTTTTGGCTGGGATAGAGCTCATTTTCTTCACAGTAGCTAGTGTGGGGCTGTGTTTTGGATTTGTGTTAACACAGGGTAACACAGGGATGTTTTTGTTATTGCTGAGCAGTGCTTTCATACATTCAAGGCCTTTTCTGCTCTTCAACCTACCAAGGAGGAGGCTGGGGGTTCACAAGGAGTGGGGAGGGTCACAGCTGGGACAGTCTCTATAGACATTCCATATTATATGGCATCATGCTCAGCAAGTAAAGCTGGGGGACGAAGAAAAAGGGGGAATGTTCGGAGTGATGGCATTTGTCTTCCCAAGTCACTATTATATATGATGGAGCCCTGCTTTTCTGGAGATGACAGAACACCTGCCTGTCCATGGGAAGTGGTGAGTGAATTTCTTGTTTTGCTTTGCTTGCATGTGCAGTTTTTGCTTTACCTATTAAATTATCTTTATCTCAACCCACGAGTTTTCTCACTTTTACTCTTCTGATTCTCCTACACGTCCCACTGTGTGTGGGGATAAGAGTGTGGCTGGGTGGTGTTTAATTGCCTCCTGGGGTTAAACCATGATAACCATAAACCCCAGAGTAACAGAAAAATATCTAATGTTTGCTCCCATTCTCTCCCCTAAGGCCAAAGCTAATGGCCTATGTATTATTCCCATTTTCTACAACTGCCCCTGCAACTCTGGACCCTAGATTTTGCCTTCAATATCTGTTTTTGGCTTGATATTTCAGTCAGATCATATACATATTTTATTCACCTTGTAAAAGCAAGGAAGATCCAAAATTGTCTTTAACTTCTGCATTTTTCACGTAGACCACAGCTGATTTTTCTTCCACTACACACACTCCTGATTTTTTTCAGTAGAACCATTTGTTTCCATTTCAGTTACACCTGTTACAGCAGGCTCCCTCCAAAATGATATACAGCTATGAACAAAAAGCCCCTCCGACACCAGTAGGTGAAATCCAATTATCTATTCAAATGCCTTTTAGTAACTCTCCTTTTACTGGCTATGTATCAAGTTAAGTTATTTTCCAATCAGATGAGTTTTACAGCTTCGCTTCAGCTTTAATATTTAAACTTTTATTCCATCTGTCCTTTCGCTTATGCTCTATTTCGATTTCTTCTGCCACCCATCTTTCATGCTACCTTCCATGTAAAGCATCTTTCTGTTCACCAAGTTCTTCAGCATGTTTGTTTAAACATAATTTATATCAAAACCAAGCAACCATGCAATTCTGTAGCACGACATTCGGCTTTTCTGATGTTCCATTAGTATTCATTACTCACAATTTGTGGGGGATTAGAGGGGAATTCTTCATCAATTTATGAAGCACATACCATTACAAAGACTCTATGCATACATACAGTGGCAAGCAGTTAAACATCCAGAAAAAAGCAGCCAGCAGGAATAAAGGCAATAAAGAAATAACGGCTTAGGTTTGAAGAAGAGCCATCATACACAAAACTGGTATTGACACTGGAGAGCAAGAAGCAGGTGGGTGGTCCCAGTGGTGCTGTGGGTGCAAAAATGAATATATACTACCTGACAGATGCCTGCTAGAGTAAAGGACCAATCTATACAGTTCTCTCAGGAACATCTGGATTGTGATAATGTAACATTGTAGCTTTTTGAGACATTTACAATTTTTAATTAGTACACACTACAGCTAAAGTTTCAGCTTAGAATTAATAGTTTTATTAGTGCCTGTCTATAGCTTCCCACAAAACAGAACTTAAAAAGACACCATACAACTCTTCTGCAAACTCGAGATTTCAAAGCTTTAAGTATATTTCTATGTTCATTATCTTCAAAAGAAAAATCCCGACATAAACCCATGGCACAGAAAATTTGCATCAGCTGTTACTGAGCTCTTCCCCACATTTTAAGACGTTAAAAGAGAAAGTACACACGTAGCCTAGAAGTTGTTATTGAAATAACTGCATACAATCTTATTTATGCAGAAACAGACCTATTTAATATAGTAGAAAATTAACTTAAACAATAATTGCTTTTCAGAATGTAGTGATGCTAAAAGTTTCAAAAAATCTCTATGTACCAAGTCGCAGAACTACAKAACTTAGGAGACACTACAGAGCGGTGCAGTATCACCAGGTACATAGGAATACCAGGTATTACCACAGAACTACACCAGAACAAAGTTAGGAAATGGAAATTAAAATAACTACAAGTTCAAGTTCCAACCCTGCCACAATACATGTATATATTTCTAAGACGGCTGGACATTTAAGAGCCTAGACAAAAAGAGATACCATGTGCCATAGGTTTATGTTAACACTGCTAATAAAGATGGTATTTCTGTATTTCCCAGCATTGCTATTTGTAAATGTGACTTACACTATAATGATTGTGTGAGTTTTCTGGTAGTTCTGAACTTATTTTTCAAGTCATACCCTCACCATAAATACGCTCAGCAGCAAATTAAAAAAACGCACACAGCTTTCAGAAACACACCACTTCTTATCCAATCCATGGAGAAAAAAATGGATGATAGCAGCATGATGATGAGCTTGTTAAATCAAAAGGGAATTCATCAATCTTGTATCATCAGTATTTATCTTCTCCAAGAAAAATCAAATAAGTCAGTTTTCTAGAGCATTATGACTAAGTAATAGATATCATAGTAAAAAAAAAGGGAAAAATGAATGTGTCTTTCTTACTGAATTTATTTTCAACTTCTTTTTAATCTCAGGGAAGAAAAGTACAATTATTTGCTATTACAATTATTAGCACATAAACAATATAAGTGAAAACATAAACATACCATATCTTTCCAGAGCTGCAGAATCTTGTTCTTTCAAATTCTAAAACGGACTTCTACAGTTCTTGTACCTATAATGCAAAACATTACAATTCAGTTCTTGAACTATGCTCCATATCAATCTGAAGGTCAATACATCTTCAAGGCAATGCATTCAAAAGTGGCTATTTGATTAGTCACAGGTTTGCAACTAAAGGAAACACAGAATCACAGAATACCTCAAACTGGAAGGGACCTACAAGGATCTTGGTACCCAACTCCCCGCTCCTCAAAGGACTACCTATAACTAAACCATATTAACTTCCCAAACTAAATCACACTTCTCATAAAAAAGACAACAGAAAATAATTATGTTAGATAAACTACAAAAGCAGAAAGCTCATACACAGTGTTCCCTATTCTTTCCCCTGTAGTGATGCCATAAGAGTTTCACAATTCCATTCATCCAGTTCATTATAAATACCAAATTCCTTTCTCCTTCACACCTTTTTTTCCTCTTTTTTTTTAAGAACTGGCATTTATAATAAGAAAAAAAAAAATACTCAAAAGAAGTTTCAGATAGAACCAAATCTTTGTTCTGGGTGCATAAAACTGCTGGGGTTCAGTAAGCTTTTCCATAAATTCTTCATTTTCAGAGAAGTCATAATTAATGAGGGACTAAAACATACTTGAAATATTTTCAACAAACCTAAAAGCACAACCAGTTTCAAGGGAAAAAGTGACAGAAACRGACACATAGGCATATAACTCAAGAAGGACAGGGGTTGTAGATTCCTCACGACTGGGGCTGTTAAAGACCAGACTGAATGGGGCTCTCWGTAACCTCGTCTAGTGGAAGGTGTCCCTGCCCACGGAGGAGGGAGTTGGTACTAGGTTTTTCTTTAGGGTTCCCTATGAAATCTAGCAATTGCTTTCCAAAAAGTTAGTAATTTGGCACAGAATATCACATTTTCAGTACTGTGAAGATTTGATACATAACTTCTTCGTTTAAAAACTCTATTAAAAACAAATCCAACACAGCTGATTTAGTATCATCTTCCATATAGATCAGAGTTCCCACGTAGGAAGCCCTGATCTGGTTACCTCAACAATATATTCAGTTTTATCTTAAAAGATGTCAAACCATCAAGAACTCATCTAGTGCCAAGGGCCCAGTTCTTTACCACAAAACTGAAAAGGGGTGCTCCTGGACCAGTCTTGCCACTACAGTTCTAAGCACTAACAGTTTGAACACAATTTTTTGTATTTAAAAAAAAAATAGTTATATAGGGCACCCTACCCGTTTTGTGAAAAAAGACCGTTATTTCAACAAACAATTCTAATTATGTAGCTTTCTGTAGAGTTAGGATTCATGTGCTAATGATATGCAACAGTGTCAATACAACTTTACTACCATTCAGAAAAAAAAAGAAGAAACATTTATCTGACCAACATGAGACAGTAACTGATGATCTTCCTGTTTGGAGGTAGCACTTCCACTCCCTATCAACAGCAGAAATCCAAAATACCTGATATTCTACTAAAGAGTAAGTCTTCATTCACAGTGATGCCATAAGACAAACTCAGTTAAAAGTATTCTGACAATTGCAACCAATATTTTCACACCTTGTGTTGCAGGACTTCCAGGTTAAACTTCAATGTATACATTTGTTCCTGTACAGTCATAGAGCAGTGTCATCTATATAAAATGTTCTCATTCTCCTCGAAGATACAAAAGCACCAGTTTTCAGTGTGCACAGAGGAGGAGAGCACCAAGTACAGCATGAAAAAGTATTGCAAATACATCTACCAGGGACCTTATGATTATTGCCCAGCACTAGGAGAAAAAAAAACAATGGTGCCCAACAGAACTGAAGCAATGGAGTAGTGTAGGATAGCACAACTGATAGAGGAAACAAGACCACAATGGAGAAGATGTAGACAGAGGATTTGCATAATAACACACAGTTAGCACAGAAGCACAAATTCAACAACACAAAAGTGAAGTTGCTGGACTTCCAATCCTTATTCTTCAGTCTCTGCCCACCAGCTACCACTAAGGCAGAACAGAGTTCAGCAGTCTACCAAGTCTAAAGTCTACATTTGCTCAAAGCCTACATGACCAACAACAAAATGAAATAAGGCTCTATAATGCCTGTCTAAAAGGAACGAAAATGATTCTATGAAGTCAGATGTACTTTAACATTCACCTTTAGTATACTTAATTAGCACTAAGCCACATCTGCCTAAAAAAAATGCAAATGGCAAATGTGACTAAAACCTTGGCCAACATTATTGCTTCCACTCAACATTAAAAAATCTTGATCTATCTTGTGACCAGAGTTAAAAAAGCTGCTTGTTTACAACTATGTCATACATTTTCAATATGAAAAAGAGACTTCAAGGCACACTGAATTATATTAACACGGTAAACTACTGAATTAACCACACTGTAGCATAGAGAATTGTAGAACATTTAAGAAATTATTTATAAATTACGAAAAATACTTTGCAACTCATATCTGGCTTGATAAAAGGTATCATGAAATCACCTCTACCAGGTGCTTAAATTATGTTTTCCACTTGTGTTTTTGGGTTGTTTTGTTTGTCTGGTTTTATACAAAAACTGTCACAAAACAGGAATAAAAGAAAAAATTCTGAGAGCACTACCCTAAAGAAATAATAGCTACTATTATAAATTTTGTATCACAATTTCAAATATTTAAGTTCAATTACGAATAATTTTCTTCCACAACTGACATGCTTAACATTAACCAAAAATCGCGKTAGTCAAATAAAAAACAAGTGTTCACAAACATCCTTCTTTCAATAACATATTTAGATTATAGGAATCATGCAAATGGAGTATTTATCACAACCTCACTATGTAAACGGCTCAATCTTTGCAACCAAGAAATATCAGTGTTTCACAGAAGTGATACACTCTCTTGAGAGCTCCCTTGTCCTTGAAATCTGATGGGATTTGCAGGTCGTGTGGACTCTTCATTATGTATTTCTACTGGCTACAAGAAGCAAGTTTTGCTCCAACAGCTGAAACACACCTAGGTGTTGCTACTCAGCCAGTGTACACTAATATACCTTGGACTTTCTAAAAATAATCCGGTGTATACACATCATAAACCACAATATTCATCACCAAGACTTTGGACATGAGATTTCACCATGAAAAAACCAGCAATCATTATCTGAATATGGCTATACAAATAAGAAAGATGAAAAATTGTATTGGAAACAGAAATTCTGAGGCAGCGATAGACCTCTTCCGTATTATCCAGCTTTTCAGAAGTTTTTGATTCTTTTAAGGAAAATACCACATTGTAAAATAAAAATATTTGAAGCATTAGTCAGCTCAAACACATGACTAACCATAATGCAAAAGAAAAACTCATCTACAACTATGACAGCCTTTCTTGAAGTATCTTGACCTACACCCCATTTTAGAAGTTCAGCTCCTTTAAGAGCCATTCCACCATCCGCTAACACTCCAAGCCTGCTGAAGTGCAGCTGCTCCAACCTGGGTCCCAGGGAACATACCAGAGCAGGAGTACACAAGTAGTGCCAAAGCCCGGCTGCCTGGACAAGCCTGGCATCTCTCAACACCGTGCAAGCTTGGCAACACGATGTAGGTTGCTCTTGTGCCTCCCTTGCATGCAGCTCCTAAAGGTAGGGGAGAGGGTGTTTGTCATTCTGATCTCATTTCATCAATTTCTTTGGTGTAATGATTATCAAAAGGAAGTATTAAAAAGTCCTAAAAGGGGTTTGCCTTTTAGGAAGCAAAGAGCATGGTCTTCTCTATGAATGAGAGATGAACTAGCTTCATACCTAGAACTCCAGCTCAGTCAAGACAGAAGTCCTGTCACTGTCCTCACACAACACAAGAATAAAAAGCACACTGTGGACTAATCATTGCCAGACCATTATGCAACAACCACCAAACGCAAATACAGGTTCCATAATTTTCTGCTTGTGATCCTACTGATGGACAGCCCACCGAGATCAAAGTTCCTTTGGGTTTCAAACTACTGTATAGTTTTTGATATTTAAATTTTGTCTTTAGTTATTTAGGTCACAGCCTTGACATTTTATCACATAAGGATTGAACATGAAGGCACATGGAAGACAGGGAGATTTGAGACAGCCAGCACAGCTTCACCAAGCGCAAGTCCTGCTTGCGCCACCAAGCTAGTGGCCTCCTATTACAGAGTGACTGCTTCAGCAGACAAGCGAATGGCTACTGATGTCATCTACCTGGACTTCGGCAAGGCCTTTGACATGGTCCCCCACAACACCCTTTGCCCTAAATTGGAGAGATAATGAATGGACTCTTCGGTGGATGAGGAATCGGTTGGATGATTGTATGTAGAGGGTAGTGGTCAACAGCTGAATGTTCAGATGGACATCAATGAAAAGAGGTGTCCCTCAGGGGTCCATATTGAGACCAGTATTGTTTAGTATCTTCATCAGTGACAGACAGTGGGACTAAGTGCACCCTCAGCAAACCAGCAGATAACACCAAGCTGTGTGGTATGGCTGATACACCCGAGGAATGGAATGCCATCTAAAGGGACCTGGACAAGATTAAGTAGCAGGCCCGCAGGAACTTCATTCAACAAGGCCAAGTGCAAGATCCTTTACCTGGGTCAGGACAACCTCCGGTATCAATATAGGCTGGGGGATGAGGGAATTGGCAGCAGAAAGTAATTACAGAAGGACTTGGAGATCCTGGTTGTTGGAAGGATAGCCTTGGCCCAGCAACATGTGCTTGCAGACCAGAATGTATCCCAGGCTGCATCAAAAGCAGCATGGCCAGCAGGTTGAGGGAGGCCAGTCCACTCTTCTACGCCACTCTTTTGAGACCCCACCAGGAGTGCTGCATCCAGCTTTGGAGTCCTTAGCACAGGACAGGCACAGACACGTTGGAGCAAGTCCAGAGGAGGGCCACAAAATGAACAGAGGGCTGGAGCAGCTCTTCTATGAGGAAAGGCTGAAAGAGTCAGCATTTTTCAGCCTGGAGAAGAGAAGGACCTTGGGGAGACCTGACTGCTGCCATTCAATACTGAAGAGGAGTTTATAAGAAAGATGACGACAAACTTTTTACAAGGGCCTGCTATAACAGCACAAGAGATAACGGCTTTTAATTAAAAGACAGTAGATTAAGACTAGATTTAAGACAGAAATTTTTTACAATGAGGGTGGTAAAACACTGGAACAGATTGCCCAGGGGTGGGAGATGCCCCATCCCTGGAAACATACAAGGTCAAGCTGGACGGGGCTCTGAGCAACCTGATCTAGTTGAAAATGTCCCTGCTTATTGCAGAGGGATTTGGACTAAATGACATTTAAAGGTCCCTTCCAACCCAAACTGTTCCAAGTCTATGGAAAAAAAACCTAAATGCACTCCATATCAAGCAGTCAAATGGTACATCCGTTCAAGTTTGTCCTGTATCCATCACCACTGTAAGCCACCTCTGGGTGGACAGTCCCACTTTTGTCACACTACCTAAGATAAGCATGATTCTCAAAAGTAAATTACGTTAGTACAGATAGCATGTTTTTAAAGTTATTTGAATGGATGCAAACAGCAACGCTTTTTGATGAAAAGCATTGGGACAGCTATATACTGTGAATGCCCTTTTCAAAGCACCAGATTAAAAAAAAGAATTCAAAGCTCTGCTAACTAGAAGTCTCTCTTAAAACACATATACTTCTGTTGTAAGGAAATGTAAGTAGCTTCACAAGAAGCAGATCACCCCTCTTACCTAAGACAGTGAAGTGAGGGTCCAGAAGGAAGCCACCCATTTAGTTCCACTCAGGTGAACAACTGCAGGTTCTCCYAATTCTTCACCACTCTGTAAAACATGGGCAAAGAACCATGCAGGACGGTAACGGAAAGAGTATCGGTAAAGACTGACTTCCACCCCCTTCCTCCATTCAGAAGTTTGCATAATACAGAGAAGCAGGCTCAACCTATTAAAGTAAGTAAGAAGTAGTTAATGCTTCCTTTAAGAGATTCATTCATAAGAGTATTTGTTAGACAGAATACTATGATAATATTTAATTTATAATGTAATTTTGCACCCAGTAAGTTATTTTGTCAATAAGTTCTGTCACTCCTAACCACAGGAAGGTGCAACCATTCAAAAACAGCAATTTTAAGTGCTATTTCATCATGTTACATTGCCAAACCTGAATCCTGGATCTCGACAGTATTTGATTTTCTTTTTCATATTCCTCCTATGAGGTTATTTTCCTGAAAAAATGTGTCACCAGCTGGTGTAGCTACTGAAGTGTTGCTTTGTTGCAAAATGTTACCTTTAGACTGTATTTGCTGACTTGCTGTTAACTAAACAGATATGTTACACACATTACTATTCATATGAACCAGCTTTTTCCCGAACTTTTATTCATGGACAACACAGCCTTATGAGGCTGTCAGGCACAGCCTGTAAATACAAGAAGTTAATGCTGTAAATGTTAAGGTCAAAGTATTTAAGGTAACAAAATTCACTTCAAATATGAGATTTGCTCACTGCTGTTGTCTCTAGAACCAGCTATTTAGCACAGCTTACAGCACTCTTCTGGGGGGGGGGGGAAGGAGCAATTTTTTTTTTTTWAAGTAAACAACAGACTCTAAATTTTTTCATTACAGACCCTGATAGCAAATGTATTACCCCTCTCCTTCCACGTACAAATCAGAATTTGGTTAATGACAGAAAACCTTTTAACACTGCTTCTCTATAAAACTCATAGCTGCCTTAAATATACTGGATACTTCAGAAAAATTGTAAAACACACCTCCTTTGTTTAAAAATCAATATCAATTCATTAATTAGAGTGAAGACTTGGCCCACAGTACCAGAAATGAAGACTAATGCTGGAAATGAGACCTATGCCTACATACTTGATGAATTCTGTCCCCTTTACCCTCAATTGCACGTTCTATTTTTAAGAATTAGTGGCTTTCATCTTCAGGTGTATGAATACGCTGGTGTGGGGAGAGAGAAAGACATTTCCTGCATTTAAAAAGAGATGAATTCTCTCTGGACATTCACTAAGTAAACTGAAACTAAAAATAACAGAGGGGAAAAAAAATCTTTCCTGCATAGGAAAAACTGGGATGATGGATATTTACAAAAACATAAACACTAAATTAATTCCATGATAACTGTCATATCATGTACTACACTAATTCTTGCTTATAGAAAACGTCATATGCTTAAACACATTCACAATTAAACATGCTTATGACTTAAAACTCAACTCAAAGATATGTCCACTCCATTATTTATTTGGTTAAGTAGAACCTGTGAATTCAGATAAATAGTGAAGAACATGTCAACAAAGGACATAATCATAATGAAACAAGCATGATTTTATACTGTGGTACATATGTCATTTCATACTTCCAAAAGAGAAGTTAAATGACACGAAAAATAACCCATTTTATTTTCTCAAGTTGATTAGAACAGGGACAATGTCAAGATGCTCTAACAGGCTGAGAACACCCCCAGATGTATTTAACATATGGACACAAGTTTTCAATTCCATTCACAAAACAATCAGCATTTGCATGTTTTTAAGCAGCAGCAATCAAAAAAAAAAGACCAAAAGTTTTGTTGGCTATTAAAAAAAAGCATCAAACCCACACAACTTTAGAGTTCTGAAGAGGACTTGGGCTGAGAAACCTAGGCTTTGAAACACACCACTGTGAAAAAGTTTCTGCTTTTTCAAGCCTGACTTTTTTTACAATGTCACAGAACCATACTCTGAAACAAATCCAAACAAATCAACTATTTGTTTTGTCACCTAGCTTTTACTTCCAAATTCTTGGGAGATACTCAGGACACTCCAGTGAGGAGAAATAGCAAACACCTCTGATACACAAAATGAATTCGTTAACTCCGGTAGGAAAGATGCTACATTAAATAGCAAACTTTCAGAGTGGAATGGAAGGTATTTGTAAAATAGAGATGAAACATCCATAATATGGCACAGAAATAACTTCAATTAAAGCTATCGGCTTTGTAAACCTAAGCAGTGGACCAGGTTTTCTTTCAATGTTTTTCTGTACTGAGTTGACAGAATATTACTGTTAGGAAGGCGTCGTAAGTACTACAAACTGCATCTGTTTCAAAAGACAAACATGTGTGATCGTTTTCTCTGCGTATCCATAGCAATTTAGCAATACACATTTTATATTTTCAATTCAACACACTCAAACTGAGTTTTGCCATATTTTCAAATTTCTAAAAAGTACCTTCAACCATTTCAACGATGAAAGGGCACAGAGTATCCAGAGCCAACATCTAAACTAAGCAGTTTGAGAGAACTGTAAAGCCCATCTTTCAGCAATTTTCATTCTTATCAAGTAGTACACCTCTCAATCTCCATTATTTCCCTCTCCCCCCTCATCATAGGTGTCTAACAACACAGTACAACTTAGAGCGTGACTTCTCCCTTAGCAGGGAATCTCTCTCAAACTGGATGCTATTTGCATGAATTAGGAACTTAATCTTATCTTTTAGACCTTTTCCTTTCAAACCAGTCAGCCAGCCAAAAAGAAAAAAAAACAAACAGAAAAAGGAGAAAAGGTAAACTGACAATACAATCACACAGATCTTACTTTGTTAGGAAATCAAAGCTAAAATCGGGTACAATTTTCCACTGAGAAACTTTCTGCTAGACTTGCAAGAAGCATGGTAAAACCACTCTGAGAAGCCGATTTCTCACAGGGCCTCAGGTTTGCAGACTCCTACTGAGACAGGTAAGTTTCCATACAGACAGAGGGACCATCCCTGAAGCAATGTGTAAGACACACACTTAGTCCCAGAATTAGACCATCTGACACATTACGCAGAAGGAAACAGAAACAAGTATTTCCACTAACTGGAGAAAAAAGAAAAGGAATAACTACAAGTCTATAAATTACAGGTTCTTGCCACTTAAAGGAGAATTGTGGAACATGTTTTGTTCCTTAAGCAGTAGTAACTTCTGAATGACCACAACACATATCTTATCAACAATCAACTGTAATATCCTTTACAAGAAATACCGCCGGTATGCTTAAAAACTAGAGCCCAGAAAGTCCTGCAGTCAGGAGCGACAGATCACATGCATCAGGCAAGGCAGCTTGCTCACAGGTTCTGACCAACTCTTCAGACTGGACAGAAGGTAACACGAGCAAGTGAACAGATCCACTCTGTCGAGCAGGCCTTGGCCACTAGTTAGAGCCCCTCGCAGTACTTCCCATTCCAGCAGCCGGCCGCGCCGACGGCACCGAGCCGCCTCATCCCCACAGCAGCCCCGAAGAGCAGTCCCCGGGCCGGGAAACTGAGGCAGGGACAGGCTGGGTTCACCCAAGGTCGTCCAGCGAGCCCGGTCTCCCCGGGGGGGGGCGGGAGAAGCCCGGGGCCACCCACCCGCCCGCCCGGCCTTCCCGGGGTGGCCTCGCACCCATGTGTCTCACGGCGAGGAGGGAGAGGACCCCCGGGACCGCCGCCTTCCGCCCGCCTTCGCCTTCCCCTCTCCGGCGAAGGGGAGCTGGCAGGGCCGCCTCCCTCCCATTCAGGGCCAGCGTGAACCGGGCGCCATCCCAGCTCCCGGCCCTGCGAAGCGCCCACACCGACCTGGGCACCTCGGCTGCTGCTCCCGGGCGCTCCCGCCGCCGCCGCCGCCCCGGCTCATGCGGGGGCCGCGCCGCGCTCGGGGCCGGGCCGCGGGTGAAGAGGAGGCGCCGCCGCTGCCGCTGCTGCTGCCGGTGCCGCCGGAGCCGCGGCCTGGCGGGGCGGGGAAGGAGAGGCGGGCGGGCCGGGCCGGGCGGGCGCGTCTCCTCCTCCTGCTCCTGTTGTCGGCCGGGCCGCGCTCAGCGCGAGCCCCGCGCCTCCATCTTGGGACAACGCGGATGTCGGCGCGGCGCAGGCTCGGGGCACGCGGGGGGGGGCGCGCGGGAGAGAGGCAGAGGGAGGGAGAACCGGCCGTGTCCCGGCGTGCAGCGCGGGCGGGGGCGAGGCGCCGGCGGCGCGCTACCCACTGCGGGCAACCATAGAGAGCTGCCGGGCCGCGCCTTCCGGCCCTGTGCGCTCACGGCGGCGCCCGGCGGAAGACGGGAGCCGAGGCGGCGCTTGCGCACCCGCGCGCGCGAGGCGGGGGCCGCCATGTTGGAAGAGGGCAGCGCCGGGCCCCGAGGTGGGGACGGCGGTCAGGCCGGCGCGGGGCGGGGCTGGGCTGGGCTGTGGGCTGCGCGTGCGCTCGCGCGGGAGCCGGGTGGCGGAATGCGGTGGGGGGAGGCGGGGAGGGAAGCGGGGAGCGGGTGTTGGGTACGCGTGTACACACAGATGTACATATGTACGTACACATATACACACGTACATGTACATATATACACACATGCACACATACGCACGTACAATGCACATACACATATATGCACGTACATATACATACCCACGTATATGTGCAGACACATATGCAGATACATATATACGTACACATATACACAGAAATGTGCACACATACACATAAACACACATCTGCCCATCTACACACAGTTGCACACACACGTGTTTATGTATGTGGACTGACAGGTACACATGTACACATGCACACGTGCACAGGCACACGTACCCATGTACATACACATAAGCATACGTATGTAGGAGACGCGTATGCAGGGACCCACAAGCCCACCTGCATGCACGCACATTCATGCATACACGTTACACACACGTGTTACGCACATACCTGTATGCCTGCCTGCATGCTGACACACAGGTGTGTGGGTGTGACACACGCGGGTGTGTGGGCACACATGGATGTATACACACACGTACTGACCTTCACACGCATGCACACGCACGCACACACACCCACGAACACACATGCCCAGCTGCACACGCAGCTATGGAGGCCAGTGGGCAGCCCGGGGATTGGTGGCACAGCAAGGGGCCATCACTGCTATGGGCAAAGACAGTGGCTGCCACCACCTCTGAGTCCCTTTGCAGGTCCCCACCGAGCCCCACCAGAGTCCAGCCTGTCCGGCGGGCCCCGTGGCAGCCTGCCTGGGGTTTATCGAGTTTAATCTGGGCAGGGAGCCACGGCAGGCCGGCAGGAGGGAGCGCTGCAAGGGGAGTGGCCGGTGACCTCTGGAGGGAAGCCCATGCTGGAGCCATGTGTCAGCCAAGGCATGAGAGGACAGGCAGTGCCAGGCCAGGCCAACCCTGCTGTGTCTGTCCGCTCGGCAGACAAGGGAGGAGAGGACAGGGAGACCGAGAGCTGCGTGACCCCATGTATGGCAGAGCGTGGGGACAGCCTTGCTGTCCCAGCCTGCAGCCGTGGCCAAAGAGCCACCACAGTGTAAATTTAGGCCACCAAATGCCTGGTGTTATTCAAACCCAGCATCCTGGGGGGCACAGAGAGCAGAGCTGGCTGGTGGGGCTGGAGGGGTCAGGGAGTGAGGCCTGGGGATGCAGCCCAAAGGGTGGGCAAGAAACCCTCTGGTCCTGTACAGCCCTGCCTGACACCTGGCTCACTCCTCTGCCCCTATGGATAATTTTTCCATTGCCTCTTGAGTCATTCCTTTCCTTCCCCTGCTACACCTAGGCCTATGCATTGCAAGTACGCTTTTTTCATGATCTTAAAAACACAAGTGAAAGTTGCATTTTGGCAGGTCAATGTTGAAAGCAGATTGACGAAATAATTTTAAAATGGGACAATGCATGCAAAGTTTGACTTTTTTTGGATATTGACTTTTTTAAGCTTTAGATATGTGGAGCTACAAGCATATAAGGGGGAAGAAGTAAGTAGAAAGAAAATAAAAGGAAAATAGATCTGACTCTTTTCTACATTATCCCTTAATAAAGGCAATTAAATAAAGGTGGTTCTGTCCTGGCAGAGAGTATGCTTTTTTGTTTTGCTTTGTTTTGTTTTTAAAAGTATAAACTAGAAATATGAGAAGTTCTCAAATGTTAGAATAAGCTGTTAAAACCATAAACACAAATTCTCAAAAATATGATACTGAAGCCAAGTTCTGGGCTATGAAATAGGTGTTTAAGAAGACATGGGTACATGTCTTTTTAGCACAATTTTGGAAGACCTTTTGTGTTTGTTGCAGGGTAATAGCTGGCAAGACCAGGGGACTCAAGCAGCATCATTACAAATCAGTGCAGAGAGTCCTGGTACTCACAGAGAACATGGTGGGCAGATGTATAATTGAAATATTAAGACTGAATGAAGTATTCTTGTACTTCAGTGTGGTCTGAAAGCAGGGTACATTGCTGTGCTCAGATGGACATCGGTAATCATCTAAAAATAATCACTGGCATGAACACAGCCTTCTGCATCTGGAGGCTCTCTCCCACACAGTAGCAAAACCTGCCAACTTTCATGTATTAAAATTTCAGATTCAGGCCAAAGTGTATTGTGCCACGAGCTTTGCTGTTACCTCAAAAGTAGTAATATTGAAAAAATTGCATCTGCAAGATGCACTGCCTTGCTACTTTTCCCTTGCTCTGTTGCAGAGCCCACATGTCCAGTCAGTATCTCCTTGACTGCAAGGATGCTTTGGGGAAGCATGTCCCAAGCTGAGTCCAAGTAAACATCTTCTGCTCTCTTCTTACCTACAGAACCAGTCTTCTCATCAGAGCTCAGGCTGGTCAGGCATTATGTGCTTTTGGTATATCCATGCTGGCTGTTCCCAGTTTGGAAGTTCTTATTCTTGCTCTTACTGAGTCTGGAAATAATCTCCCAGACTTTAAAGTGAAGCTGCTCAGCCCATATCCTCCTTGATTTCCATACCCCAGATCTTCCTTGCCTGCAGCCCTTGGGGACCTCTCACAAACACTGCGATTGTTCAGAGGTGGCAGAAGGTGGCCTCACAGTGACATTGGCCAGCTCTCAGTGTGCATCGTCGCTTCCCATCTGACCCCATGAGCTCACATATGTCCAGTTTATCTAAGCAGTCTGTAACTTCATCCTCCTCGTCTAAGAACAGCACCAAGACTTTTCAGAACTCCCTCAAGCTTTGCTTCTACCCATAAGGATCTGTGAGCCCCAGTCCCACACCATGCCAGCAGCAATGGCACTGATGGAGTCTTTTCTGTATCCTGTGCCACTAGTGCTCTGCCCCATTTAGCAGCAGTGCCACAATTTCCTTAGTCCTCTTTTTGCTACTGATGTACCTACAGATGCTCTTATTGTCCTTCACATTCCTCACCTCCAGTTTCAGCTCCAGTTTAGCTCTGGCCTTCACAATTTTATGCCTGCATGCTCAGATGATGCTCCTAAAGCCCTTCCTGGAATTTATCCAAGTCAGTCATTGCATGGAAGCTGTCTCCATAACTTTCATCGGGACATTTGGTCATCTTCTTGTTTCCTTATAGCAGAAAGGACCAGTATCCAAGATAGGAACACCATGGATTTATACGATGGTGGTCTTTTTAAACCCTCTGTGTTTTCATATATTAGCTGACACTTCATTGGGTTTTTTGGCCCTTGGAGAGCATCAAGTACATTTTTTTCCATGGATTGCAATCCTGAGGCCTTTTCCCTGGTTAGCAAGCAGGTCCCTCGTTATGAGCAGTTCATAACCCATCACTGCTCTGAGGTAATACTGCTTAGATGTGTCACAGCWTTTCCTCTGAAGAAACCAATGCAATAATGAGGAAGAGGCAGATGATAACAGATGGACAAAATGTGCAGTATGGATTGAGCTGATGTGAATGCTGGGGGTTATTTATTGCACTGGCTAGATGCAGAGGTAGGAGAAGGAGACTTCTCTGGGTAGGACACAGGTGTGAAAAGACTCACGTTTTCTTCTGTTTTGAGGAGATGTGGGACAAATCACACTGGCAGTGGACATCTGAAGAATGATACATTAAGGAATATACCCAGAACAAATTGCAGTATAGCAGTGTTGCATGGATGGCCAACCTGCATGATGGGTTTAATTTTCATTCTGCCAGGCATAAGTTGCTATTTTGGGGGAAATACTAAATCACTTTAATGTTTAGTAGCATGTGCTTGCAGCTTTTTTTTTACTTTGAGATAGCTTGACTAGCAATAGACTGTGGCCATTGATGTGCCTAAGTTGCTTGTGCTACAATGGAGATGATTGTACTTTGCTGCCTCTTTTAAGTATGTTACATATTCTGAAGTGATGAGATATTAGGGTACAGAAATGCTTTTGCTGCCATGAGTGCTTTCAGCTACGTTACATTGGTATAGCCAGCTGCTGGAAAGCAACTGGATCTGCCCAGCTGAGCAGGCTCCGAATTTGGAGAAATCTGACTGGAATTCCTGGTGGAAAAGCCACCACTCCCTCCCTGCTTCCTTGCTAATCCCTGCAACTCTAGGGCCTGGGTATGGACTGCAGCTGAAGAGAACAAATGGTTTGACTGTATTTTGCAGCAATCCCTTTCACAGAGCAGGCTCCAGTGAGATGCTTCAATTATGTAACTGAACTAATGCTTGGTGAAAAAGTAAAAATCAACAATTGTAGCTAATAACCTGGTCACAGAGTAGAAGTTCTGCAGAAAATCTAGTCTTAACATCTAAACATTTGGAAACAAATGGTTTTTTTTAACTGCTGAAGGGAACAAATACAACTTGTCTCATACACAAGTTGTATGGAATAGGCAGTGGTTCCCAGCGGGAGGAAAAGGACTTTAAAAATAGAATCCCAAGTCTTGTTCACAATTTACTTGTGGTGCTGGAGAAATGCCATCGTGAACCAAGTCTGCTGCATATTAATTTCAGTAATGTTGATGTCTCTCTTCAGAGCTTTGTAGCAAATCCCTTTGCAGATAAAAAGATAAGGGAGGGAAAAAAGATCATCAGTGATAGAATGAAATACTGAAGTTTTGAGTTAGAGCTTAATCTGGGCAACTGGAAGATTAAAAAAGTCCCCTCTATGTATGTGTTTCTGAAGGGCTATGCATACTTCTGGGTCCTGAAATGCATACTTGTTCTCCCTTTTCTCCACGCAAAGAGATGAAGTGGTCTCTTGGTTAAGCTGTGATGTGGAGGATCATGTTATCTTGAAGAGCCTCCCATTTTTGGCCTGAAGYAATCAAGCAATCTCAATCGAGTGAGGTTGTTTCAGTTCCTCCCTGTGAGCTGAGGGAGATTTCATGATGCATTTTGCTGAAATAAGCTTGTCAGGGAGAGTCTTGTTTCCCTGAACGCTTTGCCCAGCCCAGTGGCTTCTGGAAGGAAATAGGGTGAAAGGAGAAGCAGCTCACATGCACCTCTTTGTCTCCAAGTCTTATGTATCTTTTTGCCAGCTTTGTACTTATCTCCTCCAGTCTTCTTGAAGAAGGAGCAGAATATAGACATTTCAGTTCTTTCCCATGGGGTGAGAGGTTTGTGGTTTGCTGCAGGTCATCATCGTATTTCCTTTGGTCACCTGCACAGAAGAACTGGAAATGCTTTTTTGCTGCGCATTCTGCATTCTTTCCAGTTCTGTGATGTGAGGGTACCAGCACTGCAGGGGCTTTCAACCCTTTTTTTTTTTTCTTTTCTTTTTTTGGCCTTTTTGCTCGCTGCTGTACTGTATTACACACTTTTCTATGTTCACAGTTTGGCCCTGGTTCCTGACGTGTCTGTTTTCAGAAAGAAGTCTCGAGCAGTTGTAGCTGTGAAAGCTGCTTAGGAGCAATGCTTTTGTTTACTCTGAGATTTCATGGGGACATCTTGGTATGTTTCGCAGCACTCAGCACAGCTGAAACTGCCTTACATTACATAGCTATGCAGGTTTGGGCTAGCCATTGTTTTGGTTGTAGAAGAGGAGACTGACTGACAGCTGTTTTTCTGACCACATGCCTACATTTTTTTTCCAAGATAGATATAGAAGTCCAATTTCCTGAGCAGAGCAAAATGGCTTTGTGCAATTAATGTGACGTGCTTAATAATGCTTGGAAGGGTGCAGGCACCTGCATTTATAAACCTGCCATGGCTAAAAAAAAAAAAAAAAAAAAAAATCTGACAAGCAATCCCAGAGCAAACACATATTATTCTAAAAAAGGGACTGCACAGTGGCCAGTTCTAATGTTGCTTTTGAGACTAAACACTATTTTTCCAAGAGAGCTTGTGTCATGCCAGAAACTCACTTTATCCTTGGGTTATCCCACACAGCGACGAATTCAATTTATGACTTTTTTTTCTTCTTTGGCATTTTAATGTCATAATTACTTTCCCGTTTAAACAGCTCATTCCTTGAATACAGAATATGATTTGGTTATTAGCACTGCAGTGGCACGTTGGTGAAATCAAGTTCAACCAGCTCTCCATATTTTTTCCAGCCAATAAATGATTTTTAAAAGGTCATCATGACATAATTGAAAAGTTGAAGGCTCAGGTAATTAGCATCAATATGCAGCTTTCCACACCCAGTATTTTATAAGCTGCTTTACTAATACTGTTGTCTGGGGAGGTTTTAATTCGAAAAGGGCACTCCCAAGGGGTGTCTGCATGAATATGAAACTTTATTTAGCTTGAGAAGAAAAAGCATCAGCCACAGCTCCAATGTCTCTTGTCTCAGGTGCGAGAAGATGTTAGAAGAGAAGTCCATCTCGCCTCCTTTCCTCAGCAACAGTACTCATTTTTTCCTAGATGTTGCTGCTGCAGAGACAGCTACACCAAGTTCAACCTCCTGTAGCTATTAGGATCTACCCTGCAGTATGACCTTTACTCAAAAGGTAGAATATACAACTCACAACATTTCTTCATCAGTGTATAAACACCAGACACTTGGCTGGCTGCCCCTTTCAGGAACACAAGAGGCAAGGGGGAGAAGTTGGAGAGTTGAAGCTACTTTGCATGCTTCGTTACAGTGAATTGCCTGGGTTTAGTATTAGGTGGAAGTTTAATTCCTGTGTTTTGTGTCTTGCTTCCCATCTTACTTGCAAGGAACATCAGAGGACGAGGAAGGACAAGGATCTGGGAGGCATTGGTCATTGAAGAGTGTAGCTGAGGAGAAGAGGATGAAAATGTTAATTTATTACCAAAGTGGGGATGAATTGTGTTTGAACCCAGAGGTTAAAAGTACTATAGTTTTCTTGTGTCCTGAGAGAACCACTATCCCCAGTGCTGAGCTCTCTACAGAAGCGTAGGATTGAGAGAAGCCATACAGATAAAGTTTTATGCTTGGAGTCCTGCTAGAGCATATTGGAGGCTGAATCTGACCCATGTGACATTGGCATGTGGCCATGTCCCACCTGTTGACCCCAGAACTGAAATGTACTCTGGACTGGTGATACCCATATTGCAGAAGAGATCACCCAGGCCATTATGTACCCAGGAAATACATTCAATAAGTGTTTAATCTGGCACAGCATTGAACATCTATCCCACTCTTGTCAATCCAACACTGCCCAAACGTAGATCTATGGTAAGGGATCTTCTTTGCATTTGTTCTTTTGCTTTCAGTTTTGCTTGCTCAATTTTGCATTTTGTAGTATTAGAAAATAATACTTTCTKTCTGACATCTGAAGAAATACAGCTATTTTCACTGAGAAAGTGAAATTCTATGTGACAGAGGAAAATCCACTTGAAATACATGCAAGTTTTTCCCAGCATAAGCACTGAAATGTTTGGCCCTTGGGATGGAAATAGACCTTGGGGTTTTACCAAGGTGCTTCAGAGATCCTGGCTCCCACTGATTTTGTCTTCCAAATATGATGATTGGAGCTGTCTGGATGTGGGACTCATTTAAACTAAAACTAAGTATCTTTTAAAACAGGATCTTCATTCGCTGGTCTCAGAAAGTCTGCTAAGGTATGAAACAGCTATTGGTGCTGATTTTCTAGGCTGGTGTTTAATCTGTGTAAATTGTGAAATGCTGATTTTACCTTACTGATATGGAAAAGGCCAAGCTTGTGAGTGAATTATTGTGTTGCTAGAGATCTGATAAGCTTCTTTGAACTAGTTCCTTTACTAACTTTCAGGACTCATTTATTGTGGGTACTTAAAAATAAAAAAAAAAGCTACTGCACACTGTTTAGAGACATTGAAGAAGAAATATAGAGCTCTTTATGCACATGAGAATCAGATTCAAACAGATACAATGAATGTTAATTGTGACTTCTTATCATGTTTTCCTCTGTAAGCCTAAAAGTTCCCCACCAGCCTTGCAACTGTGGGAAGAAATATTTTTTAAAAATCACAGAGCAGATGTGATCCTGTGCCCAGGGATTATTCAGTAACCCTGAAAGTTTGTACTGACACCACTTTTGCAGAAGGAAGCAGTGGGTGAGGTCTTCTATGCTTTTTCACAAGTGACATCTGATTTAAGAAGTACCTGACCTGCTATCCTCACCATTCTAGAGAGGATATTGAAAATGAATATAATCTCATGATTCTAAATTGATCAAAATTGATGTCATTACAGACTTAAAGGTGTTGTAAAGCTGGATGAGCACTCACAAGGTAGGGTAAGACCCAAAGACAGTGTAGGTTCTGTAACAATGGACGTCATTGCATGGTCTGCTGGGTTGCAGTTTCTTGCACTTGCAGTGTGAACAAGACTGGATGCTTGTTATTTAGGGCTTCTTATCTGTGATGACCATAAAGGAGATGAAMAGGAACAGTTAATTTTCAATTGGGGTGCTGTTGGAGCCAAAGTTATAAGAATTGCATCTTTGAGACTCAATCACAAACTTCTGTGTTGGAATGGAAAATTTTCCTTCAAGGCACAAATTACCCTCTTCAGCTTGGAGTGAACAGCTGGAAATTGCTGAATAATCTGTCCCTCAGAATGAGAGGAAATTTGGCAAGAGGCATTGTGTAGGATGGGAAGGTTATCTTTTATTAAAATACCCACACTGATGTTACTAAGACATGCACATTACACTCCAGAAGGAGTATCTTTCAGCTTCCATCTTATAATTTTGGTTAATTTCATACTTACAAATACTGTAATGCTCTCCACTCTTTAACTAAATAAATGAGCTCCTAAATGCAGTAAGTAGCATCCCACTGCTTTTTTTCCCCTTATCCATAAAAACACTCCTACTGAATTGAAAAGCAAGATTTGCACAAAAAAATCTTTTCCCTGAGAGTGAATACTGTGGTTTGATTTCTCTGCCAAGGCTCCAGATTTCTCCAGAGCTTGTTCATAAGCATAAAGGTTCCTCAGCCTAGAGTTATATAGCATACAAGTGCTTGCAATAATTTAGGAACTCAAATTAGAGTTGTAGAGTTATTTCTAATACTGTTATGCTTGTAATACTAGAAATAGTATTTTCATACAGTGTGTCATACAATAATTACTAATTAAGATATAGCTCTAGCTATCATGTCTAAGTAATCTTTTATTTCTTTTTAAATTGTCTTTCAGAAAAATTATGCCAAATCTGTGAACTGAAAGTAGATGAAAATAATATCAAAACTGGTGTCAAAACACTCAGGGCTAAATATGAGCTCTGAAGTTTAACTAATCTTACCGTGAGTATATGCAAATATGGGTAGGGGGGACATAAGGAACAACAGCTTTATACTTGATATTGAAGTTTCCTTATGTGCTGGTTTTGTCAGGGGTAGAGTTAATTTTCTTCACAGTGGCTGGTATGGGACTGTGTTTTGGATTTGTGCTGAACACAGAGTTGATAATATAGAGATGTTTTTGTTATTGCTGAGCAGGGCTTACACAGAGCCAAGGCCTTTTCTGCTTTTGTTGCTGCGTGCTGGTGAGGGGACTGGGGGCCGTGGGAAATTGATAGGAGATACAGCTGGGACAGGTGACCCAAACTGACCAAAGGGATATTCCATACCATACAACATCCTTCCCTGTGTATAAAGTGGAGGGAAGAAGGAGAAACGAGAGGACATTTGGAGTAATGAAATTTGTCTTCACAAGTCACGATGATGTTTAATGGGGCCCTGCTCTCCTGGAGATGGTTGAACACCTGCCTGCCTATGGGAAGCAGTGAATTAATTCGTTGTTTTGTTTTCCTTGCATGCACGGCTTTTGCTTTCCCTATTAAACTGTCTTTATCTCAACCTGTGAGTTTTCTGGCTTTTACCCTTCTGATTCCCTCCCCAGTCCTGCTGGTGGGGGAGTGAGCGAGTGGCTGTGTGGGGCAATGAGCGAGTGGCTGTGTGGGACTTGACTGCTGGCTGGGTTAAACCATGACACCTTAGAAGAAGAAAACACCTCTCATGCTGTCCGACAGAGGACATCATGAGATGTCATCAGAGACACAGAGGACATGTGACACTTATCTTCCTTGCACAGACACACATTTATTGTGAGTGAGAACTGGAGAGGCCACCTCACGGACTGCCACCTATTGACAGTTCCTTTGTGCTCGTATTTCAGTTTCCACTCCCTTAAATTATAAATAAATAAATATATACCTAGCACAAGAGAATCCCACTTTCTGTGGTGTTTATGCTACAGGTTACATGTAAATCATGTGAATGATGAAATATTCAAACTGCAAGGTCTTTTATGTTAGATTTATATTAAACAACATCCTGGACAAGGTCTTTCCTGACCTACTTGAGCAAATAATTCTCTTGTGTACAGAGATTATGACTTGTCTCATTTTCAAGTGTCTTTTGCTAGCAGTGGTTGGTCTAGAAAGAATTTTGTTTTCCCTAGCTTTTCTGTTTGTATTTATGTGTGTGTGTGTGTGTGGACATTGATGCAGGAAAAAAGCAGGCAAATGTATGATAAAGGCTAACATTTGAAAGGGTTGCTTTGGAGTATTAAAACATATTGTATTGGAATATCATACATCTATGACAAAGAAAATTTTTATCATCCTGATGAAGAATTGGTGAGGAAAACAACAGTGGCTTATTTTTAATTGGAAAAAAAAGAGTATGAATGAATCCATATACTGTTAAAGTAAACAAGGGATAACTGGAATAAATTGCTACTTGTTTATATAGAAGCATTGTTAATCTAAATGAGTATTCATAAGGAGTGACCTTACTGATAAGACCCTTATATCATGTAGATTCTACATCAGTGGTTATCGCTGTCTAGTCTGCTGTTTTACAATTTCTTTTTTTTTTTACCATTTGAGGATGACTTGATGTTTGAAAAGATGTGTGGTATTGTTAGCTTTGTGGCTCTGAAAATGTTTTCAGTCAAGCCAGTGTAGATAAAAGGGCTGCAGGAAAAGCATCAGGGAGGGATGTCTTTGCTCTGCGGGTGCTGACAAAAGCTGATTATTGAAGGAGAGTTTTTCCCTGGACGTTTGTGCCAGGTTCTGGTAGCTGCAAATAGTGGTGATTGCTGTAGGGCTGTTTGTGAAGAACCAAATTTTATCTGTAGATAAAGCAATTATAAAGGTACTGTATGTACTGCTATCACAATACTAATTTCTTACCCACTTGGGAAAATAATGTGAGCTGCTTTGGACAGCCTCTGTTGTTCTGTAAGCATCAGGGTCCTTGAGCTGATGAATTACTAGGCTGAAAATGCCTAGTACTGCATTTGGAGCAGAGAACTGGATTGGAATCCAGTGGAGTTTATGCAGCATTGGAGTCGTGTGGCCCCAGGGGACAAACCTGGATGTGCAGCTGCCTGCGATCTGAGTTAAGCCAGAGTAACAGCACTTGGGGAATTGTGGTGAAGTCCACACATCCAAGAGGGGCTTCTGATTACTTAGCCAACTGGATAGGAAGAAACGTCCCTGGCTACTGCTGCTAGCAATCATATTGCAACAATGTGGGATCGAAGCAGGAGATTGTACATTTGGGGGTCAAATTCTTGAGGGAACATAAAATGGCCCCCTTATGTTTTCTGCTCTGGGGAACAGATGAGTCATCCTCTCTGAGTTATGCACTCAGTAGGGATGGAATTTTTCAGTACTGACCTAATAACTTTCTTATTGGTGTTCTGCAGAACAGAAGTGGGCCAAAGCTAACATTTTAGTCCAGCTATTTAAGTAAATGGTGCAAGTAACACCTCATGTGTGAAACTTGCAGGAAGTCCCAGGGCATCTGAGTGGATGTCTGAGCCACACTGAGGGGTTGTCACAGAAAAGGTTTCCTTCTCAGCTCTCCTGGCTTGTGTTCTCAAAGATTTATAACAGGTTTTGCCGGGATAAACCAGGTGGCTTTTCCAGACTGCATCCTCTAGGTCTATGGTGCCCAAACTGAATGGCCTTTAACATTAGTCTTTAAATCTTTYAATGTAGTGATTAATCATGACAGGGATTAAGTCCCTGTCCAATAGCAGCTCACCTGGGTGCGTTGTTGGTTAGATGYAAAGCACAAAGCCAAATGCTCTTAAGCACCCAAGCATACAGCTGTTTGAAAATGCAGCAAGCCCCATCACGTCTTGTGATTAGGAAGCATTTCTTTTTTATTGAAGATAGAGTGGAACAAAAAGGTGACAAAAAGAAAGCCTTCCGGCACGAAAGAAATAGATTGTGAACAAAGGTTGGAACAGAAATCTGAAAGGTTTTATCCTAAGTGTTTTTAAGTATATGTATATAGTATGGTTTAGATATATTTAAGAGGTACCTAGTCTAATGGAAAAAGAGCTTGCAATTTCATAATTTCCTGAAGTATCCAGGCAAGAGATTAAATTACTCATGTAAAGCAATTCAAATAGAGCTTGACACACAAACCCTTAACTAACAAAAATATTCTTCTGGTTGTCAACTCACCTAAAAAACTCTCAGGAAGTGTCAGAAAGGAGGTATATGTGTGAGCCATAGAGCCTTTAATTATGCCAACGCATGTTATATTTATTCTTGCAGGCTTTTTCCTCACTATGTTTTTCCTCACTATGTTTTTCTTTTCTCCTTATTGCTTTATGTGGGTTTTATGGTTAACATACAGTTCATGAATGATTTAAATGCTGTTCTGGAGACAAAGTCCTTTGTTTCCTCATTGGCCTTTTCCTATGATGCTAATTACTATAGCAACTGAGTGCTTCCCATGGCTTTATTTTCATAACATCTCAAAATGATAACTGGGTAGCACTACTGCGCTTTACAGATTAACAATAGAAAGTTTGAGGTAAAAAAATGAAGTAAGTTTATTGATTTATAGAGGGAAAATGCCATTTCAAGAAAATTAAATTGTCTATTGATGGGTTTTGTTTTTAGCTGGAAACCACTCTGGGAAGTGTGATTGTGTCACTCTGGAAGTGTGATGATTTTTTTTTCCCTCAGAAGAATAAAATCAAAATATTTTCCTTCCACATGCTTGAATTTAAGAGCAACATATTTGTGTTTTTTGCACTGGCTCCAAATATTTAATTTGAAGTCTCTTCTCCTAAAACAAAGTGAACTTGGACAGTGGAACAGAATCCTTGGCAGATTGCGTGTCCTAATGCATAGTCTCTGTACAGGGGTTACATGATGCTGTGTGCTGCAGCAGATGGAATCAAGATTGTGAGCCCGGATTTCTGAAAAGCAAAGAAAAGACATGGATTTTTCATACTATCGATACCTGTGGACATGCTAACAGCCAGGACAAAAATGTGGATTTCCTTGCAGAACTGGTGCCAGGTATGCAATGAAGAAGGTGGCAGGGAGCAGCTGCCAGCTGTCCTTTGTGCGTTGTCTGGGGCTTTTGGGAGATCTGGGATGCTTTGTCAGAAACCTTCATAGGCATTTCTGGTCAGAAAATTATCCAAAGGTGACCCTCAATGCCTCTCAGCTCCCAAAGCTTTTGCTTTATTCTTTCTACTTTTTCTTTGCATGCTGCTTTGCACCTCTTGCTCTCTCCTGATGCCACATGCTCACCTTTCTCTGCATCCCTGGTTCTCCTCAGGCTTCTGTGCTTCTTTTACCATGTTTTATTTATTCATCACTCTTCCTACTGCCTTGCTGAACACCAGCCCCTGCTTTGCCCTTTCGTGCTTTTGCTACTCAGCCAGTCCCAGTTTTCTAATTCTACTTCCCCTGAATGTTGTTTTCCTCATTGTCTTGACAGTGTCCAAACCCACGTCCCCTATTTTGCCCTCCTGATCTTCTTTGCCTTTTCCTGGTCTGGCTGCTGTTCCTCATCTTCACCCTGCCTCTCTGAAACTCTGCAGACTGATGATCCCCATCCACTCCACATCTGAGTCAGGTGCCTTTTACCTGGTGCTTGGATGACATATTGCTCTTCAGTTTCAGCCGCTGCTCAGCCTGAAGCATCCCAGAGTCATGGAAGTGCAGCTCCAGGCACAAGGGAGCAGATTGAGCATGTGACAACACCATCAGTCACTTTGAAGAGACCTTTCTGAGGCTGGAGGGGCTGTGGGCATTGGAAAGTCTGCTTGTGGACAAGCAAGATGTGTAAAACAGGATTCTTTGGCAGGCCTGAGGAGGATGTGGGGGGCAGAGGGCAGTGGGGAGGGAGAGTGGGTGGCAGGCAGAGGCCCGAGGTGGAGACCACCCCATTCCTCCAAGCTGGCCTTTTAGACAGCCTTTTTATTGCCAGCTCCAGTCTGGGGTTTTCTTTTCCTATCCCCTCTGAGGCAGCAAGAGTTAATGTAAAGGAAGGCAGCTGGACATGGCCAAAGCCCTTGGCATGCTTGCCTGATCCATCCAGTGGCACCTGCCTCCTTCACTCTCTCTGACCAGCACCTTCCACACACAGGGCTGCCTCCTCTCTCGAGCAGAAAGGCAGCATAAGATGGGTGCTGTTTCGACACTGCTCTCTTTTTTTTGATGCACAGTGGCATGATCCAGCTAGGATTTTGTGGGGAAGAGCAAAGGATACTCTGACCCTTCACAAAATCCCTTTGCATGAACTGTTGCTAGAGGGAACCTGCTCCTCCGTGGGGAGAAATTTTTCGACAGAGGAGATTATTTGCAGCAAGGTGTGCAGGGGTGGTCAGAGCAGTCTCCTAGAGTAGCTGTTGCCAAACCATAGTTTTGAGGTTGTTCAAGGAAGGCTGAAGAAATGGGGAAATGGTGCACAAACTAAGGACAAAGCACACTGAAACTGAAAAACTACATGAGGCAAGACATCATCTACATGGCAAAGAATCTGTGGTCTGTACTTACTGCTGGACTTATCTGTACCTTATTGCTGAAAACTGTTCGTCTATATGAGTAGTACAGCTGAGTTAAGTTTAAGGAAACACTTTGCCCAAAGGTATTCTCTGCCCCAGCAAATGAACTGAAAATATAAAACATATGGGACAATCTGATTTTTAACAATGCTTTAAAAAAAAAAAAGGAAAACATTTTTACTATGTATTTTAGAGTTTCAAGGGCAGCAAAAAAATTACTGACATGATTTAGTTGTATCCAGAGAGCTGATGCAATCCTTATCAGTAGGGAGTTACTTAACACATCTGGGCAGAGTTCCTGCTGGTGGCCTCTGTCGGACATCTTTGCAGTATAATACGAGATATGTGGATGTTTTAGGAGCCCTGCTCTAGATTCCTCTCTTAGAGGCTGTCATTTCTGTTTCCCTTCTTTCCTGACAGTCACCAGCTGGGTCCTGACTTTGGAGCTGGGCTGTCCCATCAAGGAAACACACACATTTGATGCAACGTGCCTTGGACACCCAGAAATTACAGGTAGAAATGGTAGAGGCCTTTCTGATAGCTTCATTTGGGGTATTTTGCTATTATTTGTATTTCTTTTGAGCTGAGAGGCTCACAAAAGAGGATTTAAGTACCCTTGCATTGAGTTTCACAGGAAAAATAATCATGAGTGTTGACAATAAAAGTGCCTGTGTCATACCCTTTGTTGACAGAAGCAGGAGGTAAAGACAGCAGGTGCCTTGAACATTGCCATGATGATGGTCACTGCGGTAAGCAGAGGTCCCAGGAAGCCTATTTCAGCTAAAACAAACCACTGCAGCTTCTCTCTCACAGCACACCAGAGATTTACTCATTTTACACTCGGTTTGGGATCCTCCTAAACTGTTTGCAGCCTCTTCTGAACCCCTCCACACAAATAATCCCCGGCTCCTGCTAAGTGTCCAGGCAGCCCCAAAATAATTTATATCTTTATGCCTTCAAAAATAGTTGTTATTAAGGAGAAATCCCTGCTGCTTGCTCCTCAGCTTTCTCTTTGCTTCTCTCCCCCTTCCCAGTGAGGATTAGGCTTGACTGCAGCTGACTTTGCTGTCTCACTTCCTGCAATGGGGTGCCAAGCGTTCCACAATGATGCAGCAGTTTTTCCCGTTCCCTCTATTTCCCCTGGCTGCCCCCACTCACTCAAAGCCACAGAGCTGATGATTTTGCCTGGTTCAGGGAGGTGATAAAGCTTTGAGCTTCTGCTGGGGGCTGGCTTGCTGCAGTGGGTCTGAAAGGCGCAGAGAAGTGAAGGAGCAGGCAAGGGGCCACGGGATTTTCATGGACTTTACCAGGGGTAAACCAATTCAGAGTTTACTAATATTCTGCATTAGTTAAACAACAGAACCCCTTTTTAAAATTATTTTTTTGTAGGAGGAAGGACACCATTATGAAAAAGTTGTAAGAAAAAGTTGTAAGGATGTATATTCATGCATGCATGTGTGCACATATTCTTGTTTGGATTCAGAAGTGGAATTGATGGCAACTAACACTGAAAAAATGCAAGCAAATTTTTTTTACTTCTGTCAGACTTTTTCATGAGCCTAAAGCACTGCTACAGGACTCTACTGGCTGCTGATTTTCAAAAATTCTRTGGATTTGTGATCTCATTGAAATTTCTATGGGTTTTAATAGATACAAGCTATTAAGACAGTGAATAAAACCTAAAAGACCTAGCTTTTCTCTTGATTTTGAAATATGGTGGTTCATTATTATTGTTGTCATTCTTGCTGCCAGTCTGAGGTTTAGAGGCTAAATTTCAATATTTTTGAAGACACTCCTGCAACACAGAATAATTCTGCATTAGCATGGATAGGTCACATTCCACTCTACCTGGTACATTATAATTTTCCCTCTTCTTATTTTCCTTCTGATTTTCAAAAGTACTTTTTAATTTCCCCAAATCGCTTTGTAAATTTACATTCTGGCTTAGCTGGTCTATTTTTCTTTTTTAGAAAAGTCAAGTTGAGTTGGCTTGGCAAAGTAAATTACTTTCCTTCAGATGAGAAGGGTTTCACTGGAGTGTTGGTTCACAAGATGCACAATTCTCTAACTGCTGAGCTGCATTAATTGACACAGATGCAAAGTTGTCCAGCTGGAGTCGTTGCTACTTGTAAAGGCATGAGTAGGAAAGAAAGTTGTTCCCTTTCCTCCCCCCTCCCTGCCCCGTGTTACCTGTATATCCAAGCCCAGGTCCAAGTCTTTGGGTGGGGTGCCTGCAGGGCAAGCCTAAGGATGAGTAGCAATGGAAGGGATCTTACCTCTGCTTTTTCTTTCAGGTTTCATACACATGCTCACACTCTGCCACAATCACTTTGGTCTTCACTGGATTAAGTTTTTAAGTCAAGCTGCCCATCTCAACTGTACTTCAATAAACCCAGGAAAGCACATTATCTATTTACAGGGAGCAGGGGTACAGAACCAGGTGATATGAGAGCACCTGATGCCAGTGCAGAGGCTGAAGATATCAGATTTATTTAATTTTTTTGTTTTATATTTATACTTTATCCCACTGTTGTCTTCAGAGAAGCTTGAGCTGTAGATGATCATGTAGACAAGGATGTTGTTTCTATTTCATTGATGTTCATCATTTCAAAACGTTTTATACGCTCTAAGCTTCTTGGTCTTTGACTTTATGTCCTTTTTTTTTTTCACTGAAATACTTGTAGCTATCTCTGGCTTGAGAAGTCTTATGCAGACTGAGAATCAGATTGTGAAAGGTCTGTGAATAAGTATTTCAGCTGATTAATATTCCCTGTCTGGGGCTGGACAGCAAAATA
The DNA here is from genome assembly GCA_018881555.1 of Amblyornis subalaris. Classification (NCBI taxonomy): domain Eukaryota; kingdom Metazoa; phylum Chordata; class Aves; order Passeriformes; family Ptilonorhynchidae; genus Amblyornis; species Amblyornis subalaris. The sequence goes on from JACAXG010000033.1 coordinate 3,009,579, forward strand.
TCTTTGTATGTATTAAAATGCTAACCATTCTAAGCACCGGTTCAAAGCTTATGTTGATTATCGCAAAACCTCATCAACTTTCTGATCATTTTCTGTGTACTGGAACAGCCCCTCTATACAAAAATTAAAAATCAAAGAGCAGATCAGATTGGTGTTCTCTATTATATTTCTTTCTGTCAGTAGGTGTTGAGGGACTGAAGGAAATAGGTGTGTGACTTTCTTCCCAGGCCATACTTAGCTGTTTTCCCCTGCTACTCTGCCTGGCTCTCCCCTCTGGCTGTGGGTGGAGGATGAACTCTTGTGCAGAAATGGGGAAAATCTCAGAGCGGGTGCATGGCCCTCAAAAAAAGCAGCTTGTCCTTTATAGAAGAAAGAACTTCTAGCAAGTAATGTTTTACATATTTTTAAGGGAAAGGAAAACTAGTTGCAGATGACTGACTTTATGTGCAAGGGAATTTCAAGTCACTAAGCAAAAAGAAACACACATAATGCATGGATAGAGGTGTCAAGGGAATATTTTCATCTGGACTTTGGAAAATGCTACCCATTAGTTGTCTAAAAACCCATGTTATGCTCAACTCTTCAAGCAGAGTGGCTGCATAATTACCCACACTTACTGGGGAGGATGCTGCATTAGAAGATCACATGAGAGGAGTTAAAATAGTGCAACAATAAGAACTGTGGAGCAGAACTGATGCATGAAACAGCCATCCACACGTGCAAAGGAGTAGCTGTTGCATTTCATTCAAGTAATAGCAGACTTCAGAACCTCTCATGCTTTTGAAGTGACAGAACATCTCTGAAAACATGGTGAAACAAGGAAGAGGGTGGAACATTTCTGAAATATTGAATATTTGTGTGTGTGTGTGATACCATCTCTTTCTGTTCACAAGCCTTTATTTGTAGGTTAGGTGTTTAGCCCACCTTGAGTCCCTGAACAGGCAGCAGAGAGAGGAACTCCTGGCTGGAATCTCCCAAAGTGGTAAAGCATCCCTGCTTGTTCATGAAATCCCTGAGAGCAACACAGTGGGCCTTACTGAAAATTTTAACACAGAGTATGCTGAAAGAAGTGGCATATGGCAGATATGCCAAAATTGGTCCTATTCTTCTGTTTCATATCTTCAAAAAAAGTCAGAAAACATTTAGGTTTAGCCAAGCCAATAAGAAAAAAAAAGAAATTAATGTCTCTGTTCTTACAGTGTGTTTTAACTATAGCAACAACACAGGAAAACTGTCAATAAAAGCAAAAAATTGTGTACGAGTTACTGTGTGTGAGCATCAGAGGTGAAAGTGAGACCACTCCGCGAAATACAAGGTATTATTGTTCCTCTCTAGAGCAAAGACACCATCTCCAGGGTCTAAAATTTTCCCTCAGTGGCTTGTGTGAGTTTATTAATCTCTCCTGAAGATCACTGTGCCCAGAGCTTCTCTCTGTTTTTCCCTGCTGGTTTCCAAGTGGGAGCATTATTCTCTCAAAGTCTGGCTGCTTGGGAACTGAGTTGAACTGTGGGTCTGGTTTTCATTTTTACACTCCTACAAACTCTGTCTCTTTTTGTCTCCCCGTGGCCACATTTAGTGTCTCCCAGCTTTTTCCTATTTGCTGGCACAGTAGAACAGGACTCGTTGCTCCATAACCAGCCACTCCTGCATCTGCTCCAGCATCCTCTCTGGGACAGTGGAAAGTGCCAGGTTTGGCAGTGAAAGGTCTGAGAAATGTTGGAGCGCGATAGTTAAAAAGAATTTCCTCAGAGGGGAAAAGTTTGCTCTTGCCCATCCTCGAAGATCACTTACTGTCCTGCAGCCTACACTGGAAGATAGCTTCCCTTAAAATCAAATCACATCTTTATTTTTAGCACTTAACATATTCTCTTTTTTTTCCATGAACATTTCCATCCCCTTTTAATTCGCAAAACTCCTGGTCTCGGTTGCCTCCGGTGGGAAGGAACTGCACCAGACAGTTGCTGTTGGAAAGGATTGTTCTTCGCCCTTTGTCTTTCATTTTCAGCAGATGCCCTTCTGCTCCTGTATGATGGGCAATGATGAACAGAACCCACTTTCTTTGGTGCCATTCATTAATTTGAACACCTTTATCTTTTCCCTTCTCTGAAGCGAACTGGTCTGATTTTATTATTCATCTAGAAGCTTTTCATGCCTTTAATTATTTTCATTGTCATTTCTGAACTCATTTCATATCTGTTTTGTCCTTCTCAAGGTGTCCAGAACTGATCATGATACACTCAGTTTGGGTAATAAAAAGTATTTTCAGTATTGCTTCTCTGTTCCATTCTTTTCCCTTCCTAACTGTTCCTCTTTCTAGCAGCACGAGACATCTCTGACAAAATGCCAGTGACACCCAAGMGTTTTTCTTTCTCTTGACGGTTAAATTTAGAAGCCAGAAGATATAATTCATATTCTTCGTCCCAGAAAGCACCATCTTCTGTTTGAAAATGCTGCATTCATCTGTGATGGCATCTTGATTTACTGGTGTCTCATCCGAGTTCCTCTCTTGATTTACTTAAACTTTTTTGCCTTCCACCATTTTCGTTCCCCAATTTCTTTATTAATTTTCAAACTTTCTCAGCAAAAAATCTTTTGCAATTGACTGTCCAAGACTGTTTTGTATCTATATATTACTCCTCTCCATTCCCAGAGCCTGAGTTTATCTGTACTTGTTACAAGATAACTTAAGTAATCTTGTACATGTACTATTGTCCATATTAAAAATACTTATAATCCAGGTCAGATCAAGGCATTGCCATGGTTTATTAGTGGGGCTAAAAAGGTTTGGATTGACTATTCTGTACTTATGGCAAAAGCACTTCACCGACTAGGATAAATCACTAAAATTCACTTGGAAGCACAGGTGTTGATCAGCTCATCAGTCAAAGAGGCTGCAGAAGGCCATAGGGCAGCAAACAATAATAATTAATGGCAAATTTGTGGGCTTTTTGTTTTTTTCCCTGAGACATGCTGACCTACAAGCAAGGAGAACAGGGTAGCTGCATATTTCATGATTACATCAGCCACCACTGAGGCAAATTGGCGGGTCAGAAAAGAAGATGACAAACTTTATTTTTAAATAAAAATGCTGACTCAGAGATTGATAAATCTTTTCTCATGGCTGAAAAATAGTTCAAAACATGTAATTATCTATTTTAAAAATATTTTCTAAAAAACCTCTCCACAAACCTCGGTTTCTTCTTTCTCAGTTGCCGTTTTCTGACTTGGGGACTGTTTCCAGGGCAACATAACAAACCCTGAAGTAGGTACACGAGAGAATTCCCTCTTCTATTTTAGGTGAGAGTTATGTCCCTCCGTTATTGCTAAGGAAATGAGGAGTATTTGGCATTGAAAAGTACTTATCATGCATCTCTGCCTGAAGTACGCAGAGCCTGTGCAGTATGTTTGGTACCTGATGTTTGCCAAGAGATGGAGCTGCAGAGTCAGGCACCTACCAAGCCTGACCCCGTAAATCAGGACAGCTATAATGAAACCCTTGGCAGCAAAAGCCTGTAGCCTCTCATACTGGTGCCTGTTACTCTTCCCCAAGTGATGATGAGGCTTGTGTTGGGCACTTAGCCAACTCTGTCCAATCTATTCCAATTTATTTCATTAAGCTGTGGCTCAGAAAAGCCAAGAAACAAGCTATATTAATCTTGCTGGATATCCTGGCCCCTGCTCAGATAATGTTATAGAAAATGCTCAACAGCCCCACACTTGAGCAGTAACAGGATGAAAACAGCTGCTCTTTTGGACGTGCCTTAAAACTTTTGTTCCCTGCATACACTCTGGTGAAATGTTGGTTGTGCTGTATAGGTGTTATCCAGCTAGTAATTTTCTGGGGCTACCTTCACAATTTAGGCATTATGCAAAACATCGTTTCAATTTCAAGGCACCTCCAGTGTGAGACAGAAGACAGCAAAGGGATTCCCAAACTGTCAGAGACGTGAGTTTGTCAATCTGTGAATTGTCCCTCCCCATATGGATTTACAGGCTTAGCTCTGGAAGCTGTAAACCTGTGTTCGTACAGAGCAAAGCCAAGTATTTTTGGAACAGAGCTCGAGTTCAGCCTTGGGTTAATGCAGTGATCTGGCGTGACTGAGCCAGCTCCCATCCACACCATGCTCCTGTCATTGCTGTCCCAGCACTCCAGCAGGTAGAACAAGTCCAGGTTTGTCTGTAGCTGCCTGTAATATCCCAGGATTGCCTGGAGCTACTTAGGGACTAGGTACACCATGGGGATCCTGCTGAGCTAATCAGGCTCCCACTCCTCTCCAAGCCCTGGTGAATTCTCACAGTAGACATTCCTGCAAACCAAGTCACTCCAGTTTCTGGGTCTTCCCACAACCTCTGCCCCATCAGTTCTCACACACACAAAAAAGAAGAGCAGTGAAAGGGCAAGAACTGACTTACCTAAGTGCCCTCTTGCACCCATGAACGGTCAGGGCATTTCTTTGTTTTCAAACCTGTGTTCTGCTTCATTTGCTTGATTCAAAATCCTTGTGTCTACTGATTCTTTTGGTGAGAATCAGCAGATTAACATGGGATAAATTCTACCTCAGTTGTGCTCCCAGGTGAGGGAGGAAGAGAGAGAGGCAGGGTGAGCAAAGAGAGGTGAGTCTGCCTTTGGCTTGCAGTGCAGACCTTGGGTCTGTGCCAACCAGTTTTGAACCTTTCTTCTAATGAAGATTTCATCCTTTGTGTTATGTCAATAAGAGAGAGACTCAAAACTAAACAGATTAGAAGAAAAGCCGCTTGTATATTTGCTAAACAGGATTGAGAACAGTCCTTCTTCCTTCCTTTTTTTTTCCATGTTTCACCCATGACCTAGGTTATAAGCATAGACAATCTTGGCTGGGAATACTGATCAGATTGAGGCGTTCAAATACTTTTGGGGATAAGGATCCAGCAGCCTATGTCTAGTTGGTATTTCCCTTTGGGTGTCCAAGGCAGCTCTTTGTTTGCTAATTTCTGAAATTGCTGTTCTTTTCCCTAATTTTGGGCTTTGATTGGCCCYGGCTCTCAGATATTCTGAAAATTTAGCATGCCAGCCCCGAGGTCTCTTTGGAGTTTTAAACTGCACAGAGCTTGGTGAAATATTTTGTAATCTGATTTCCCAGTGAGAAGTCTATTTGTCAATCAGTCTGTTGTTTTATAGTTGGGCAGGGAAGAAAATCCAAAAATAGTACAGGAGAGAAATGGGCTATTATCCATGCTTATAGGTGGCAAAGTCAAAATACATGTAGGTGACCAGTCAAAATAYATGTGCTTTTTGGCCAAAATAGCATAACACACATTTTCCCTTGCTCAGGTGTCAAGAGAGACAAGAGAAGATTTTGAGTTGTGGGAAAAAAAAATTACCTGACTTATATGATAACTTCTTGAAATACCTGTGGGCTTTTTAGTGTGGTAAATAAATCATGGGTTTTTTTAAACAAAAATAACCCCTTTACACTTAAGGTCTTCTGATACAATGACCCACAGGTCCTTACACTCTACTGGAGCAGTGACTCCCAGTTTTCATAGCCATGTCCCCAAGCCCAACAAGACCCTGTTGAGCCCACACTGGACTGGTGGCACTGCTAGCTTGGGCACTGGACTATGGTTCAGGTGTGATATGCTCATTCCTCACCTCTGAAGCCCACATCCCTGGTTAGAAACTGTAGCTCTAGGTAAGCTGCGGTAACTCACTGTGCCTCAGCCTCTCTGCACTGGTAAATAGAAACATCAGTAACGGATAAATATGATGATATGTTTTGTCATAGCTTTAAGATGTTCTGCTATAGATAGGTAATCAACACGTTCCTACTGTCTTTCACTGTCTCTGGTTTAGAAATGTGGTTACTGACAGAGGAGTGGGAAAGCAACTCCACATGGACCTCAACAAATTCCCCAGGAAGCTCTTAAGAGACTTCACTTAGTGTTGGAGAGATGCCAGTATATTTATGTACATATATCAATGGTTACAATACAGCTCGTTGGGCGCTTTTGCTCTGAGAAAGACCTGAGGCAATTTGGTCCTATCTGCTGTGCATATTTATCTCAGTTTTCAGGGAGTAGTTTCATGCACTGGAGAGCAGACAAACCACACGCCTGGAGCTGAGCTGTATTTTAACAAAGCAATTGAGAGCAATATTTTTGCACTGCGCAGATAGTTGATGTTCTAAATGATGTAATTGCATGCACATGCTTTGTTTGTTAAAGATGAAGTGTCTCTATTAAAGTGCTATAGTTAAATAACCACCTTTTGTTGGAGCAGCTCTATTTTCTACATTGTAAAACCACTTTCCCCCACCACAAAACTTGTGCCAGCACTCAGTTGCCCCCTGAGGCCATGAGGACATTGCAAATGCTCTGCTCCACCTCAACCAGGAGCTGGGTGTGTCTGAGGCTCAAAACGGGTCAACTTTCAACAGAAGTAGGCTTTGGTGATTACTTCTGCAGTTAATTCTTGAGATCAGACAAAACCTTTAAACACTATTTAAATAACAGCTTTTTTCACTCTAGCTGAAGTCCTAAGCTAAACAGATATAAGACACTTGAAGAGTGTATCAGGTAAAGCAGATACCTCTTGGACATTCCAGTTTTGGTCCTCTGGTAAGCCACTGGGTAATGTGACTCAGACTTTAGGACTTTTGAAAGTCGTGGGATACTGGGACTATTTGAGCCTATGCTCCTTCCTGTGCTTACCTGTTTCTGGAACAATGATTTAATGTCAGTTATAATGGGACTATAATGGGATGAGTAAACACCTCATTATTTTAAAACTAATTTATATGTGTCTCGTTGGCTGACGTCGTACATAAGATTGAAGAGGGAGAAAAGAAAAACATTGCATTTGGGCTTTTCAGACGAAAATACTGATGGAGGAGCTTAGAGTGACTGGACAACAGGTGGCGTTGGTCCATGCACTTCCCTTTAGCTAGCTGGGAATTTGCTTTGGCTTTTTGGGCATTCATTTGGGACAACATGAATAACATATCCTAGGGTAATGTGTGCAAGAGTAGTTTGCCCGTTGAGAGGCTTGGGATGAATGTAACAGCTTTTAGAAAATTTGGGTTCAGCTCCATTATTCCCATGTGTTGGGATGAGCACCTTCAAAGACCCACAGAGATTGCCTTTCTCTCAGACCTTTTTCTCTGACTTTTCTTAACCCCACTGCTATTAGGTTCAAGACTTAATATAGTATATGAGTCCCAAGAGTTCTCTTCATTCCTGAGGGTGGGGTGGGCTGTGCAACACATGTCCCAGTGTTATTAATGCCAGGTACTGGAAAAAAGAGGTAAAGACCTTAGTTTCTGGAGCTGTCAGTCCTAGTAGTTTTCACAAGCAACACATTCAACCTTTCTTCTGTGCTGGTGGCTCAAGCTGTTCCCTCCAAGCCTCCTGTACTGTGTTGATATGGCAACAGGCTGCCAGATTTTACATCAAGAGCAGTGCCGCAGCACTTTGTCCTAACAATTTGTGGTGGTCAATTCAGGATATCTGGAGTACTTTCTGCACGGCTCCCAGTACCTCTCTGGACCTTCAAATTTATACCTATTTTTCTTCCCACAAAGCCATCAGATTATTTCCTTTGCTGTTGATTTCCTCTCTGGAGCACTTCTTCCATTGAAACATATACTTCTTTGGAGATGTATAGGCAATGTCTGGCTATTTTGATGTATATTTTAGTAATGTTAAGTGCTTGAAATTCCTGGACTGTTGAACTGCTGGAAAACCTGGTCCCGGAGGAAATCTGCCTAGCTTCCCACCAGTTCACAAGCCCAGACTTCTGACCAGTGGTCCTGAGGCAGCTCTGCCTTTCTAACAGCTTTTGATTTGTACACTCTTATAAAGGCAAAAAATGTGTCTGAGGCTCCCTGGCAGGAATCGGACCAGAGGACGCAGCAGGATGTGCCTGCTAACTGGGCATCTGAGCTACATCTGTGGTCCGTAAGGGTCGGGACATATGTTTGAGCAGTGCCCTGTGGTTTCCCACACTGCTTGGCTGGGCTATCCCAGCTGCCAGCATGGTTTTGTTTAGTACTGACTACCAGCTGCAGATACTGGGCACCGTGAGGAGAGCAGGATACGCCAAGGGCTCTTCCTGCCAAGCAGTCTGGATATGGCCACCCTGATCTTGGGAGGAGAGGAGTTTGCCACACAAGGGAGAGCTGGTTCTGCCATTTGTCCTCAGTGTCGGGCCACAGACCATTTTACTAGTGGAGACAAACCAGTAGGTGACTGCTGAGAGTTTAATTGTGCCCTGGCTGCTCCAGGGCAGGATGCTCCCACAGCAGTATAAAGGGCTGTGTAAAACAGATCTGTACAGATGGCTCGGGGCTGGCTGTCTCGAGGGCAGGCTGGAGCCAGCCAGTGGCACAGCTGGGCATCATGTGCTGCCCTCTGCCTCTGTGACTGTTGTTGCTGCTGCTATTACTGTCACTGATATTGTGATGAGGATGAGGATGATGATGTGTGACTTTCTGGGCTTCCTACCTTCAAAATGATTTGAAGGCTCTTCTCTAACCTACCACAGCAACATTTTAATGTCAGGAAACTGCAGGTGCAAGATTCATGCCTTGAACTGGGGCATCAAAGCAAGCAGGAGAGCATGGAGGTCAAGAACGGGCTGGGGTCATCCTGGTGGGTGGTGGCGGGTAGACAAACACAAAGCTGGTGTCACCACTTCCAAACCGCCTGGTGGGAGCTGCTCCTGGAGCCTGCTGTCACCCAAAGATGAGAGCAAACAAATATTTATCTGCTGTAGAAGACCATCAAAGGCCAGGGCTTAAAGGGGAATGGTGCTATTTGAGAGCAAACGTACCCTAATAGTTTGAACTAGTAGTTATCAAGCCCCAGCTGTGCAACGTCTCATGGGCTGCCCTCTAGGGGTGCATCACTGTGCCATCTGTCCCCAGGACTTGTCCCAAGTGTGCTGGAGACTTCCTCAAAGACTGACAGCTGCCCTGACATGCCTTTCAGTGGCTCCTTGGGAGTGAGGGGGCTGCGAATATCAGTAAACAGGGACAGCAGCAAGCAGATATGTCCCAGTTTCCTCCCCTAGACTGATGGGTGTTGTGTGTCTGAGTACTTTCTCTTCCTGTGGGATGTCAAAAATGGCATAGCTGCACCTTAGCAGCATTTGTGAAAGCTCACAGTGATTCCTTCTAATTCAGCATGGCAGAAACGTGAAAATTCCTTTTCCCCAAAAGAACATAATTGTTTTCAAATAATTTGACAATTTAAAGAAATTATTTCTTTTACTTTAAGGGATGCGGAAACATAGTTTGGGAAATAACAGAGTCATCTGGGTTCAGTGAACCAAAACTTCAGAGATACGTTTTTTCAGGATGACTAGTTTTACAGTCCTGGTGGAATTTCTCCTTTTAATTAAAACCAAGGAATTTTCAGAACATGTTACATGCATCTTGAATAAGAACTATTCTGGGAGCTTGCAAAACTAAATCGAAAGTAGTTCTCCTTAAGCTTAAATAACTGATCCATTCAAAAGAGGGGATAAACCTTTCCACTAAAGTGCAATATCCATGCTGATCTTCTTTTAATTGATGGCAAAGACAGTTCTTGTGTTCTACACATCAGCGCGTTCCAGTTGGTGCCATGCTAAATGACTAGACCTTAAAGTGGAAAAGGAATTCAGGCCTGAAAATGCTGCACTGCTTCCCAGGATATTGTTATCATTTTGATATTATTATGAATTAGAATAACAAAACATGGGTAGAACAGCTGCTTCTTCCCTGCTTTTGTGATCCCATATATATCCTCTGTTTTATACCTGTGCTAACATCATCTGAGAATGGAAGGAGTTAGCAATGAGTACTTTTATTAGTCACACTCCTGATGTTTTTACTTCAGCTAAACCCATGAACTATTTCATGGTTAGCTTCATTTCCACATTTGAAGAACTGGAGCTCATGGGAGCCAATTATGAATAACATTGCTGAATGTCCTAGTATTCTTTGTTGCTTTGGTGATACACTTGTTCTTCAGGATTGTCTAAAAAGGGATAAAAATGTGTTTTTAAAACATGTTGAATATATTAGCTAAGAAGTTTTAACATTTAGATCAGGCAGGAATAATTGAACCTAGTGTCAGTAGTTGGTTGGAGTCTGGTGTTAAAGGAAAGGAAAGACCTTCAAGGAAAGACCAGGTTCCAAGTATTGCAATGCCAATATAGTTTTCAAAAATTTTAAAGAGATGATATCTTCTTTTGTGATTCATAAAAGTAATATTTCTTGAAAGACACAGTAGAACCATCCACGCTGTCATTAAAAGAGACATACTAATTGCACTCATTGCAAAACTGATAAGAAGTGATGGAGCTTGCAGTGAGTTCTATATCCAAATAGGAATAGACATATCAAGGTAACTCTTGTTATGGAACTCCAGGGTGAAAAAGGGAATGACACGTAACATATTTTGGTTATGTGATACTCAAAGTTGAGCTTTATTTTTCTACTACGTCAGTGAATGGTTAATAGTTTTAAAAAGGGCTTATCCCAGAATCAGTCGTAGTCAAAGAAACAGGAATTGCTTTACTTAAGATGAAGTAGTTGCCTCAACCACCAAAAAGCATGATATAATGAATAGACTGAATTTTCCTTCTCTGTCACATTGATAGTGCACTCGAACTGTAATCTTCCTGCATTTTGATTTTTTTAGTTTTTTTGTAGAAGTAATCACTGACTACTAACAAGAGGCAAGCTCTTATCATGTATATTTCTAGTTATTGTGAGTTTATATGTCATTACTTGAGTGTGAAAAGAATAACAATATTCTTAAAGAATATCTACCAGTTTTTTCTCACTCCTGTCCCAGTTGTGGTAATATGTATTAATTATATCTAGGTATGATACCTTTAGAGTTGGAAAGCCATGAGAACATCCAGACATAGCATATAGGGCTGTGCTTGGACACCTGAGTGGGAGAGGAGGAAGAGAGAAGAGAAACAACACCTCATGTTGTTTCATTACATCCAGATAGCCACAACTCACACTTATGCATATGCTTTTGCCTTTAGCTTGGTAGTCTTTTTCCCTGTGCAGCTCCGTGCCACTCTGCATCACAGATTATGAAAACTGTTGAAAAGCGTATAGGCTGTTACAGCAGGAATGTTTCGCCACCTAAGTACCATCTGCTCGTGAGTGCTGGAAGTTGAACTCACCAGTTGAACTGCTTGGAGGCAGCTGAAACATGATACAGAAACATAGTCAGAGAGGACTGCTTGATGCTCTTGCTTCTTTCTGGTCCTTTGGTGAAACCATGCCATCCTCCTGGCCTAAGGAAAACAGGACTCTGTCTACTCTTCATTGTTTTAATAAAAAAAAGTTTGGTCTTCTTAGGAGTTGCTATAGTTTAAGGGGACAAAGGCATCTTGGATGACAACCACAGAAGAACTTCACTTTGAGGAAGAGAAGAAAGCTGGCCCAGTCAGACCACGCCCTTGTGAAAGGAGGATGCAGAAGAAAGGAGAGGGAGAAAAGGAACTTGTTACTGCAAAAGCCGGGCTTGACTCCATGCCTTACCATTCCTTACCTTGTTTCCTCTTTTCCAGTCAGCTCAGACAGGGTTAACATTCCTAACAGCAGTTGTTGCAGCAGGAGTAAGTCACTGTAAGAGTGCAGCTCGTTTTCTACCCTCCTCTTGTGGGAAGCATAACATGCCTGTTTCAAAAGGCTGCAGTGCCAAGTGTAGGACACCGAGAGGCAGTGCTGAGGTAGATCGCAGAAGCACTGTGCCAGTGCTCTGTCTATGAGAGCTGGGTGTGCTGGGAAGCTTTTCTTTTGGTACTTTCAAGGCTTGTTTTGCAACAATTATCGTCACGACCTGGGAGAATGCAATCCCTTGAGAGCAATGAAGGTGTCACGGGCAGGACTCACGTTTAAGCTACTATTAGGGACAATATTCAAGGGACAAGGTATTAGCGTGGTGAACTATGGATGAGGAGACTTGGAGTGAATACAGATAGTGCTCACAACTTTAAAACAAGCTTTGAGCTTTCACTTCAACCAGGCAGTCTCCTGAATGCATGTTAGCAGTAGGGTAGCTCTGAAATTTTGAGTAGAGAGCAAGCCTGTTACAACGCCAGCATATATACTTCTAGTCCTAGTTTCTGGACTTCAAACATACTGAAGCAGTACTGAAAGTTAGATGTAATTGGGATTCTACAGATAGCACAGCTGCCTCACATAAATCCTTAGAGGTTTCTCCTTTCACACCATAGCCTGGAGAGACTGGCCAGGGTGTCCTCTGCAGGAGCTGCTAATTAAGACAAAAGAGTGGAGAGATTTAGTCCCTGTTTCACACCGTGTTTCAGAGGTGCAGAATTTTACCCTTCACTTTCCTCGTGATGTTGTTTTGGGTTTTCTTCTTGTCCCTGATCAGAGGAGGTTGTTTATTGCTTTTGTGTCTCTCTGGTCCTTTGCTGAAGTTACTCATGCATTAAGAAGGAGTAAAGGCCTGCCATTTCTTACTCTCTGGTCACCAGCTTATAGTGCTCAGTCTTTATAAAGCTGCTAGGATCAAAGGAAACAGCAGAATATCTCTTGTTTCAATGTAAGAAAGAGAGTTGACCCTGTCTAGCTGATGGGAAAAGCTTGAAAACATGAAGAAGATATAAACTGTAATGGCACAAAGAGAAGAAACGCTCCTCAGCCGGTTTTTTGAACCTCACTCTTTGGATACTAACTCCAGGATTTTGACTGCTTTGCAGAAGTGCTGTTGCCAATATGCCAAATTTGAATGCACACCCAAACATGCATACATGTGCAGCTCTTTGGGACTCAGTTACTCAGCCTCCTTCTTGGTGCAAGGTTGTTTAGCAATCATTCTGCTTGCTTAAAACTCCAGCTTTTCTCTAGCAGATGCGTGGTGATTGCTTCACAGCAAGTTAGTCCTGCCTGTGCAAAACCATGTATTTTCCAGGGCTTTCTTAAGTGCTTTGTTCAGTTATCTTTTCCTTGTGGGTCCCCATCAGATCTCCCCCTGTATCAGTGCACGAGTGTGAAAGGGCTTCCTGACACCCGCTGTGTCATCTCCAGCTCTGTGGTCTAAAACAAGCAAAGCTGTGGCTCTGGCTGTCCCAGCTTTCCTTCTCCGTGCTGTGAGCTGGGTGTTGACTCTTCTGAGTAAACTGGTGATTCATATGAATATGCTCAGCTATGTGGGAAGAGTCACAGAGCAGTAATATGAAAATGAAGGTTTCTTTTTCCAAAGAATCTTTTGCAAGATTTTACTTCGATTTCTTTCAAAATCTTTTATTTCCTTCTTCAGATTACAAAGAGAAAGTCAGATGTGTTTATTATCTTTTTCCTGGCTTAAAAATTATAGTTTCATGTGTAATTTCAGGTGAAAAGCCCCATGCCAAGTTAAGAAAATAGAAAAAGAGCTTTTAGACTGGCCCTTATTTCAGTATTTCTTTCCTTCACAATCTCTCTCTTCCCCGGTGTCTCTCCCCACCATCCCTCTGCCTCTCCCAAAATTGGGGAAGAGTCTCCCAAAGTCTCCACTTGCTTCTCATATGTTTCTTCCTGGCTCTGAACATTTCACCCTACCTTGTGGTGTTTGCCTCATTGCAGATGTTTCTCAGTAGCTTCTCTGAAGATGTTTCCCACCTTTCTTGAGACATCTCTGTGTCTGTCTGTAGGTCAGGTTTTGATAAACCAGGCAAGAAAGTTGGTTGTCTGTGTGATGATATCTTCAAGTCAGAAGGCTTTTGGGCTGCAGTGGGCAGAGTCATTCAGAGCTACCTTCCCTGTAAATCTCCTATTTAAAATTTGTGCTTTGCCTGTATCCTCCACAAGACCAGAGCCTCACAAGCAACACCCTATGCCAGGAACCCAAGCAGCATGGGAAGGACCTGGACACCAGCATGGGCATAGAGCATCATTCTGGATGCATTGCCTGTACACATACCTGGACAAAGCATATGTGTGCTGGGAAAGGCTGTATTCCTCCTGGGCTGGCAGTGACACGCTGCCTGAGTCCTCTGCCAGGCAGCCCATGGGGAATTGCCTGCTTTTTCCTCCTTGGTGTCAGGGAGCATCTGCCACTTGCTTCAGCCCCCAAGGGCCGGGGGATGCCACCCATCTTCGTCCAGGGGTGCCGAGTGGAGGTGTGTTCAGGTGTGGGGGGGAGCTGGCAATTGCCTGTGTGGCACAAACTTACAGTTTGCTATCACTTCCTCTTCTGTTCTGGTGATTTATGGACCAGCAAGTGGCTCCAGCCTTATGCCCTGAGTTTTGTAAGGCATTATTCAATTTTGCTGAGAGAAGTATATAAATTACTGACTGAATTATGCACTTGGTAAGACCTTCACTTATGTTTGAAGAGCATATTTATTTTGGACCATGTTTCTTTGGGCAGCAGGCACATGCACAAGAGGAAATGAAATATGAATCCTGGAAATATTGTAATGGGATGACGTTAGCAGGGGTCTCAGGGAGGAGAGGATGAAGCATAGGAGCTTCAGAGGACAAATCCCTGATGGGGTTTTAATGGGGGTAGCTGAGCCTTGGGGTGGAAGGACAGGAAGTGTGGCGACCTTCATAGAGGGAGGACTGGATGATAAGGTCTTTGTGGTGGAAGCAAGAGACAACTTGAGCTGAAGGCAAATTGGGGCTTAGTTACTGCTACCATGTGTGTTCCTAAAGCGAAGCAAGTTCACGTGCACTGCATTTTCCTATTCCTTTGGCCAAAGCAAGCACTTCTTGCACCACTGTATTTCTAGGCCAGAAGAAGCAGCCCAGTTTGGTGAGCAGCCCAGTTTCCCTGCAGCAAGATGTGCCTTGGAGTCAAGATATAAATGATTCTCCTTTTTACAGTTCCATAATGATCATCATGAGCTGATGCTCTTTAACTGCAATAGCTCTTGCGTTCAATAACATGGGAAAAATGTTTCAGAAGAGTTAAATCATATGTACAAGATATACCTCTGGTGCCTGCTTTTTGGCTTGTAGACACACACCTCTCTCCTTGGGCACTTCAGAAATGAAAGGAGAAACTGGAAGACAGAGCTCTTGTAAAATCGCCACCACCATACAGTCAGAGGGCTACTGACCATAATGAAGGCCCTATATGGTGTCTGGATCCTGCATTTGTGCATTTTAATGTCATAATAATATTTTTGAGAGGTGTATTTCTCATGCCTTAAAGAAGCCGAGAAAGTGCATAGCTTGCCACATGGCAGGCCCACTGCTTCACTCAGAGAGGCAGATTGTATTTTTCCTAATGTAAGATTTTTTTTTTTTTTATGGCAGGGAAAGTGTAATATTTTGTCATTTACACAGGACATCAGAGGTGTACTGCACTCTGGCTGAAAAGACACCCCGGTGCCTGGAGTAACACAGTCCTTGCTGTCTGTTACTGCCGGCAACTCTGCCAGGGAATTTAACTTCTAGATAAGTCCTCTTGTAAATATAATATAATATAATATAATATAATATAATATAATATAATATAATATAATAGGGGAGACAGGGAAAATCAAAGAAGCAGGGTGGGAGAGAGATGAAGGTCCGCAGTGTTCAGAGAGACACATGGATAGAAGCTCCAATCAGTCAGCCACTGCGTGCCACGGCCCCGTACCCCATGCACGCATGCACACACATGCAACCTTTAGCACTTGAAAAAGCAATAGGAAAATAGATACAACCCTAGTGAATATTATCAACTGCTCCTTGGTACAGTCAGACAGGTAATTATTGTATAGGCTTAATTGTTCCTACCTGGAATGAATAGTGTGCAGCTAACGAGCCCTGTGGCCAGGAGAGGAGCCCTGTTTGTCCCTGCTGGCAGGGGGGAGGAGGGGAGGCAGTGATGGGGAAGGGAGAGGTGCAGAGGGTACAGGGGATGGAGGTGTGCAGGGATGCTGGGCACCCCAAGAGTCCACTTCACCTCCCGGGGATTTTTTTTCCCAGCAGATGTCACTGTTCACCCATCAAATAAAACCGCTACCAGGCAGTAAAGAGCCTTTGGAAAAAGCCACCGCAGTCTATTACTTAAAAATGAAATACGCTGCCTCAGAAGAACATTTCCACTTGGGGATAAGAGTGAGAGCTGTTTATTTTTATAAAGATGGCATGGGATGGAAGTTTTCTGTAAACCTGGAGCAGGAGCTGTGCCTGCAGCAGCCCCCTGGCGCCGCACTGCCATACCTGGCACTCAGCTTTAAGGTGGGTGACAGGGGGTGGATGGACACCTCTGAGGGTGGAGGAGGAAAGCTTTAGCTGGTCTCACTAATGTTCCTGCACTGCAGGGTTTAGTGGGATTTAATCATGACTAACAATTTAGTGGTTTAATCACGACATAATTTTGTGGTATTAAATCATGACTAGCCCTGCCCACGCTTTATTTATTCAATATATATGTCCTTATGATGTGATATAGATACAAAATTCATGTTCGGTATTGGAGGACCCGAACACTCTTTCCCTCAGTACATAAATTAGCCATGAGCAATTTGAAACTAGGCAATTTCAACTAGTAATGACTTACATTCTTATTCTCTTTTAAAGATTTTCAGGGATACTCTTCATTACTCTTCAGGAGAAAGGCTATAGGAAGGCTTTGTTTTCCATGCAGTATGACAGAGCTGTTCCTGGCACGCAAGCAAAGTATTGCTGCAGAGATATGCAGATACAACGATAAAGAAGCTCAGACACCCGAGTGACAGACGAGCAGAAATGCTGCACTGCACACAGGAGACGATGGGTAGCCAGGATCTTGCTGGCCTAATGACGGGGCTGTAAATGGGATAATGGGCGCGTTCAACTTGGGGCATCAGAAGTATCCACAATGGTATAGTTGCAAATTTCATCCTTGGTGATTTTGCATTTTGAAACAGGCAAGGTGTGCATCAAGGGAAAAGCAATCGTCTTACTGCTGGGRTATCATTAGCCCATAACATGCTGACACTGGTAGGGGCATGCAGCACAGACCAGCAAAGGGCTAAACTGTGCTGCACACTGCTTGTCTCAGGCCCCTGTGTGCAGAGCACTCCTGACGCTACAAAATGCCTTGAAGAACGGCTTCTCCACCTGAAAATGTGTTCAATCTCTTTTCATTCTAAAATCCTCTCTTTTCCTGCCATCCTAACCTCCCTKGTCTGCTCACCCCACTGACACACTTGTGCTTCATAAGCATAGCAGGCTCCAGTCGGGAAGAAGTTTAGACTCTTTTCCCATTGTCCTACACAAAATCTGATGCTGAATCCCTCTTCTCATCTGTGTTTCCAGACTGAATTACAGTCATTTAAACTTGTGCCAGCATTGTCTTTTGAGGTGAGGAGCTCCTCTGCTCTCCAGCAGGCATTTCTAGGAAAGCAATCACATACCCCTCTGCCTCTCCTCCATAGGATAAGCAACCCAGGCTCTCTGCATCTCCGCTTGTTGGACTGGCTTCCCAGCACTGGCCCTCGTAGCAGGCCCACATGGCCTCTGGGCATTTCATGTTCCTCCTTGTGAGTGGGGTGAGCAGAAGTGGAATGTTGTGCTGGATGAGGCTTACTTGCACCCTGTACATTTGTTTTACCAGGAATTTTTTACTCCTCTAAAGAGCTCATGATGGAAAAATTTGAGCTGTTAATGATGTCTGAAAGCGTCTGTACTAAGACTGAAAGCCATTGCTAAGACACTCCCCAGGATTGCCCCAAATGTGATTTCCTTGAGGGACCTCACCAGTGATTTCCTGTTAGTCCAAGAGCTCGCCATATGGAGCTGCTTCAGTCTCATCTCCAAACAGTGCTTCATCTACTCGTTATGTCCTGACAGTAAACTCGATTTCCAACATTATGAAACAGCAATGAAAGTGACTCTGCATGGAAGATGAGCTATGCAAAACATACCACGGGTGGGCTCTACCATTGCTGATGTTTTTGTTGTTCATGAGGCCTCAACAGGAAAACAATTGTTTTAAGCAAAAGAGTAGTTGAGTACCCAAACCCCATAATGACGATGTTCACACATGGGGCTGGGTTGCTGCCATGGGCTCTGATGTTTCCTCTAACTCATAAGGAGTTTCCATCAACTTGGCAGTAGCGGAAAGAGTTTGTTACAGAAAACATTGGAGGCAAATCATTTTGGGGTCAGGGAGGAGATGCCTCTGAGGTACTGATGAAAAGGAAGAAGCCAAAGCAGGGCAGGAGGCCAGAGCTGAGTCTCTGCAAGGTGGCAGGAGGAGCAAAGTGATGCCTCAGGTGCTGTTGGGGCCCACGGTGACCCCCCTCCTGCATGTGCCTGTCTGGATTGTGGAACCATCTGTGTCTGGGAGCAAAGAACTCATGTCACCTGCCTGGGTGAACCACTTCAAAGCTCTGTTTCTCAGACAGTGGGTGAGTAAGGCTGTAGAGTGATAAGGCACTCCCTCATCTCTTGAGTCTTATCCTGCCTGAAATCAGATTGCCACACTTGCCGGCTCTCGGCTCAGCCAAGAACCATTTTAAATTGCCCCTCATCAAATGCAAAATACTTGTCTGGCAACATTAGAGAAGACATATTCTGTTCCTTGGGTTTTGCTGTGACTGAATTACACCGCAGTGAATGGATCAGCCCCTGGAGAGCATCTTGTTCGGGAGAGGAATTTATCAGTGTCGGAGGTGTAAATTAAATGCAGTGCAGACCTGAAGTCAGTGAAGAGGGGAAGCTCAGTGTCTGCGCATCATGCTGGTGCAGTGTGTGTTCCTCTGGCAGCACCAGGAAGAGTTTGTCTGACCCAAAACAGAGCATTGCAAGCATGGGCATTAGCAGCTTGGGTCTAAATAGCATCGGACGAAAGACATAGTGTGGGCCTCAGTTCTAAAGCTCAGCGATTTGTAGTTAGCTGTGTGCATGAGGACACCCAGCTGTAAACCAGGTAGTCCTCTTCTGCTCAGTTCAAGGGTTTAATTCAGGCCTCTCAACACAGGTATTGGGACCAGTGGGAAACCCAGGTCCTTCTGGAGTGGCAGCTGAAGACATCTCAAGTGGCCCTGGCTGGCAGTGGCACTAACCCCTAACTCACATTTAGAGACCTGGGTGGAAGAATCTCACCCACACTGTAATCAAAACACAACGAAACAAGGCTTCTGCTGCATCTTAAAAAAAACCAGCTTTGTGGATACCTACTCAATGAAAGCAAGTTGTGGTGGTCTGAACTGTCTTGACGTGCTGCAGGCTCTCTTGGTGGGTTAAGCTGGAAGTAGTCTGTCAACACATGCCTGGGGCTCCTGTGCATCCTGAGGATGACGCAAGGGAAAGGTTTTGGGATAACAAACTGGTGTAAAAAATGTATCTAAGCTGTTCTTGATTGAAAGTTTGTGCTTTGTTGAATTATGCTATTTTGTGAAAAATACCACCTCCTCACAGTAAAATGCAGATTTTTGTTGTCAAAAGGCAGGTTATAGAAAATGAGCACAGAGCCAGGGTGCAACGATTTCTTCATGTGGGATGCTGGGTTGTCTTGTGGGATGGATCATCTTAGCTAGCTGCTCACACCATAGCAGCAGCAGAAAAATAAGGCTCCTGAATCAGTGCTGTTGTGAAACACAGCAGTAGTCACAGCCAAACTTTCAGAGGAAAGCTCATATTTTGTCTGAAAGTTGATCATTTCCATGGAAATATCCATAAAATCTTTTCATTTATTTACATTTTGATTGAGAAAATAGTTTGCTTTCTGGCCAGGCCTAGGGAGGACCATGCTTGGAGAAGAAAGGACTCCAGCTCAGAGGTGTTCAGCAAGGCAGAAGGCAGGAGCAGAAGTGTGTTTCAGGTGGTAGTGGTCATCAGCATCCAACCTGGAGTTACAGGAGGGGCTTACGAACACCAGGAAGGAGGGGAAGCCAGAGCCTGGCCTCACAGGGGAGGCAAGATAGCATCTTTCAATAGGTGGCTCTAAGCAGAGCTAAAATGGACTAATGTGGGGAGAAATGGCCTTTGAGAGGCTTGGAAAAGTGAATTACAGAGTACACAAAGAAATTTTCTTCCAGAATACGCACTTTTTTTTTAAAGCTAAAGATGTGAAGGAGACAGAGAAAATCAAGACAAAGCTACCAGATGAAATGAAAACCATCTGTACTCCTCCTGCCATTCTTCTGTGGGTTCATTAATAGGACATCTTTTCTTTACCACCCGTCTTGATGAAATATCTATGAAGCGCAGCAGAGACTGCTGCTGCCTCAGTCCAGAGGAAAGTGGCCAATGTGTTCAGAAGTTGCTAAGAAAAAACAGACATACAGGAAACCCTCTGATCAGGTTAGGCTTGTTTCCTTCAATGCACAGGCTAATAGCAAACCTGCAATATACACGTGAATAGATGGCCCTGCTGAGCCTCCCACTGGATTTGGATGGGCCACAACTTGCATGGGGGATGCTAAGAAGTCAAACCAGGTCACAGCTTTTCGAGGTGATAGTTTGAAAGTCTCTTTTACAAAGGAATGGAGAGGCAGAGAAAGGCTGTGCATTGTTCAGGGACAGATTGAGGGAGTTAATGGCTCTTGTTCTCCTGCTGGGACCATGGCATCACAGTACAAGGAGTATTTTTGGTTTGTGATGCTCAGTTTTACAAACATGTGAATCCACAACTGGACAAAAATAATCAGAAACAGAAGCATACCCAAAATACTTCAAAATGTACAGTATTGTTACTAAAAATTTTCTTTTTAAAATTTTCATAGTAGTGACACAAAAGTCATGCCCAGCACTTAACACCTGCAGATAGTAACAGCTGCATAATCTCAGTAATTATGCAAACAGTGTTCTCTAAACTCGATTTAACTTCTCCCCATCCTTTCCTTCAGCTAGAAAGTTGGTGCTAATGAAAAGACTCATCTGTGTTTATTTAAAAATAAAAGGAAATTTTGGCAACACCATTTCAACCAAATGAARAAAATAGAACTGAAGACAGAGCTCTACTGCCTCATATCCTTCCTTGATGCTGTTAAAGGACTGTGCAGTAAAAATCTGGCTGATTTACTGAAAATGTGGGACTTGTTAGTTTTTCCCATCCGGGGGAATCCACACTCATACAGTTCTTCACGACTCCATGTGAAGAATTTAATTTTGAAACACAAAAGCTGTTTAATTCAATGTGTGGCAATAGAAAAATTGGGGGTGTGACCCTTTCACAATGGCAACAACATGAAATTTGCCTGGAATCCACCTTTTTCCACAGAGTAGGGCAAACTTTGCTTTTCACTGTAGGTTCTAGAATGTAATATATGTGTCAGGATACACATATGTCTCAGGTAAGAACATTTATGGCAGAAAACCTAGGCTTAGTCTAATGCTTATGGGACTATTGAACCAAAAGGCTAAGCAGTTCTAGGTGACTCTTCTTCCAGAAGAGGCTTACTGATGGTCCTGCTAGTGAGAAACATCTTCCTTAATGTGGGAGGTACCAGACCTGTGAACAAACTTCAAGATAGAAAAGCTTAATATTTCAAATTAGTTTCTAAACGTCTTAAATAGTCCATATGGCAAAGATGTTGATGATATTACTTCTGCAGCTTGGATACACCCCAGCAGAACCCTGTGATGTGCAAGAAACTGTAAATCCAGTTGCACATGGTCCAAAAAAGCTACTCTGCATCTCTTTAAAGAGCAAAAATTGCTGTCTTCCTTGCTAGGTTTTGACTGCAYGCTGACTGTAGCCACCCCTCCTGTGGCCACACGTGCATCCCAAGAGATGGTAGGATGATGTGGTTTGTGTCTTCCTCTCCCAACAGTCCCGTGCCCTTGGAGAAGCTGTGTCAGAGGGGGTCTGCAGAGCAGGGTTGCTCCAGCATTGAACAGTAACAGAAAAGAAAGGAAGGTTCAAGATGGTCTCCTTTGGGCACCTTGTCCCCATGCTGTTACATCACAGTTTGCAACATGTGCAAAAAAGGCACAGCTTGTTCTGAGTTATATATGTGGAGTGCTATCTGCATTTTTCTGGTAGGAGCGGAAATTCCAGATGAAGTAATTCTCACCCTGCACACCCAAAATAATGTAGGTACTACTCAACGAAAGTGGCAATTTGCAGCTTCTGGTTATTTGTGTCCTCAGCTTGAGCCTGGTGCTTTCCAGCCAGCATATGCCCAGCTTGGTTTTCATTTGCTTTGTTTTCTTTTGTCCCCACAAGGGGAAGATTTCTCCTTTGCTTAGGAGAGACTCTAAGCTCTCTGAATGGGTCTGTCTGATCTCATCTCTCCAAACCACTTTGTGCTTTGTCCTCCAAACTCTTTTACAATTGAGCAGAGTGGATGTTGATACACACTGTGGGCCAGATTCTGTCATTCTTCTCAGTTGGAGATGGTCATAATTCAAGTTTTGGTGACAGGCTGTTGCCTTAGAAATGCAGGGTCATAATGTGGACTTCCAGTATTTGTTGTTTCCCATTTAGAGTTCTTACAAAAAAAAAAAAAAATCACTCAGAGACCCTTGTTGTCAAGCACTCTCTAAATCTATGTGATGATATTTTCATTTACTTTTTATTTACTAGTTTAAATGCCACCTTCTGTGATTTATGTCTTGCAGTGTTCACCAGCAGCCTTTAAATATATCATAGCAATGATTTATCAAGATTTTCAACAATTCCCTATTGGAAGCAAGGTTTTGTGTGAAAAATTAGGAATTACAGCACTCTCTCTCACATCAGGCAATAGCTTTTCACTAATAAATTTTGCACCCAGACATTTACCACTTCTTTAGTTTGCAAATGATGATCATGATTCTTAATGGTGCAGTGTTAATAATAATTAGGAAAAAAAAAAAAAGACATAAATGGCTTTCCAGAATATGACTAAATAGGTCTAATAGGGCTGAATACTTTGTTCCAGTACCCAGGACTTCATCAGTTATTACCAGACAGTGAATGAACATTTATTTATCTTTGAAAAGACCACAAAAAATACATGACGAAGACGAATTTTAATCATTAGCATCCAGTGTGTGAGTGTCATAGCAATGTAGTGTGCCCCTGGTGCAGTGCCCTCAATTTGAGCAGCTGCTTTGCCTCTGCCCATCCACATGCAATTTCTCTGCTCCTCTGCAGAGCCCAGTATTAGCCAAGTTCAAAGGAGAGTAGCGATAATTTAAAACTCTTATTCTTTCATTTGTTAGTCATCAAGAAGAAATTAGGTATGAAAGAAGAAATGCTCAGAGGATTGACTCCAGCTCTACATGCCTTGAAATTAGGTGCTGGAGTGAGACAGACTCCATGGGCAGTGCTGCTGCCCTGCTGGACCATTTCCGTCATCGATGGAGAGTGACAGGCAAACCCAAAGGGAAATCAGCCAACAGGATGTTTGAATGGCTTTCAGAAGTGCCTCTCTGGTGGCTGCAGTGGGACCTGGGCATGCTGTGTGCTCAGCATGATTGTGCTAAGTGAGGTGAAAACATGTCTTGCTTGCCCTGTTCATCCTTTTTTTCGTTGCTGTTGGTACTCCACCGGGCTTGAGCTAGGCATTGCTATTTAGAAAATAGAGCCAGTCTTTGCTAAGTTTATACTAAGACCAAACTCCCTAGTGCTTACTGTATCTAAAAGGAGATTTTATTTTTCCCCCTTTCCAGGGAAAGGTGCTGGATTTTGTCCCACCTACGGCTTCCCAGTGCAAAATCACATCTGAGCACAGAGGGTGGAATTAGTGCTCCTGAGGTCTCATCAAGACTACAGCCAGTGCACAGCATCCGATTGCCTTTACAGCTCATCCAGCTCTGCAGTGACTCATAGTTCCAGAGTGAAAGAAGAATCAGAGACAGTCTGTAGGGTTTAAGCCTTTTCATATAATTTCTCCAGTTGAATATTGTTGTTATAAATAAAAAAAATAATAATCCTGGATGGGTTTTGGGGTCCCTTGCAGTCTTCCTGAAAGCGTGGCGTTTGTCCGGCGGTACACACACACACACACGTACTTAGTTGAGGCAAAGAGTCGGAGGGGTTCTCCCCATGTGTTCCATGAAATAAGTTTATTCCATGAATCGTCAGGGAAGGAGAGAGCCCAGAAAAATGGAGGGGTCAGGGTTTTATCCCAGGGGCAGTGGGGGCGGAGAGACAACAGGGGCCAATGGGTTGAGGGTCAGGGGGCGGAGAGAAGGCAGGGTAATACATCTTCAACCAATACGGGCAAGCACGGGGAAGAGTAGGGTACAGGGATAAATGGGACGCCGAGTAAGGGAGAACACTCTAGAACTGAACCTTATAAGGGAACAAGGAATAATAGGCTGCTCGGTCACTCCTGCAGCTGGCTCAAACACTGCAGCACTCTCTGCTGCAGGTTCAGCTACCTCTACAGAATATCCTTTCCAAAATAAAAGTATCAACAGCTTATAATTCTTGTTGCATAAAGAAATGACGGGAAAACAATCCACCAGGTTTTTGAGTGTGCTGCATGAGCAAAGAAGAACCATCATCCTAGCGAAAAATAAGAGATCTTTTTTGAACTTCCATGCACCCATGACAGAGGATGTATAAATCCAAGCTGTGGAGATTGTTCTTCCTTATTACAAGTGAAGGAGTTGGTGCTGGAACTGTAGCCACCTATGAAGTTGGATTAGTTGTAGAACTGTAGTTGTCTGTAGTAGGCTTGGTTATACAAGAGGCAGAGTTTGGAGTTTCTGTTTGTTTGTTTGTTTGTTTTTCTTTTCCTTTTTCTTTCATAATATAGACAAATAGATTCTTTCAGCTCTTACTTCCTGGGTCTGTCTGGGATGCAGTTAGGCCAGCCTTATGGTGCTGGGCTTTGCATTTGTGGCTAAAACAGTACTGGGGAGACACCAGTGTTTTGGCTACTGCTAAGCAGAGACTGCACAGCATCAAGGCTGTCTTGCCAACCATCTCACCCCAAAAAAGGCCAGGCTGGGAGTGGGCAAGAGGCTGGGAGAGACAGGTAACCAAAGGGATATTCCATATTCTATGACATTGTACTGAGTGATAAAAGCAGAGATAAAGGGGGAGAATGAGGAGACTTTATGGTTGTGATGGTTGTATTCCCAAGCAATTGCTATATGTACTGAGGCCCTGCTTCCTAGGAAGTGCCTGGACATCTGCCTGCTGATGGAAAGTAGTAAATAAATTTCTCTTTTTAATTTACTTCCATGCGCAGCTTTTGATTTTCTTACTCAACCCATGTGCTTGCTTTTGCATCTTATTTTGTCCCCTGGTTCTGCTGAGGCGAGGGAGTGAGAGTGACTGGGTGGGTGTCTGGCAGCCAGCCAAGGTGAACCCACCACATCCTACCGGCACAGCGTTCTGCCAACAGCTTCAAAAGCCTCAGCCTTTGTGTGACTTCCCAACTGGATGTTTGAGATTTTAATCTCTGTATTGCCAGTGACAAATTGAAAGGTTAAGTTTTACTGTGAACTGTGCTGAACCTCAGTAGGAACCATGATGACAGTAAGAGTAGAATGGGCCTTAAAACAGGATAAGGCAAAGAAAGCAAAACCAAAGGCAAATGCTGTTCGTGATTAAAAGCAACAGGGAATCAATTCAGAAGAATTTTTTCTCCTTTAAACCAATGCTAGTTAACTCTGCATCTCCACCTGTGCCAGACCCCCAGCTGAAGCTGCATAGCTCGAGGGCTCTTGGCTTGCCCAACTGCCCATGCCAGCATTTGGACAGCTGGTGGGTGCCACTGTGTCAGCACTATCCTCAACCAAAATATATACTCCTTATGCAGAAACCAGAAAGCAGAGGAGATCCTCCAGGAGAAGGCTGAGGAACAGAGCCTCAAGCTGAAGTTTTTAATGACAGTCTATGAATAGCCTGAGAAACAAGATCATTAAACCTATTCTTGCAGGGATTTTCTCTTACATTTTTTTCCTTTGTTAGTTTTCACCAAATCTCAGTGACTCACCTGAAAATTTTCCTCCTCCAACATCACTTGTGCTTGACATCAGAAAGCTGGTCTTCGCCTTGTCCCTTTCCAGGACAAGAACGGAGATGGCTGGAATTGGGTGGGTGAACCTGTGCCTGTCAGGTTTTCCTGTTGGTCATTTCAGATGTTAGGACAAGGAACACTCAGTAATGCTTAGCATGCTAATAGACACTGTTCTTGTATGTTACTTGTACAGAGAGCAAGCCGTCCTTACTCATTGATCTGACTAGCAAGGCTGTTTAGGCATCTAAATATACCACCAGGTGCCTTTTGGGATTTATCAAAGCTCCTGAACAGGACAAGATCATAGGTGCCCTGAATCCAGACCCTGTTTCAAGCGGCTGCACTGCAGGAGTTGATCCTGCAGGAGGGTCTCACTCCAGGGGAGCCAGAGGAGCTGACAACCATTGCTGCTCATCTGAGGTGAGATTGTTCAGCACTGCGGGCAGAAGTCACATGTCCAGGCACTTGGCTGAGAGCAGTGCTGGTTGGTGGCCCTGCCCTTAGCATGAGGACCTGTGTTTTGCTGTGTCCTTATTTGAGTACTGTGGGTTTGGGGGTCCTGCCTGCCTCAAAACCACACCGTAAACCTAGTCTGACTCCACGCCTTAGGGCAAGGGATTCAGTGTAATACATGGCACTTCTGCTCCCTTTATTTTAATGAATTTTATGCATTTTAAGCTTTTAAGCAATGAGTGTCTAAAAATATATATATAGTTCTGCAGCAGTGTCACATAGGTAGAAGGCGTGATTTACAGTAACTCAGTTACTCCTATAGTCATAGTGATCATGGAACCATAGAATCATAGAATGATTTCATTGGAAGTAACGTTAAAGATCATCTAGTTCCAAACCCCTGCCATGAGCAGGGACACCTTCCACTAGACCAGGTGGCTCAGACCACCATCCATCCTGTATTTGAATACTTCCAGGGATGGGGCATCCACAACTCTTCTGGGCAACCTGTTCCAGTGTCTCACCACCCTTGTAGTGAAGAATTTCTTCCTAATATCTAATCTAGATCTGCCCCCTTTCAGTTTGATTATGCACTGTCAGACTTTGTGGTAAGCCAGGCTTCTACAGCCCCTAAAGCCTAAATGCTCAGGTGCTTATCTGGATTGCTTAAACTGGGGAAAAAAAGAATTCCTATGTTAACTGCAGTATCTTATTTCAACTGAGATTTTCATAATTTCCTTTGGACTCTGCAGTTTTACCCATCATAGTATCTGATAAATCTGACTCTGCTCAACTGCAGAGGTTATAAGCCTGTAAAACAGTGTAGCCTCAGCAAAAGCACAGTAGTGAAGTCTGGGAGAACTGGATGTTTCAGAAACAAAATGGAATTTTACTGTGTATGCTAAAAATAATGTAAGTGCATTGGCTGGGACAAGGACTCCCAGATAAGCTGAAGCAGCAAAGCAGAAATCTTCATTTGGCGATCAGAGATGTGGAAGGGTTTGCAGGGAAAGTTCTGGCGAGAGTAGTTGCTGGTAGTGATTTCTCTGGCCCCAGAGCTCCCCAAAATTTCACAGTCTTTCACTGAACTTCCCATAGGCAGAGCATCCCTCAAGATGGCCTAAAGCCTTCACCTTATGTGGACCTGCTCTCTGTTTCTCAGCATCCTTCTCATCATACACTCTCTCATTTTGTCCCCTCGGATTCCCCAGCTTTCAACTGAGAGACCTTGGGATCAATTTGCCATCGGTGCAAAACCAACGTCTGCCAGCTCAACTCAGTGTTGATCCCCTTTGTTAGAGCAAGTTGCTTCTGTTCTCATTATATACTACTTGGCCCTGAGTTTTCCCTGAGCCACTTGGGGTACTCCTGTGGCTGGGCTTGTGTGTGGGTGTGTGGGTGTCCCTCTCGCTTTTGCAGTTTCTTGGGAAGGAGAAGACATGCTGAAGCCCACCAGAGTGATGCTTTTAGAGTGTGAAATTTGTGTTTGTGTTGCAGGCTCTAGGGAACAGCACAAGAGTTTGTGGGAACAAAGGCAGCTGGCATAGTACAAGAGGGCTGTGTGTGCTGGAGAGAAATAGACCTGGGATTGCTTTGTCCTTTATGACTTTTTTCAGCAAAATCTGGGGTACAGTATCCCTATGAAGTTGCTGTGGTTTCATTTCAGGAGAAAAATACATTAGGGTGAGAGTTGCCATAATGGGTTAGACCCAGTGCCCTGTGCACACTCTTGCCAGTGGCCAGTGACTGATGCCGAGGGCAGGTAGASAGGACGTACATGATATTACCTGGCAGGCTTTTACAGATTCACTCTCTGTGGCTGAGGGATTTTCCTCAGTAAGTAGCTGCAGACAGACCATCACGTTAGTAGTCTTTGGTGGTGTTTCATAAACTGTTCTAATATCCTTTTGAAATGATTAGTATTTCTTCACTTTGCATTATCCTATGCACTGAGTTCAGTGATACAATTATGTGCTGGGTGAAAAAGTGCTTACTAACCTTTGTTTTAAACCTGCTGCAAGACCATACCACTCTTCCCAGAAAAACAGCCAGTAGGGAACAGACCTTCCCTATTTGTTTTGGAAACAGACCTTCCCTATTTGTTTTAGGAACAGTGTGTTGACTGTGGAGTCCTGTGCTATGTACCCCTTCAATCATACAATTTCCAAAGTGAAGTCCTAGTCTCTTTAATCATTGTTTCATTCGGAAGTCATACCATCCTGCTGCCCACCAGCACTGCTTCTAACTGTATTGTATTCCTTTTGAGATTGCATGATCAGAGTGGTGCTCAATATTCAATGACTGGGGATCTATACAATGGCATAATAGTATTGTCTATTTTTTTCTCTATTCTTCTGCTAGTAATTCCTTACATGCCTTTTTAACCACTGCTGAACGTGGAATTACTCCCAGAGAAATAACACATGTTTTCAGGATTTCTTTCCTGACTGATTAAAATGTCTTCAGACTCCATTAGATATAGTTTAAGGTTTTGGTTTTTTTCCCATGTGCATTACTTTGCAGTTAGAGACACCAAAATTTGCCTGCCATTATTTCCATGTTGTGTACTCCCTCTGCATCTCTGCACCATCAGCTTGCCTCCAGCTTTTCCCCACAGTCGGGCCTGTCTGCTCTGAGTCACTCTGCACCCCCTGTGAACTTGTCGCTTCAGTTATCCCCTTTTTCCTTTCCAGGTCTTACATAGATATGCCATTTAATGCAGGTCTCTCTAATCCTCACTGGATCCTGCTGTGAAATTCACTTCACTGTGAGCTTGGACCACGTCCGTGTCCTTTGTGTTATATCTTCTCACTAGTCACTGATTCAGAACAGTGTAATCTCACATGTATCCTGACAACTCAGATGCTTAGCAGTCTTTGGCAAGGAGCTTGTTCAAACCCTTTTGAAAATCCAAACATGTACACCTCCAAGATACCATCCATTTACTTGCATTCTAATGTCTCATTTCTTTGGTTTGAACTGAATATTTCTCATTTTATTTGAATTCTAGAAGGATTTTCCTGCATGTCTGTGTAGGGTTTGAGGGCTGTTACTCATGTATAAACGCTGGAGAAGATCATTGGCAAAGAGTAGCAACAGGTACATGTCTATTTACTGAATCAGTTTAAGTTAACCCATGTCAATTGGCTTTGAATTACATCATTGCAGTTTATTTGACTGAGGGAAGAGAGACACTTCTTCTTCATTGTCTGATAATGTGTGTTTTGTCAGAGAGGTAGATTCTTGATGAAGAGAGCAGGGCAAGGATATTTCCAACCCCTCTTGGTCATATTACCACTGAACAATTCACTTAGTGGCAAAGGCTGCACCCAGAGAAGTGGTGCCTGGACCTTGAACTCTCTATCTGTCAAAACAGAGAAATTATCGTCTCCAGTCCATGCCAAAGATGCTATTATCAGCAGACAAGACACAGTTCTTTCACTTTATAAAAGGGCAGATTGCAAGCTCTGGCAAACCTTGTAACAAAAGGCAATTATATAAATATTTCAGTTTCATCTTTGTCATGTATGCATGAAGTAATTTAGAGTCCATATTACAGACTATATTTTCATCTTCATGTCTTAGAATGATGTTTGTTTGGAAATACCTCTGTGCCTTACCTATAAAACCCAAATAACCTTTGGTCTGCCAAGAGCCAGACATGAGGGCGATAGTGAATGACTGCTATTATAAAGACTTTTCACTTTTCCATTGCTTCTCTGCTTTTTCCTATTATGCAAAAATATCACTCACTAAAAAGAAATTCTATAATTTTATTTAAGAAAGATATGCACTTTTATTAGATGGATGTGTGTTGAAGTAAATCTTAAGTCAAAGCAGTTTTTAGGATACATATTCATCTGAAGCAGTAGATTTAGCTCTTCTTTAGAAACACAAGCCCTAGCTTCATTTGAAACATGGCCACTCAAGAAAAGGCTGATTTTTGGTCATATCTCCAGTTTTGTGTTTTATTGGTCACTTAACTGAACTGAACAGTTTTGTAGACAGAGCAGGACAATTTTTAACTCTGTGGCTGTTTTGCTTACTCATATAAGGCAGGTGATAGCCAGACATGACAAAAAGTCTGCACTTGGTGCAGTCAGCCTCAGCTCCAGGCTGCTCTCTGCATGAAGGCTGTGGCAAGGAGAGAGGCAGAGGCACTGCCACAGCCAGCTCCGGTGAGCAGGTGACATTTCCATGTTACTCTGTATCCCATTTCCCATTGCAATAGCGTACCAGGTGTTCAGGCTGTCAGTTTGCTTTCCTAGTGGCCCCTGCAATGGCACTTGTTAACTGAGTCTGTTGTCTTAGAGGGCTGCAGGTGATGAAACTGCCATTCCCACTTGTGATCTCCGAAGTTACAGGTTTAAACTTACGTTAGGCTCATATAATAAAGCTAGTTATGAATATAGAAAGAAGATGAAATGTTAATACTTATCATGATATCATGCATAAATTTTATCAATGTTTCCTCAAGATGTTGTAACAGGCAAACAGCCTGAAGCCAGAAACATGAGATTTAACTTTGGCTCTTGAAAATTTTGTAAAGACACCTGTAGAAGAAAAGGAAAGGAAAAAAGTGACTTTTTCATCTCCTTGCTGGACATGGAGCACCAAGTGGTGTCTAATGCCAGAAACAGGCAACAAGGAGGGAGGTTTCACAGGGGAGAAGCAAGAAAGCTTTGAACATCTTGGCTGGGGCTGGCATGAAAGAATGATCTGAGTGCTTCCCAGAGAGAGGGCAGGTGGGATGATTGAGGAAAAGATGCAAGAGGAGTCAGAAAAAATCTCACAAGAAAAAAGAACTTGATTACTTTGGAGATATTATTGTTTAACCTGCAACAAAAAAAGGTAGACACTAGCTGCTACGGAGGAGGATCTCTATTGTTAAACATGCCCTTGTTAAGGCAATTTATTTTATCTTTTTATAATGTCATTCCATGATTGCCTATCAATGTTTTTAAGTACACATTTTATTCTTAAATCCTGATTTGTGCTAAACCTGACTCTGAGTGACTTGGCTGGCAGCAGATCACTCCTCTGGAGGTCTGGTGCAGGCAAACCCAGGGACCAGAAGCCCTGACTAAGCATTCAGGTCTCTGTGCATTGCTCCAAAACAAAGGTTGTTCCTACTGCCGTTGAAATAGCATGGGTCTGGGTTAAAAAAATGAAATCGGTGGGCTGGAAAAGAAGAAATGTGTCTTACAAGGGAAAACTAGGAACTTCTTTGCTAGGGAGCAGGATGCTTCAACCCTGAATGTCTGCAGGGAGTTAGTAATATACCAGTAGACTCTCAGGGACTTCAAAACCTGCTTCAGGATTGTGATCTGGTCAAAACCCTTTGGAGGACTCTYTTTGCTGATTCCCAGAACATTTCAAAACAGAATACCTGTGCCAGACTTCTGAGTCTCAGGAACAAGAAAACAAAGCTTTCTATATCTGCAGTAAGCATATCAGAAATAATGTAAACTACCAGCAAAGCCTCTCCTTCTCTTGAGAATTTTAAAAATAGATGGAGAAACTTGTCATTTATATTAGTTCACTATTACAGGTATTTTGGGCCAACAGGAATTGCCTATATGAAGTAATTAATTTCCAGTTGAGTCTTACAAATTTTAGTCTAGGGCACTGTACTGGGCTGACCCTCGGCTGAATGCGAGGCACTCACCAAAGCCACTCTCTCATTCCCCTCCACAACTGGACAGGGGAGAGAAAATATAACAAAAGAGTCATTAGTTGAGATAAGGACCATGAGAGATCACTCGCCAAATACTGTCATGGGCAAAACAACCTCAGCTTGGGGATATTTATTGAATTTATTACTAACAAAATCAGTGCAGGATAATGAGAAGTAAAATAAATCTTAAAAACATCTTCCCCCCCCCTCCTTCCTGGGCTCTACCTCCTCCCCTGCAGCAGTGCAGGGAGATGGGGAATGGGGGTTACAGACAGTTGTTTCTTTCACTGCTCAGGGAGAGGAGTCCTTCCCCTGCTTCTACATGGGGTCCCTCCCACGGGAGACAGCTTTTCAAGAACTTCTCCAATGTGAGTCCATCCCATGGGCAACAGTTCTCCACTAACTGCTCCAGCGTGGGTCCCTAATACAGGGTGCAGTCCTACAAGAACAGCCTGCTCCAGTGTGGGTCCCACACAGGGTCACGAGTCCTACTAGGAAAGCTTCTGCAGCATGGGCTTCTCTCTCCATGGGTCCGTAGGCCACTGTCAGGACCCTGCTCCAGCACGGGCCTCCCACGGGTTCACAGCCTTCTTTCAGGCATCCACCTGCTCTGGTGTGGGTCTCCTCCATGGTCTGCAGGTGGACCTCTGCATCCCTGTGATCCTCCATGGGCTGCAGGGGCACAGCTGCCTCACCATGGGCTGCACCAGAGGCTGCAGGGGAATCTCAGCTCTGGTGCCTGCAGCACCTTCTCCCCCTCCTTCTGCACCAGCCTTGGTGTCTTCAGAGTTGTTCTTCTCCCATATTCTCACCCTGCTCTTTTCTGTTCCCAATTACATCTGCACAATAACTTTCTTTTCCTTCTTAAATATGTTATCAAAGAGGTATTACTATCATTCCTGATGGACTCAGCCTTGGCCAGTAGTGGGTCCATCCTGGAGCTGGCTGGCATTGGCTCTGCTGGACGTGGGGGAAGCTTTCAGCCACTTCTCACAGAAGCCACCCCTGTAGCCCCCCAGCTACCAAAACCTGGCCATGCAAACCCAATACAGCTCATGGTGGAATTCTGAACGTGTCAGCTGCAAAAATGCACCCCTCTTGTTGATAGAGTCAACCTCCACCTGTACTTGTTCCTGTGATTCTTACTGCTCTTCATGTTTAAAGATGATTTTTATCATTGGGATATGTTTCTTTCAAAGCATTTGAAGAGATTGGTTTCATGGAGATTAGCATTATTATTAGAATGGTGCTTATTTTACTAATCTCTATTATGCAACTGTTCGTTCTTGATTATTAATAATCATTTCCTTTTGATAGAAACACTTCCACAGCAACCAATTATAGTGCTTTGTGCAAACACAGGATTATGAATTCCAGTGGGGAATAAACAACAAGCGCAGTGGAATTTTAAAAACAAAGAGCTTGTTTTCATGCAAATGTCTCGGTGCTGAAAAATGGGGAAAATTATATGCTGGAGAAGCAGAAGTTCCTTCCAATTAGAATGTTTTTCAACAATTTCCACAAATGCCTAAATTAAGAACTTAGCACTTGCTGGAGCAGTACATCTCATTTGGTGTTTTCTTTCCAGCAGCAGCCAATGTCAGAAATATGTAATCACAACTTCTCCCCAGAACCATTTTCCCTGAAAAGACTCATTGGATGTCATGTCTGGTCCAGTCTGCTTAATTAGGCAGGACTGCAGCCATTTCCAAGCAGTGTGTTTTACTGAGCAGATCCAGCTGAAAGAGGATGCCCTGACTTCGTGATTTGTTTCTTGGCTCTAATAACCGCCTATCTTGGGCAGTGCAGCTGGAGCAAATGGTGTCTCTGTTCTGCAAATACTTATGTGTATGATTAATGATGTACACTTGACGAGTGTTTTTGTCTCTAACGATACACGGAGGACAAGGAATTTGCAGAACCTGGTACACATTTGCTCTTTGCTCTGCAAAGGGATGGTCTATCTGTGAGAGGTGAACTTTGCAGTTGCTTTTAAATAGCTGATAACACTTAGGCTTAAACTGGAATACTGTATATTACACATGTCAAAGTCTTCAGATTAGAATAAGATATATGCCAAAAATATTTCAAAACTGCTTATTTAATTTTGGTTTTATCAATCAACAAATTTCCTCTGCGTTCATAGCTCCAATTTAGTGTTTATAGYTCCACAGTGTGATTTTTTTCCCTGAACAAATACATTCTCGTACTCCTTATCTACAATAATGATTGCTTCAAAAAAAATTTACTTTCTGTCTGTGAAAACAGTTCCAAGGGTAAATAGCAATTTGCTAGTGTGTGCTTTAAATAAGCTTTATTTTGTCCATGTCATATGTGATTATTTGGAAAAGACATTTTATTCTCTAAGAATTGGCTTGTGCTGTGAGGGAACTTGATCACCTGACAAAAGCAGATATAGGGTTACCTGATGGTAGAAAAAGAAAAGAGTATAACTGTCTCATGGGCCCATTTGAAAGACACAGACAGCAAAATCAGAGAGCCTCGAGCCTCCATCCTACAAAGGTCAGCCATGCTCTGGACGTCTAGAGAGTGAACAGATGCATCTCTCCTGAGATGAATTTCCCTCAATTTAAAGAAAAAAAAAATTAGGGTGGTGAAGCAAAGCAAGGATGGCACAGCATATAGATGATTTCTTCACTGAGCGGGATCTGTGCATTTCTTGTGTGGTCTAAAGCAAATGACTTTTAAAAAAGGGCCCAAAACCTCTACTCTGGCAGGAGTTGTGTGTTATGGGCTGTATGGAGTGCAAGTACAAGGTACCAGGAGGGATAAGCCATGAATCTTTCAGCCAGCCCAATGAGGGCTGTGTTACAGGAAAAGATGGCCCTGAGGTGTGGTGGAGGCTTGCAGGGATGTGCCTGGGACCTGGTGAGTGCTGGTGGCGGTTGAACCCTTTGCCAGGGTATGACACAACTCAGTGCACCCCTGGATGAGCCCCGAAAGAGAAGCCTGAAGCAGTGCCTGAATGCTGCTGCGCCTCAAAGCACAGGTGCAGGACTGAAAGCAGTGCAGGAGTGTGTTCACATGGGGAAAGGACCAGGGCTAAAAGACCCTGAGATTTTAACTGTTGTGCAGTTGTGAATGGAGCAAAAATCTCATGGGTCCCATTTATCCCAAGTGCAACATGGCTAAAATCAGTGTGCTTGACCTCTTGGTTTCATTCCGCACAAATAGCAATGTCACAGCTGCCTCTTAACTGCCTGGATTTTATTAACCTTGTCAGTTTTTCTCAGCTATCCAAAGGGATTCAGGGAGCTTAAAAACCAGAACAACCACTCCAGCTAAAAAGTAACTGGATCTTAACCTG
Source organism: Amblyornis subalaris (assembly GCA_018881555.1). Lineage (NCBI taxonomy): Eukaryota > Metazoa > Chordata > Aves > Passeriformes > Ptilonorhynchidae > Amblyornis > Amblyornis subalaris. The sequence goes on from JACAXG010000033.1 coordinate 3,044,868, forward strand.
CCAGCCCTGTCCGTACTGGGGCAGACTTGGAATTTCACAGCCACCTCTGTCTCATCGAGGGATTCAAGCAGCAAAAACAGAACACAGGGGTGTTTTTCCCCACAAAAAATTCCCCTGAACAATTCCTTTACAATTTCTGTAATTATCCTATTTGATTTGATGTGATAGGCTCTGATTTTCTCTGTTAGGATGCCTCTGGCTTTCCCATGAGAGAGCACCTGATCTTGACCTAGCTGAAGTCAAGGGCATCTTTGGCACTCGTTGGATGGAAGCAGATGCAGAGTTGCATCTGGATTCTATCTGGGGACCTCACAGTTCAGCAGGGCTTGCCTTGGCTGCCATGGTGCTTTTGCCTCAGTGGAGTTGCTGTAGAGACACAAATGGTACCTTCTATTTCTTCTACAGCAGCAGTGTCAGTAAGGTCAACTCTTTTGTTCTGGGACATTGGGTGAGAAAATGCTGATTTAGGAGCAAGACTGGTTCCCAGGCACAGATGCTTTTGTATCATTTGCAAGCCTGGCACACATCTGCAGGTTGTGCCTTAGCAGCAAGCAGACAGTGTGGCACAAGTATAAAGCCAAGGTTTTTATTATTAATGTTTTCCCCTTTCGTTTCCTTCTTCTTCACATGAGTATTTTAAAACTGGCTACTGCTTTTAAGCCCAAATTGGTTTGTACTTCTTCACAGGATGGCATTGCAACTGTGAATGTCTGTAACTACTGGGCTGACCAAAGCTTTTTTCCACCTCTGCTTGCTGCTCTGCAGTGGCCCTAGCAGTCCTGTGTCAGGCTCTTTGTGAAGCTCTTTTGCTTCTCCTCAAAATTGCAGATTTTAACTTTTGTCTTTCATACTCATTGGAAAAAACCTTGACTGCCCTGAAGCTCTGTCACCTCTTGCTATTTCTGGAAGTTTCTGGCAGCTTGGTTGTGGTTCTGGCTTGAAGAACATGCTCACAGGATTAAACGTCACCACATTTTCTTCTTCACACTAAGTTTCTGTGGGAGTAGGGAAATTTCTTATGTGCCACATATGAACTAGGCCCTCAGGAAACCCATAATAGAGGGATCCTATGAGTACAATTTGACCATCCCATCTTCAGTTACACACATAGAATCTAGTGGACACTGTTGTCTAGTGATGAGTAAATTAGTCACTGTCAGCCACAGACACTAAATCTGTGTCTTTACTGAGGGTTGTGGAATGGGGGAATCTTGTACCACAAAATCTCTTTTATTTAGTAGCTGTTTATGTTGGTTTTCAACACTTTTCTTTAAATTTTAATAATTATACTGCACTCTGAGCAGTGATAATTTGAACTTGAAGTTTCAACAGCATGAAAGCAATCCCATACTTTAGCTGGTCAGGAAAGCTGGAAATACAAAGAGCTTGATCTTTTCCCACTGCTGTAGCCTTTTTTCCTGATTTTGCATTACTATTTAGTTCCCGCCCTTCCGCCTCTCACCAGGGATAAACCTACTGACCTCATCAGCAGATGTATTTTTAGATGCATTGTTTCTAGCTAGAAGGTTGAAACAGAGAGGGCTGTTAGCACGAGTTACTTTGAATTTGTGCTTTTTGTGTTTCAGAATACAAATAACTGCAGCCTTCAGCACCTTTGAAGGCGATGGCCTTCCTGCTCTTCTGTTGCTCTTTTATGGACTCACTTGGCAGATGAAAGTTATCTCCATCAACAAAATGGTCTTGGGTTTGGCCACTTTTGATCTGTAGCATATTCCATGTTGTTTATAACACTGCTAAATAAACAAAATTATTATTACCCTGGATTTGACTCCCTCTGAAACAGAAGAAAATACTGTGTAACATGGGAATACATGTTTAATAATCTTATTATGTAGTACTTATTATGTAGTATCACAGAGACATTCATTGTCAGARCACACACTGACACTGCTCCTGTCTTATGGTTTACCTGTATATTTTCTTACTTGAGTGATAATGTTCCAATACAAGATGTGCCCGGAAATCTGTGATGCCAGCTCATTCCTGGACCTCATTCATCAAATCAAAAATAATTTTGAATTATATTTATAGAGGAAAAGAAAATGTGGAAAGAATTGAGAAGCTTTTATAGACGGCCTGTTTCCTTAATACTCTTCTTCAATCTAGTGGGACAGACCACTGACAGCCATCTGTACACCACACCCTCCCCTGTTCTGTTGGCTTTGTTGACCATAAAAGCATGTTCACAATTTCCCCCCAAAATGCCACCAGGTGGCTGTCTCTGTCAGCTGTAGGTCAGGATTAGGAAGTGTTTTGGGTAGGGGAGAACACTGGGCCACCAAGGGCTTTAAAAGAGATGACACCTGCATGCCAGCTTCCCTCTGATAGTGTAATTGTGGCTGCAAAGTTAATGGGAACAAGGAGTGGTTTGTTTTAAACTACCAGGATCAACAAAAATTGTGACGAAACCCAAAGTGAAGGGCACAAAAATTGGTACCCATTATTTAAAAACTTAGAGTGCTGTGGGATTTGGCTCTTTCACATAATTAACTTTTCTCTGACCTCTGTCCCAGGGTTATTTATTTCTGGTATATTCAGTAGTAAAATAGAGCATTTTTGTGGAATAGGGGCCACTTCAAAATAATGAGGGACAGCCCTCGTATACTTAAATTGAATGATAAATGAAAAAAAAGCTGATGGTTACGTGGACACATGTGGCCAAACACCTCCCTCTCTTCCTCTTCAGGGCACAGTCCCCCTGTGCTGGGTGACCCCATCATTGATGTTCCAGATGTGTAATGCAATGAAAACACATGTGCTTTTGGGCTGTGCAGTTGGACACCTCTTTCCCAAAGTGTGCAAGGTTTAAAGGCAAAGGGATGGTGGATGTCTCAGTGGATGCAGTGCTATCTCCTGCTGTCTCAGCCCCAAGCTCTGGGTGCACACCAAGACCGTCTCTGTGGGAAAAAACCTGCTCCTGGGGTACAGCATGGGGGGAAATTGGGTCTGTCTCAGGCAGGAAAGCTTTCCCTACACACCTGGCCCAAGTACCAGAGCCTGGCAACCATGAAAAGGAGGGAGGAAGCTCTCTGGGCCACCCCTGCCTTGTCAAAGATGACCTGTGCTCTGGCCAGTAAGGACAATCATGGGGACACTGGGAAAAGCATCATTTTCCGTGCAACTTCACCTCCTTCTCATTGCCTCTGCCTGCTGTGGAGAGAAATTCCCTTGGCTGCTTTGTAGATGGTATTATATATAGCCCAAACACTTACTGCCTCTACCTGTGTGGATACCTATTGTGTAGCAAAGAAAAATAGTGGAAGATAATTAATCCTGGAGCCCCAGTCCTCTCAAAAAAATCAATAAAGAGTTTTCCTTGCTATGTTTCCAGGTAAGAGAAGAGAGGACAATCTTCATTACAACTGACTGCCCGTCCCTGGAGCAGAAAGGTTTTTCCCTTACATCTAGCAGAGAAAACACAGAGTTTTGCACCTGCCAGATGCCGTTGCTATGGCAATTGAACTTCGCACTTACATCGGAGCAGCAAAGCTCCAGGAGTASGTACAGGACAAACACAGCAGAGAGGGTGCTCTGCTGGGGGGTGCCAGGTGGCTCAGGATTTTGCCTCACTGTTTCCCCATTCAATAGATGGGCGATTTAACTTTTTAAACAATTTTGGAATGAGTTTCAATTGAGCAAATGATGCTGACTGGGAATCTTCTTGCCAGCAGATTGTGTTTGGGCAGCTTGCCCGTGGTTCTCAGTGTGCAGGTTTGCAGGAGCTGAGCGTGCCTTTGGGGCCCTGCCAGCCCGGGCTGCCCTGATGCCTTGTGCTCTGCTGGGGTTGCCCCTCCTTGCAGCCTATCCCCTCCTGTGCCCAGACATACGAGCCATGGTTAAACAGCTGTAGGCTTTTTAAAGCACTCATCATTGCCCTGAATTCCTTCACCAATGCCTAAATATTCACAAGGTACCCTTGTRGGTAGTCCAAATCCACCCCAAAGTGCCCAGGGCCCATGACACAGTTAGCAGGCAATCTACTCCCAACACCTCATTTTCCAGATGTCCCAAGCAAATGAACATTTTGGCTGAGGTCTTCCACACCAAACTTAATTCCCGAATGACTTTTCATTGTTCAAACACAATTAACAAGTTAGGGAGTGTGTGTGGTGTAATGAGCACCCAGAGCTCCTTTTTGGCTCAACTGCTGCTTTGTTATGAGAGCACCACACACGAGGATATGACAGATTGACCTTAATCCTTGATCGGTGCCCCATCCTGCCAGGTGTTGGATACATCAAGAGAGACTTGGCCTCGAGGGGAATGCCTGTTTATCAGTGTACTTGTGGCAACAACAGAGGGTTATAATGTGGAGAGAGGTGCTGCTGACAACCACAGAGTGCTGTGCACTCACTGGAAGAAAGAACTTCAGTTGCACAAAGTGTTATTCTTTTTAAAAGATAATTTTCTATGGAAAATAAACCCCCAAGCGCAGAGAAATGTTATAGGTGAGACATTTCGTTGGGAGAAATGGCTGACTGAATTAAACACTAATCAAGCAAACTCTGAAGCAGCATGCTACAATCCTTAGGCTCTAGGACCTTGCAGAACTGGTTTTCTTACAACTTCTAATTAAAAAAATAAAAAATGGATGATGGAAAGTCTTCTGCTTTAAACTATGTACTCCTGTCAGCCTCTAATTACCTTGGGTGAGAGTCACGCCATTTAGTGTCAGTGTCTACATCTCACTTAGCATGTTCATTTCAGCTATTTTTTCCAGGTTCATTTTGTAGTTAGTGGAGAGACACAGTCATTCCTCTCACCTTGAGGCAGGCATCCAACCGCGCTCTGACAAATTTGACAAGTGCCTGTTCCCCTCCCTGTTTCCCCGGTGGAGCTGGTCCCACAAGTGGGGATGGGGACCATCTGCACTGGGCATTTCTACGCTTCGATATGTGGCGTTTCTAAGCTTAGGTGACACGCCTCACCCTCCAGGTCAGCAGAGAAGCAGCATGGCAGACAGGCAGGCAAGGCTGAAGTCCAGCCATGCTCACTGCGTTTCCCAGAAGGAAGGTTGTGCTCGAAGGCTTGTGGTAGCATACATGAGATGAACTAAAGAAGTAAGTGGGGACAGAGGGTGCTGAGCTTTGACTACCTCAGCAAGCTATCCCAGCTCCCCCTTAACACAGGAGAAAGCGTTCCTTTGGTTCTTCTCCTTCTGTGTTGGTTCTGTCTAGTAACACAGTACTTCATGGAACACTGTCTCTTTCTCTGGGTCTCCATAAAAAATATTCTTCTAGTCTGTCATGGAGAGTGTCATAGAGCAAATAATAAACTGATCTGTCTGGGTGATTATAACAAAATCAATCCCTTGGATGGCARGAAGAAGGTAACATGCTCAGTGGCTGAAGGAAGGGTCTTCCCATCTTTAGCTCTGTATTTCAATCAGTCAGGCCATTCAGCTTTAATTATATCTCCCACAAAATGCCACAGGAGCAGGGCTGAAGCAGAGTTTAGTCTTAATAAAAGATCAGTGAAAAGTTTGGGTGGGGCTCGGTGGGGCTGCCACTTGTGAACCTTTGGTGCCCTGGCATCAGCACAGGCAGCAGGTGAGGATGGACAGCTGGACTTTCTCACCAGGGRGTACTGAAGGGGCCAGACAGGCCAGTGAGGGATGTGCTTTGAAAGAGGGATATGACTTTCTAAAAAACMTTTGACCCCCCACTCCTCCCCCTGAGTTAAGTGTGGCTTATGCTTCACCTCCCATCCATACACCAGTTTCCCTTCAAAATGAACATATTGTACTCTGCAGAGGCGGACAATTTGCTGAATTTCATTTCACTCTTTCAATCTGCTTAATGAATAACAATGAGTTTGAAGATTTCACTGGATTCCAGCACTGAGCTGAAATTCGCATTAACAATCAGTTTTCGGACCTTACTTGAATTTGGTTCTGCCTGGATCACCTGCCTCTTGCCTGTCCTTGCATGACTAATGTTTATGTTGCCAAACTAAACCAGTCACTCTATGTTCCCCTAAAAGGCAGAAAGAAATAGTCTAATAGGAAATTCTTGAAAGAGATTTATAATGCCAAAAGTTACTGCGTGGACAGATTTCACTCTTCTGCTAGTTAATATGACTCATTTTGAAATTGGATAATTGCTGAATGGTGGTGAATTCATCACTTCAAAACAAAAAGAGGTGTGGGTGTGTTTATGYGTGTGTGCAGGGCGTTAGCGTGTAGTAGCCATCAAAAGAAAGTATATCTTCAGGCTACTACTTTAGCTGTTTTCCAAATTGAGGTGGAAACTCTCTGTTCTATAAATAGTCAAGGAGGCACTTAAAGCCCAATCAAATGGTGGTGGTCTTTCGGATTCTGACCACCATTCGCCCTGGGCAGGTGAGCTCTGTCAGCTCTGTCCGGGAAAGGGTCAAGGTCCTTGCAGGAAGGACCCGAATACACATGGCTGGATGCACGACTAAAGTGGAGACACGGTACTTGCAATGGTAAAGCCCAGACTCTGGCAAGACTTCTTGTTGTCATCTAGGCTGAACCTGCAGTGAAGACAAATGATCAGGGTAAAGGTGGAAAAGGATTCTAAAATAATCCTTTTGCCCTCATAAGCGAATCTTAAGATTTCTGGTTATCTTTTAATTTAAATATGCTTAGATAATACAATGGGTAAAAATACAGGTATTCATAAACCTTTTTCTCCAAGAGATTCTATCAAACATATCTTTAGAACTGAACTCTTGAGCAAGTCAGGACCAGGCCACTTCAGAACTTTTCAGTGATGTGGACTGGTTACAAGAGCAAATTAACTACTCCTGAGGTGGAGACAGAAGGGAAGACTTCCATCCCGTGTATTTTCTATGGGGTGAAGAAATGCAAATGTCTGAAGGTTATGGGAATGCTAGCCTGCCTTCAAGGAAGATCCGTCYTCTCCTAAGATTTAATCTAAATCCTACAAATCACAAATGAATGCCACTGAACTAAAGTCCTTCAGAGATAAATCCCATTTCTTGAGTCCTTCTCATATTCCAGAGAGACAGTAGAATTGGAAATTTTCAAAACTGCCATGGGCAAGACCTTGAACAATGTTTTGAAGTTAACTTTATTTGGAGCATAAGTTTGGACTAGATGACATCAAGCTAAATTTCCCAGTTAATCTATCTTTCTCTGCAGGGGATTGTCCCCAGACAGTTTCCATCTTTCCTGAAACACAGTGTACATACACAGACATTAGACTACATCTTGGCTTTGTACAAAAGTTATTTTAGATGCTTTATAATCCTGCTCATACACCTCAGTATTATCTTCACATAACAGTTCTGCCTCATGTTCAGCCTACGATGCATCATAACCCCTACATCCTTCTCTGCATAATTCTCATTGAGTTTTTCCCAACCCAGTAGGTCCCTAGTTGAATATTTTTGTGTACCTGAACTAACTTACATTTATCTCACTGAGCTTTGTGGGTTTTTTTCAGCCTACATCTCCTGCTTGTTGAGATAATTTTGAATTCTAACCCTATCTTTTGATGTACTTTCACATCAAAGTCCCCTCAAAGCTTGGTATTTACCGATTAAATAACCAGGAGGTTATTAAACACTTCCTGATCTCTTTCTCTGTTCCACCTACTTCTTACAAATAAGCCACAGAGGAAACATGAAAGACCAAAGGAAGATATTATTTTGCTATTGGATACTACTTCTGAGCTACATTTTCACTGAGAAAAATAAAACCCTCGGTTATGGCTACCCCYAAACARAGTCAGTGTCATGCCCCAGACTATGAAACAGTTGAAATCCTACCAGGATGAAGGGTCATATCCTGAACCAAGCCAGCTAACCCACTTGAGACACACATTCCCCTACTGAAGGGCATTGTGCAGAAGGAGCAGTGGGGAAATAAGCCTGGCACTTGCAGCACAGTGCTGAGAAGTCTGCATGAACATCTTCTGTCGAGCTGCTGCCTTCCTTCAGAAAGTCTTGCTGCCTACCTCCTCACCCTGCARGGTGTCTTGGCCATCCCTGTGTCTCAGGCCCATGGCTTATTGGCCTAATGCTTTTATTTCACCCATGCAGAAGAGCATCTGCACAGCTGTTTCATATTAACCGTGTGGTTCACAGTTGTAGGAGCCATCTGTGCTGAGTCCTATTTTGACTGCTCTCCTGGTGCTTCTAAGAGTAGCCTTGCTCTCCCTGTTTTTCAAATGTTATAGTGCCCCCAAGACTCCACAGCACATTTACTAAGTGAGCAGAATTTGTTCCACACTGATAGCACTCTCTGGGAACATAGCTCTGAAGCTAAATGCTTTTGCCATGCACAGATGTCAAGCCCCATAAGGCTACCACAAACCACACATGGAAATCTCAGCAGTCTGTTAAACGGGGGGGGTGGAGGAAAGCTTACATGATTATCTCCAATTAGCTGGAAATGTGAGAAGAAATTCTTGCTAAAGAACTTCCAGACTTTTAATCACCTCTCATTGCTGGCTACAGCTCTTCCCATCTGAACATAAGGAGGGCACAAAGTCCTGAAAGCAGATTTGTAACCTTAGCTTTGCAAGGACCCAAGGGCTGGACCCTCTCTGCACACAGCACTCCTTCAGAGTATGCAAAGAAATCTGCAACAGACTTGCATCTCATTGGTGCTGTAGTTGGCTTTCTGTCCATGCAGTCAGCTCATCACCATGARGAATGATGGGCCAGGAAGTAGTAGTTACTTCCTGGATGATACACTGGCCCTGAGCTGTTTCCGTCAGTGCTGGTTGGGGTTTCTGCATCAAGCTCCCAGATTTAGGATAGATCCTTGTTGTCACAGGCCCATGTAAGTTCATGAAATTATCTTTGGACAGGTGCAGTATAAAAATGAGTATGTATTGCCAGGAAGGGCTCTTGAGGACAGCAGAATGGGTACTTCTGCCCCTTGGTGTTGCTTCTCTGTAAGCCAGATAAGCTATCTGTGGATAAGGGAAACCTAGCTGTGCAAATACTGGTTTGTAATTAAACAATTACATTAAAWGGAAAATTTTGCATGCAGTGCTTTGTTCCTGCTGACAGGGTGCCTCTTCTCCAGCCATTTCTTCCTGCAGGCTGTGGAAGCAGTTTCTCCCAACACACTCTATCTGCAGAGGTCCGAAAGGGCAGCTCACATCAGAGGAGGTTCTGGTATAGACACAGAGACAACTTTTTCTCTGCAGCAATGGACCTACTGCTTCCCCAGTSTCCTGTCTTCCCTCTGATTCTCTGCCAGGCTGTAGCTTTTCCAGCTCCACTCTTCCGCTAAGCACATTCCACTAGAGAATACCAATTGGATCATTCCYGTTCTCACAAACTCTGTTGTATTACCAGCATTAAGCCAAATTTCAAATATCTATGTAACAGAAAGACGTAGCACTCCTACTTCTGCATTAGCTCAGTTCACTGTAAAAATCCCATTTGTATATCCAAGTACAGACTTGGATGTTCAAATAGTAGACCCCACAAAGCCTTAAGTGGAAACCATGATCCATAAGCCTACATGACTAATGTCAGGTGCATTTTTTACTCAAAAATTACATGCTTTCTCTCAGAGATAAAAGCTCTTTGAATAACTGATAGGGTAGGTTTCAGACTCAGTATTTAAATGAGGAGATGACATGGACAAGTACAAATTCTGCTTTTCATGGCTGAACCAGCTGCAAGGCCTTTCCTGGACAGCTCTCAGGGTAAAGCCTACAGAGGATATTTTGGCACTGCTGCTGTCTATCAAAGCCTGTGTCCATGCCTGCACCCTTACTGAGAACCTTTTGGAGGAGGTTCAGCTCATCTAACATATTCATAATTGTAGGTGTCTTCATCTGAACTAATCACTCTGGACTCCCTTTTATAATCAATAGAGTGAAATAGGCAATTTTAGGCTGTGACTCATCTGACATATCTTAACATCTCCTYTAGGATAAAGTGAATCATGCTCTAGAGCTGTTCCTTTTCTTTCTTATTTATTTTTCTCTTGAGGCAGCTAGGATTACTAAATTGGGCAGCTATATCTACACACCTCTCTCTCCTTTTGCCCTAGAATCCACCCAGATCACAACAGCTCCTCTTAGCCTCTGAATATATAATCTTTTCTTCAGCTTTTTCGCATATGGAGTTTGTGGTTGGGTCACTGCTTTGCCATGGCTTACAATATGTTCACTGGTGAAGTTCTTCAGGAGTGATCCCTCACTGCTCTCTTCCTACATCTGCCCCTCATTCTCCAGCTGTTTCCTCCCTGTGCTGTCAGGGAATGAGCAGGACATCATAAAATCTCCTGTGCCTTGTGAATGCCTGCAACCTSAGTAAAACATTTGTATTTTCCTAGGGCTGGTTGTCTTATAGTCCTGCTTTGCTTCTGCCTCCATGTTTTCATGGTGTCCAGCTGAAACCTAGTTAGGTGGTAGTTGAACACCCTCCCATTCTCAAGTTAAACAGGAAGAATACAATCAACACTGTAGTTTTGGGAGAAGAAGCCATATTTCAAAGTCACATTCTGCATGAGACCAGTCTTAAGTGAACCTTGCAGGATGCAAGAGGAGCATTCTTGTGGAGGGTTCATCTATTGGCACCTTCAAGAAAGTGTGAGAGAGGTCTGTGTGTGCCATTAGTGTTCTCAGCACAAGCTGAGAATCCCATTTTCTTGAACTTTGCTAGAATTTCAAATATATCTGCAATGCTGATTACCCAGAGATGTATTAGCTCCATAATACCATTGCCAAATTCTCCTAGCACGGCCCCAACTTGTATGTTGCATCACTGTGCCATTTACCCAGGTACCAGAGGCGAGCTGTGTTCCAGACAGCAGTAGTCACTTGGTTTTGCATTGGTATGGTATTCAAGTGAGAGCTGCTTGGGGGTCCTGGTGCAGATCCATAGGAATCCATTCCCTCCTGCAGAAATTCTGGAGCCAGACCATGGCTCCATTGTGGTGTGTGAATTTGCTCACTCCTGAAGAGCTGCTTTGCAGGTGGGGTAAAAAGGCAATCACAGGATGCCTCACGCTGTGCAAAGATGTGATACTCTCTGCCCCTGGAGATCCTTGGGGGTCTCTGAAACTCCTAAAATGTTTCTTTCCCCATCAGCCTCTCTGCACTAGAGCTTCAGCTGCAACCGGGGAGCTGGGTTGTTTCACCCTCCTATGAGATGTCTGAGTGGTGCAGAGGGCTGTCAAATCAACATTCTAATGCAAGGCAACAATTTCCAGCTTTCAGAGCTGCAGAGAGCAGAAGGCAGTATCTATTGCTGCTGTGCCAACTGAGCAAAGAGATCATTGCTCATGCCTAGAAAGGCTCTGCTTAAATATCCACTGCGGTAGCTCGCTGGACTGCACACTGATCCCACAAACTGGAGTGTGGAAGGGCCTGTCCTGAGCAATAAATGAACTTACTCTGCATGGAAAAGGGACAGTCATACAGGCTGATCCAGAAAACTCCTGTGCTGACAGACACCTTCTCTTCCCCAAATGTCAAAATTAGAAGTCACAGGAAAGCATGGGGTGGGATGCCCCTTCCAAGGGGACTTAAGACCACAAGGTTCATTTACCACACAGGGTTTTTTTCACTATAATATCATGTAGGAGCTTTTGACATCTGACCTACTTTTCTAATCCTCCAGTCACTTCTCATATTTCTCAGTACTTGTTTGCTGGTTTGGGGTTTGGTTTTTTTTTGGTTGCTTTTTTTTTTTTTTTTCTTGTAAGACAGAAGCAGCTATGGTCTAAAAACCTTTTGGACAAAAGAGAAAAAGTACAAGCAGAGGGGTGCAATCTGTTTCTAGCTTCAGAAAAAACCCCAGCAATTCTATTACTGAAAAGGAATCTGTAGTGCAATATTAAAAGATAAATTTCTTTGAGAATGAAATTACTCTAAGAAGGATGAATATTCTATTGCATATGTAAGGTTGGTGTTCATCCAGGAGAAAAAAGGACCTTTTATAAGGTCATATGAAACATTTTCAGCAGTAGAAAATGTTACTCATTTACGTTCCACGGTTTTTTCTTCTCTTAAATATTTTGTAGCAAAGAGAATGGTTTCAGGCTAAGAGAACTCATTCACTAGTTTACTTTTCTCTTTGGTTAGCCCACTATGTATAGGCAAAAGTGTAGTTCTGCTATCTGCTAAATCTGAGCAGTATTTAACAGCAAAAGCAGCTCAGCTGAAACAAATAGTCTCCTTTGTGGAGGAAGAGAGAATTCAGTGAAAAAGTGGCAGAGCTCCAACAAAAGGCTCGGTCCTGAGAGGGATGCTCAGTAGTCTGGCACTGATCCATCATGGCCCCCAGTTTGAAAACTGCAGATTTAACTGTGTCTGTATTGTCAAGCACTTTCTAAAGCACAATGCAAGAGCAAAACACCCCAGATCCTGCAGGACACAAGCCCAAACAAGAAGAAGAAATAACCTAAGCACATCTTCTGGGTATAACAGGGGTCTATGAAATGCTGGGACAGCTGATGAGGTAAAAAAGTTGACCTCAAGAAGCACCTGATTTATGTGCAACTGTTGTGTGAGCCAGTTTTTTAATAGATACTGACTGGTGAGGTAGCTCTATTACAACCAGCTGGTATCCTGTTCTTCATCTTTAGATATAAGCTGGAAGCAATTAAAGTTAATCCTATTATACATGCTACATGGAAGATTTGAGAGCCAAAGAGATTGCCTGGCACTTGCTATAAATTTTTTTTTTGGGGAGGGAAGTGGGGTGGGTTTGTGGGAGGGCCAATGGAGAGAGTCAGGATATTCTTTATCTTCTTTTAAACATTAGCAATTCAATTTTCATATTCACATTAGATTCAGATATTTTTTGTTCTAAATCAGTGTATTAGACACTAGGTTTTGAATTCCCTTCCAGATTTGAAAATTATGACAACAGCAATGATATTTGAAAACCAATAGTTTATTTTTTCAAGGATACTTTTCACTTCTATTTCTGGGACTTTAAAATTCTCTGATTTTTAAAAATTATTTCCTGTCTCAGTAAAACTGGAATGATAACTGCAAAGAATCATAAGGCCATCCCATATTCACAGACATCTATCTGAATTTTTAAATTTTATTGATCATTTAAGTAAGTTATCTAGTGGCCATTGAACACTTATTGCTTTATGAACGTTAATAAAATGACTGTTTTGTGTCAGACCTTCATGGACTGCGGTTATTCCCAAACAGTGGCTAATCCTGGATGACTTGGGGGGAGAACCAGAATATATTGGACTGGGGGGTTTCCTATAGGGATGCTTCCTAGCATCATTTCTTGGTCATCAGCTCTCTGAGGAGGACATGACTCAGGACTGCCCTAAGCTGAGCAATCCTCCAAAGAACTCATACCTGAAGTTTTCTTGAGGACTTTAGCATCTAATTTATCTTTGAAAGGTAGCAGCCTTTCCAAAATTAAGGCAGCAGTCATTGCATGATGTGAATCTGAACAGACGCATATTTCGTGATTTCTCTGGTGCAGTCATGCTGGAGAAAAATGGAGAGGATTAAATTGGGGTTTTGTTTCTTGCTACACATCTGCCTGTCAGCAAATGAGTCATGAACTGGTTAAAAGCTGATGGGATGTGGTGGCTGGAGCTCCTTTTGAGATACCCTTTTCCCATGCTCAGGATTGACAAAAGCAGATAATGATTGTCTCTGTGCTGAGCCATGTACACGGGTGTCCTGCACCCCTTTTCCCCAGGGCATTATCGCCTAGCAAGCTCTATTCCTGGCACTGCATGTGCAGGGGGATGTGTTGGCTGCTGAAGCATCGCTTTCCTCCTGAACATTGTCAGGCTTTTGGGGGAAGGCTGGGGCCACGTGGAAATATCCCATATCTGTGGGCTGCCAGCTGGACCACTATGAATAGAGGGTGATATTGCCCCATGAGCACAGACAGAAAGAGGCCATCCTTCCTGCTGTGGAAAAGAGCAGAATGATAATTCTCTTGTTTCCTAATAAGGAGATTTCAGAGAGAATTTTAGTTCAGCCAATTCTTGTCACACATTGCTAGTTAATTGTTTTTGTCTCTTAATTAAGTTCATCTGCCAGGATTTATCCAGAAAACTGTATCTAACAACTATTTTGCTGACTGCAAATGTCTTTGGAACATTTTTTCCAAAATTATTTGGTATGCTGTGTTTGAATTTGTTGATCGGAGTTGTCGAAAGTTTAGGACAGGACTTTTGGTTCATTTAAGGAAGGCTTCAAAATATGTAACTGGCAAAGTTTAAGTTTAGATAATGATATTAGAAGTTCCCACACACCCCTCCCCCTCCAAAACCTGAAAAGCACAACAACAACAGATCAGAGGTGGATATAGTTTTGCTGAGCTTCATAATAGTTACCTTAGAGAACCTGAACCCAAATCCCATAACTTGAGATGATTCATCGTCTCGCAACAGAGTCATCCAAAACTTGGTGTTGTGTGGTTGCAAGGGAAAATTCCACAGCTTTGACATCTCTCTGATTTTGTTGTGCTTACACAGTTAATTTTTTAAAAGCAAAACAGATGCCACTTTCAGAAAATCTAGTAAGAAATTAAAGGAAAAAAAAAAAGATGATTGCTGACTAAACTAGAACAAAAGGAACAGTATAGAGAAACAATTTTTTTWAAATTTATACACTACAAATATGTAACTGCTAATATTGTGCTTATAAGAGGAAATATAGAAATAAGAATGATCCCTTACATCCATAAATATTTTTTTTCCTTTTCAGAATAGTTTTGAGGTACCACATCAGTAACTTTAATTTCAGGTGGTTGTTCTTTCCTAGATTTTGGAAAGGAAAAAACTCCCCAAACTTGGCCCCAAATTATAGCTAATTTTTAAATATRTACTGTTGTGTGACATAGCACATGTGCTCCTGCCCTTTTATTTTAGTATTCATACTGATCACCTCTCATTTTCTTTTTCCTAGGTCGTGAAGAATTATCTGCACCTGTCTGGCTTCAGAAGAACTGCTGTCATTATTTATAAAATGTCTGTCTTCCTTATATTTACCTCTACAAATTATAGGTAATGGAAACTGAAYATGATGGACAACAAGGCAATTGCTACAATGCAATTTCTCAGGCTGTGTCTATTAGGACSTGCCTACTCCTGGAACATTGAGTCCATATTTCCCTCAAACACTTCCAACAAACACATAAATGGTTCCAGACATTTGGGATGGTGAAACATCTCTAATCCTGAACGACTGGGAGACRACTCCTCAGCAATCCTGAATAAATCATCTTCCCTAAATCAGTCCATCTCTCACTGCAGTCAGGACTTGAAGAACCTAACCAGGAGACTGAAGCTCTTGAAAGTTAACTTTGGCTGTGGACCAGGAGGACAAGGGAGTAAGGCCAGGGAGATGGATCACTGTATGCATTTTCAGGCCATGTTGTGCTGGAGAAGCCTCTTCAGGTCCCTGTGCATCTGCTTAGCCTTATGAATCCCTTGGGAATTGGGGACATAAGGACTTTCTATGTATTTGTAGAGTGCAGTCATTTTTGATGTTGAATGTAGTGGGCAACAAAATTGAGAGAAAATAAAAAAAAGAAGCTGCCGATAGGTGATGGCTAAGGAGGAGTTCCATTCCCATCTGGACATTCCTAGCTAACCCGTATAAAATGAAATGTTTTTTTAATGTGTACATAAACTCCTCGGCAATCAGTGAAGAAGTGGCGTCTCATAAAGACAAAGTGTGAAGTGCAGTCCTGCAGTAAGCAGGCATATTGGCACCAGGAAAAAAAATGAAAAGAAAAATGGAGATAAATACATTTATGCAGACTGAATTTGCTCTACAGAATAAAAGGGGTTGCTACTCTGTGGCAAATGACACTGTCCTTGTACCTTAAGCAACCACAGTCCCAATAAGTCTCTGAAGAGAACTGCAGAAAATGAAAAAAGCAAGTGTCAGAYATGGTCTTTTAAGGAGATTATTTTTCCAATCGATCTTTTATGTAGAGGGAAACTGATTTTGTCCCATTCAGTCTTAGAGTTCGTTACAAGATTTGCCATTTTTCTAGTCTTCAGTGAACAGAATAATAGTTTGCTTTTTTTCTTCACCTTGGAGCGAAACACTGAAACCTAGAATTATTGCCACAAAACAGATGGGGATATTTCTCATGAAGATGAAAAAGCAAAGACCTAATAAATGCAGAACATTTGAGAAGAGAAGGTGAAAGCAGGCTCTGCAGCACTGTGTTTGGCATTACTATTTTAGCAATGTAGAYGGTTTTACACACTAATGCTTTTTTATGTTTTAACTGCTGCAATGCGTCTGAAGGGAAGGGTGGATGGTGTTCATCGTTCACGACAAAGGTGGGTGCAGTCTGGTCACAAACCTGGCCATACTTCAGCATTTCAGACTTCTCATATCTCTGTTTTTGCCAAAGGGGTGCAGTACTGCCAGGTTTTCTCTGTGGCTTCAGCATCCCCCTTTTTTGGGGGTCTGTCCCTGCTRGGACCAGCTCGTCCGTTCTGACAACCATCATGAGACAGGAACACAGCCAGCCCAGGGATTTGGTTTCTGGCTTGGTTTTTCCCCTTCTCTCTGTACACTGAGATGCTGGAAGATAATGTCACCAGTGACCTTGTGTTTCTGATCAAGGGCTGCAACTGAAGCAAGTGTGTAAAAATCAGGGCAAGAGTTAGAGAGGTGAGGTCCCAGGACAGCCTGTGTAGTGTAGCTGCACCAGGATACTCTGGATATACCCTGGGTGCCTTCTGAGCTCTCCCCACCTAACTTCCTTGTTTGAGGTATCTTCTCTTCCAGAGAGGAATGGTCTGACCCTCTGTGGTGGCACAGTCTCTGCTACCCAAATTAGTCATTTTTTGTTCGGTGTCTTTTTGATTGAGCAATGGTCTCAAGAGTGGAAACTGAATTACTGTTTTGTGCATTTGATGTTGGTTTTTTCTAARGCTGAAAAAAATTTTCATTCCTTTAATTTCTAGTCAGCTGAAAGTTTTCTTTCAAAATTAATATATGAACAATGTTATCCCCTGAGACCAAACATGAAGAATTTGAGGCCCAGCAGGGAGTTTATCATAAAGTCAGCAGCCTRTGAAAACCAATGGTCCTAATAGAAATTTATAGATTTTAAATCCAGAAAGGACATTGTGAATGCATAATATGACCTCTTGTATAACGTAATTCATCGAGTTTTACTTAAAAATTTTCACCCACCTTAACTAAACCAAATAATTTTGAAAAGATAGCTGGCCTCACTTCAACAATTCAAGATTTAAAAACATAGCCTGGATTTTGTTGTTGCTTGTTTTGTTTTGTTTTATTTTGTTTTCAAGGGGTAATTACTTTCACTGTCACAATATTTTGCCCACTTCTGTTGTGAGTTTATCATAACTGTAATACACATCTCTCTGCTCTGGAAAGAGTCTTCTCACATGCAAGCTCCTCTCTCAACTGATCAGCTCATACACATAAACAATTTCCTCCCCTTATCCTGCAGACTAACCAGAAGGACCTCCTTCGTGTTTGGTGAAAGAGCTAAATTTTGCAGTCATTCTTGTTGCTGTGTAGTGGGTTTTTCGGGGAGAGGGGGGTTTGGGTTTTTGTTTTTACTTGTTTTTAATTGTTTAGCTAGTGTGTCAGCATCTTCTTCACCTGCAGAGAAAGTGTCCTCTCATTTTAGTTCAAAATGTTTTGTGGGTCAGTCCATCCTTGAGAATACTGATGTTGTATAGCAGATCTGCTTCCTTACACCAGCGCCTTTTCTGGTTTTGCCTGTATAGTAGTAAGTCCTTCAATTAGTGAAAATTTGGGGTGGATAAATAATAAAGCAAGATGGGCAGAGCCTCATGCAAGAAAGGAGCCTTTCCTTTGTGGTCACTAGTGCTATCAATGACCCCTATGAGTTACATGGGTTTGCAGTACAGTATCAAAAGCTTTTTCGAAATCCAAAATGATTACATCAGCTGGCTTCCCTTGATAAACTAGATGGGTTGCCTTGTCATAAAAAGAAATTGAGATTGACGTGAACCTGTGCTGGCTGTGACCGATGACTGTGGTATCCTTCAGGAGTTTTTCAATAACTCCCAGAATAATCTTCTCCATAATTTTACCAGGCACTGAAATGAGACTGAGAAGCCTGTAGTTTCCAGGGTCATCTGTTTTGCCCTTCTTGAAAACTGGGACAACATTAGCCAGCTTCCAGTCAACTGGGACCTCTCCAGATTCCCAATATCATTGAAAAATCATTGAGAGAGCCCTCATGATGATATGAACCTCCTACTTGCTCCTGGCAAAACGGTTTTTAGAATGAATGAGGACCCTTTGATCTCCAGCATCTCACGCTTGGTAAAACAGCAATGTCACCAAAGATAGCAGGATGAGAGTTTGAACTTTTGTTGAAGTGTTAAGCAGGCCATTGTTTCACATTTCCTACTTGGATCCTCAAAAAATTCCATTTGATCTAACTCCACTGCTAGTAGTCCATAAATAAAGCAATTCCTTGGGGCATGAATGCTATTCAGACAAAATAATACCAAGTTTTGTCTACTTTCCCCTGCTGGTATCCAGCATCTTTGCCAGATCATTTTTCCTCAAAGAGGAAATAACCCATTTCTGGAATTTAGATTTTCCTGACTTCTTGGAAACAGGGAGTATCAAGTGTTCTGAGTAATGTTCCCCTTTGAAACCTTCTCAAAATAGCCTTGAAAATATCTGCCACTTTGAAAGGTTTAAGTTCCCTGGGGGTGTAATTCTGCTGACATTGATGGCATCTGCCAGCAGAAACTCTGCTTCTGCAGTTTCTTCTGTGAGCTGCACTGCCCTTTGCTTGATAAGGAAAGCTGCATGAAGTAGGTCCAAACCCAGCCATGAGTATCTTTTGCTGTGCTTTTCTCAGGCTGTGCTCAGCACTCAGGCAGATCTGATGCAGGTCTGACAGCGTCTGAACTACGCTGGTTAGTGGGGTCACCACTCACAGATGAGGGAGAGGGCACTTTTCCCTCGAAAATATTTGGTATAGAAAAACAAGTATTTGATCATTTTCCTGGGGAACCAATCCTCCCAAGATAATGACTATAAATCAAAAAGCAAAGCTCTCTCACATTACCTGAACAGAAGTAAAAGTCTCATAATTCTTACTGAACAAATCACATGCAAGTGAGTCATTCATAATTGCTTTATAAAAATAGTGAATAAATGCTGTCTTATTCTATACTTGATTAAGCACGTGTATAACTTTAGTCAAAAGAACCTGTCTTGTGAGCCTAAAGTTGTGGGAATAAGGCTCAATAAGAACAGCACCTTGTGGAAAATATGAATCCCAAAGCCAAAAATGTCTTTGGGAAATGCAGTTCACTTTTAACGAATTTTCTGCTTCACAAAGATTTGCTTCTGTGCAGAGAAAGAGCTTGTGCTTGTCTCTCTTTCTGTAAATGAAACTGTCTCCCAAGTTAGCATGGCAGAGGCAAGGATTTCATCTATCTAAAAATTAATTTCTTCATAAATTTATTGTCTATCTACCTGGATAATGGAGAGGAAAGATAGGTCAATTGTGTTTTATCTTTGCTTATTTACGTCTTTGTTCACAGTACTTTTTTTTCTTCCTGAAGATATAGGCTGAACTCTGAATGCAAAATAAAACCAAGCCAAGCCCTTGGATACAATACATTGGAAGGAGAAAACCTGTACCATGCTCAGGTTACACAATCTCATTCTTTTAATTTAACTGCTATCAGTTTTCTGCCAGGGCACTTCACCATCTCTAAAGCCAAATTCAGTCCATGTAAATGTCAACATGAATGTTCGATTTTGGCTTGAAAAATGGTTTATTTGACAGGTATTGCCTCAGAACACCAAGCAGTCTTCAGTCCACCCACCTACAGCTCTCCTACTGACAGGTGAGCAAATTCAACACTCCCCCAATCAATGTTTTGAGAGGCTGCATGTGAAAAGAAAGCCTCAGAAAGCTCTTGCGAAGTGGAGCACAGGGTCTTAACATGGAGGTTTAACAAGTCTATAGGCACGGTCCAGGCGAAGGCGGCCTTTCAGCCCTGCCTTGGAAAGGCTGAACAGTCCTGTATTGCTTATGTCTCATTCACTTGATGGGTTTGCCCCCTAGACCTCTGCAGTCGGAGGACTGTCTGATGCATTTATGCACTCCATCCTCACCAGCTGTTGGGAAAGATGTTGAAGAGCATTGGCCCTAAAATGAAGGATTCTGTGAGAGACGGTATTGAAAGTTCTACTAAAATCTGAAAAGATTACGTCAACTGGCTTCCTTTGATCAACTAGGTAACATTGTTGTAAAAGGAAATTAAGTTTCTTAAGCAGGACTTTAGCCAGGCTGGCTGTTCATGAGGGTAAAGTCCTGATGAACAAACTTAGTTTTTGGCAATAGAGTTCTCCTCAAAGCAGTCTTAGGACTGTCCAGCACACCCTTAAAGAGATGCCTACATCTGGTCAGTGCACCTGCTCTTCAAACATATATGAAACCGCCTAAATTTAGGTGTCTTAATCTGTGAGGGATGTCCTGGGTGTGGTGGCAATGGTAGAGGGCAGGTTGCGTCCTGCTCTCAGTTCAGGGACACCAGGACTGTCCCTTCCCACAAGAACTGGTGCAGGTCTCTATCCCCCCGAGGGAAGAAAATTTTTGAGTAGTCCATACTCCTGTGCTGCTGGTGTCTTCCACCCCAAAATGCCTCTGAGTACTTTCCCAGCATAATTATGGTGATACTCAAAGCTATTTGAAGCAGAATAATGCAGCTGCCTTGTCATTGCTCTTAGGATGTGAAACAAAAGATAAGCAAATGCAATAATCAAAATACTAAGGGTTCATACATTTAAAGGTCTTAAATGCATTTTCCTGTCAATTCTTTGCTCAAAAACTTTAGACCCAGGGCTAGTTCACCTAGCCCTTGGGAATTTCCCAAATGAGTGAGCCTAGTAGGCCAGATCTGGTAAAATAAACTGCTTTTCCAGGCCTGTAAGTGTTTTTAGGGCCATGACAATTCTGGTCAGACAGACAATCATTTTCCTCCCCTGACACCGGCACTGCCATAACATGGTCTCACTGGTCTTCTGTGTATCCCTTGGCTCTATCCTAAAATGATTTGGGCAATCTCCATCTACTTCAAAGCTCAGAGAAAACTCCAGCTTCTCTGGCAGCTCCTCTTGGGGCAGCAGACTTGTGGGGACCAATTGGAGAAGTAATTAATAGCAATTACTGCCAAGGGAAGCATGCACAGCAGCCTCCTGGAAGGGCTGCGCTGTGGAGTGGGATGGCACCCCTCTCCCACTTTTCTTCTGCCGACAGGATGAAGCTGAGGTCTGGCCCTTCTCCTGACACTGGGTACAATGGCAGCTCTGATTAATGCTCTTGTCATCTCGTACATTGATCCTTTTAGCTCATCTCCTCCATTTCTCCTGCTTGGCCTACTTCAGGAATCGGCTGCTCTGCAAGAAAGCCTCCATCTCTCTCACATGAGAAGCGTGACCTGCCCGGTCCTACTCCGCCCCACAGAGTGATCTGTGGTGGGCTGGAGTCACATGAACTGTTTTGCCACACTTTTTACCCCAGGACTCATCGGGGCTGGTTTAGTGCTCTGCTGGGCGCCTGCCCCATGTGGCCCCAGGTGGTTCACCCTCTGTGGACACCACGGTGGGGTCAGTGCTTGCCTGCAGAAATGCTGCTGACTACTTTCTGGAAATGGCTATTTCCTTAAATACTATAGTCTGAATAGTAGATCTTCCATGCCCTTTCAGCACAGTCCAACAGGGATCTGTGTTCCTGGTGCAGTGCTCTGCTGCTCTGAGAAGTGGCACAAGAGAGGTGTAGGGTGTGAAAAGGCTGAGAAGAGGGGAGTCACCACACATCCACCCTCTCCAGTGCCAAGGTAGTGAAAGTCCAACTCTACCTTTTGTCATGAAAGTTACTAAATGGGGATGCAATTATTGGGAAACTGTGATATGTGTTTGTATGTTGTTAAATTGTCCAAGACTGATTCCTGACATTTTCCGCTGTTGTAGGAAGACTGTGAGTGTGGTTGGACACCTAAYGGCCTCAGGCAGAGGTGATCCATGCCCAGCACACTGCCTCCTCTTCCCCTCCCTGGGGAGAAAACATTCCTATACCTGATCTTCTGTCCATCCTGGGGCCTGTGGCACACAGTGGGGATGGGACTATGACAGTCCAGGACTCATTCAAACATTCCCTGATGTCACACAAGTGTTGTAAAAGCACAGCACACAAGTGTCCCAAGCTGTGTCAGGTAACAAGAGAGAACAAATCCAAGTTATCAACAAGGGTCTACACACACTTTACATCCCCCCCAGTTTTACCACTGTATATGTACTTCCCTGTAAAATTGTTATCTTAGTCCTTCCAGGAACAAAAGACAAAGTTTTTACAGTTGCCCGAACATGTTCATTTTATTAAAGGTATAATAGGTTTTTAGTATAAATTGTGACCTTAAAAGTAAAAGAGCAAATTTTCACCACTGGATGGCAGGATCTTCCTCCGGTCTAACAATCTAATAGCAGAACAATTTGCTAAAATTAAAGAGAAATTTGAACTGTCATAATCAATCCGCTGTCTGATCAAAGTGGAAGGACCTACTGGAAATGTAATTGCAGAGGCAAAAGTTATATATTTTAGAAACTCCTTTCTGACTATAACACCTGACCTTTCAATATCTGTCCTGTTCACATGAATTACTGGACGCTTGCTCTTATAAAGATTTGTCAGTGTCCCCCAGCATTACTCACCTTGTCAACATGGTGTTTATGTCTACATTGAATATTTTTTCTCTTGAATCCCGTATTGTGTCACAACTAAATGTCTGAATCAGAGAAATCACTACATACTTGGGAGACGTGTTTAGGAAGATGCTGAAGTTGTTAATCTTATATTCTCTTAAAAACACAAAAAATAGTAGGTACAGGTGCTAAAGCTCAAGTCATGTAGTGTTTGGACCAGCAATGGCAATATTATAAAAGAAAAAATATATATTGAAGTTCTGTTGGAAGAATGTGGTATTTCTAAATCTTGGTTGGAACTTTTTAGGAGTTACTTTTAAATAGGGAAAAATAAATGTCTAAATTCACCATTGCTTCTTTCACTTACAGTATGCACCTAGCAGCTTCATTAGACCATGCCTGAGCAAAAGGAGAATATGGAAATGAGCTAAGACTTCACCCTTGCCAAGTGGGAGGACAAGCTTCATCCTTAACCTCAGAGGGCTTGGAGTTAGTTTCTATCAAGCAGAGACTATTAGTTTCTATTAGCAGAGACCATTAAGCAATTGTGAGTATTGTTAAGAATCCAAAACTCTGATTCTTTTCTAAGTTCTACTTCCATGGGAATATCCATGTGAAGGTTTTCATAGAGATTTGAATAACATTCAAAATAAATCTTGCCACACTTGGAAATCCTTGTTTTAAGAGAACTTTTTAAAATGTTCAAATGAAAAAATTTCCCCAAATGGTTGGCCTTTATATAGAAAGCAAAAAGTATATGGATAGATAAGAAAGGAGAAAAACCAAGGTGTATCATAAACCTAATTGTTTCACTGGATGAAATATCCATGTCATGTCTTTGACTTTTGCAGCTTTCTGTGGCAATGAGTTCAATAACCTCATTATACACTTTGTACAGAGTATGTCCTTAGAAGTCTTTGTTCATGGTATTTTTGCTCTCTTCTTTACTCTCTTGTTTATGAATACTAAGCTACACCTCTTTGTTGAAGGGATTTTAGCTTAAAAGAGACAAATTAACATTTAGACTGATAGGAACTGAAAAATGCTTTTGAATCACTTTCTCAGCAAAGAAATATATATGCTATCCTAGAAAACGTAAAAGAGAAAGTAAGCAGGGCAGTATGAGTGCAAATAAAAGTCACGTTGACATCTCTGAAGGGGCTGGGGATGCCACTCGTGTTTCTGTGAACCAGGAATCTCCCCGTGTATCGGCAGGTGCCGTGCTGGAGCAGCATTTCAGCAGGCAGCAGTAGCTGCCGCAAGTGACTGAGAAGTTGCCTATCCTCCCCCTTCTGGCAGCTGCCTCTTGGCTCAGGATTACAGCTTGCATTGATTAAAGTGACCCCCGGGATGACCTAGGATCCGCCCCACCCTCTGTGCGGAGCAGCTCTCCTGGTGTGTTCTCCAAAGAGCATCTTAACCCTGAAAACTGCAGAGCTGCATTTCCTCTGTGCACCACTTGTCAAGTTGTGCCTGAGGGTAAGAGGGCCTTGAGAACATCTGGATTATAATTAAACAGGAATTTCCAGTAACTAGACCTAAGTGGCTTGAACAACAAATTTACTGCTGATAAAGTGAGATGAGTTTACCAAGGTAATCCTCTGTGTTTTCTTCTGTCCTGAATAAAATGTAGCTTTGTAATTTACAGCGGGGGAACACTGGGAAAGGGAAAGGTTCCTTTTCGCTTGAGGGATAATTGCAGGTCCAATAAAAGACTTTATCAGTGACATTACCCAGCAGCATTACCATTCGCCTGAGTGCCAGGCTCATCGGAGAATTGTACAATTCGAGCTGCTGATTAAGGAGCGCAGAACCAGATTTGGGGCAAATAAACCATCACTCATGATATTTTAAAATATCCTGTTAAAGCTACAGGAAGAGTTTGCAGCATGGCCTGTAGTTTATTTTTCTAAAGACCTCTGCATTCATCAGAGGCATGGCAGGATAAATTCTCAATTCTCAGACTCAATGCTGGTAAGTCACTGATATGCATAACGGGATATTCATAACAGGGTAGGACATTGATGTTACACCTGAATTAAACACATGTGGGGCTGCTCTCTGGCATCAGGCCAGCAGGTCTAATCAAGCCTCAGCATATTTTTCAGTCTTTTTTCGCTTTGGGAACAGGAGAGAGGTAGCCAGACTGTGCACTCGGAGCAGCTGCTGGAAGTGGCTTTCCCTGACCGTGACTGGATGGACATGTAAGGGTCTCTGCTGCTCTCCCTGTGAAACCCTGCAAAGGGCAGGCCATGCCTCTTCTGTTCTCTGTTTTCTTACAAAAACCACTGTCTACTTAGTCCTTGGCCTTTTATTTTTCCTTTTTTTTGGGCACTCACCTACCCCAGGGATGGTACAGAGCATTATCTACACAGGTGGGAATTCCTTGAGGTCTCCTCTTACGATTCACATCTACAGTAATATTAATGCTGATGCCTTACACTTGCCACATCTCTGCTGTGTTACAGTTAGATGTTATTTTTGATGAACATCAGACAATGTTTTTCCCCCTTTAATGTATGGGGAACTGCTAGAGAGGGGGTTCCTGATACACTGCTAACAGACTATGAGCCTCCAAGTGGCTGATTTTTAGGGCAGCTCTTGTTTGACATCACACAGCCCTCAGCCGCTGTGTCCTCCCCATCCACTGCATCGCAGATTCGCTTTGGAAGGAGCCAATGGACTAGTTCAGCATGTCAAAGCTAATGTTGCAAAATCCTTGGGTATATCAATGTTTCCAAACACAGTCGTAAATGTCAGCAACTTCAGCGACGGAATGAGTTACAGCAAAATTATGGCTTAAACTGTCATGAAGAGTAGGCTCTGAAAAATTGGTAATCCTGCCTATGTTTTGCAGTGTATGTCTTTAGCTGAGGTCACATTGAGAAGTTACTGCTGAGTGTTTAACAGAATAAATGGTACACAGGCTGGTGCTTACAAACTTCCTTAGTTTGTGCTTGTGCTTTGAACATTCATTTATTTTTCTCATTTCTTTCTGCAAGGCTATCCCTGCTGTAGGAATGTTCATGTGACATGTTGCTGTCTTTCAGCATTAATGTCACAGGTACAGAGCTTTGTCTCACTGTGACTCTGTTCCTCCTGTATGTAAAACAACCCAGTTAACCTTGGAAGACCACCAAAAAAGTTGTTGGTCTTCCCTTTATCAGTGTCACCCGATCCATTAATGAGATGACAAGTGAAAAGTCTTCATTTATGGTCTAGCTCTGCTTGGTAAGGTTAGGATTAAATGTAAGGGTTTCCTTAACTGAACTCCTCAGGGCTCATTTCTTTCCTCTGGCAAAAGGACTTGTGAGATGGGGTTCAAGCTTGATGTCTTGGATGTGAGGAAAAAGTCCCAGTGCTTGTTTCCAACAGCTTTTTCTTCCAACAGTCCATGTCCATCTCAAGGCTATCCTGAAGGCTTAAGGGGCCCCTTTGTTCTTGTGCCAGCTCTGTGTGCATGCAAACCATCACCTCAGGACACTAAATTGTCTGGTTTGCCAAGGTGGAAGTCTGCTTTTGCTTCAGAAAATGGGGTCTGATTTGTGAGGGCATTTGGGAATGAATGGGAGGTGCCATCTTTGTGACTCACTCTCTCAGGCAAAATGCAAAGTAGGGTAAAGACTGTATAGCAGCAACAGGGAATAAATAGGTTTCTGTTTTGCATAGCTGTTATCCAGGGAGACAGAGCTAGAGCAAACATATTCAGTGATAAGTCTCCTTTTTTTGTCTCATCGCTGGGTGTAAAAATCACTGCTCTAAGCTTGAGCAGGAAGGATTTGACGCACAGCAAGAAGTGGCCAGAATAAATGAGGAGACATGAACATGGACCAGAGTGGGTTTGTGCTGAGAAGAGCACCTGCAGTTCTTGTGAAGAGAACTACAGGGAAGTCTCTGCAAATCGAGCTGCTTTATTTTTTATTGTAAGAAAATACAAAAAACCTGCGTGGCAGGGAAATGAAACTCCCCATGTCTCCCTAGAAATGGTGGTTCACACTCCTCCAGAAGTTCTCATTCCCTTGATGGTCTTTGAAAGGTAATGAGGTGATCAGTGGAGGACTCCTTCAGCTATTAGTCTTCCCTGGACTGAGTGGTACTGCAGAGAATTAAAGCTCCCAGAAGACAACATCCATTCCCACGGTCTCAATACATTTTATTTCTGTAAGTGGAAGAAAGGCTACGACAGAATTATTCACCCTTCCCCCACCTCCCATAACTTCCCTCATTGCTGCTGTATAAATTAAAGCTTGCTAGGGTTTTTCTCCTGAGCAGACTCTTAGGGCAAGTGCAAAACCCATTAAATGAAAACAAATGTTCAACCTTTCCCTGTTATTTCCCTCTCCAGCTGGCCTGTTTAAAAAAAAAACAACATTCTAAAACTGAAATAGAAAAAGGTAGGAGTTTCCTGTTTTGCTAACTAAAGGGAAAGGCCAAGCTGAGCCCTGGTGCAAACAAGATCATCCATCCAGTCTTCGACTGGGACTGTCCAAGAAAGGAGAATCAGTCTTAGAAGTGGGTGCAAGGATGCTGAGCCCCAGCATAAGCTGGTGGATAACAGGGAATGAGGCATTCGGAGCACAGCCCCAGGCCATCTCTGGGTGCAGACGTATATGCAGGCAGCGTTTCCACCAGCAGCTTGAGTTGGCCATTTACTGATAGTAGATGGATTCCGATCGACCCCAGCCATGGTGTGATGAAGAGAAACGCCACAGAAATACATCAGCTTCGTGGAAACACAGAGTAAGTTTGCCTCTGCAGCCATAAGATGGAGCTGTAAACAGTGGAACTGCATAAGGGCTTTGAAGGGGTAAAATGGCCATGCAGTGCCAAACACAGCCCTTCACCCTCTCAAGTTGTGAAAACACGGTACCAATGAATAATACAGCAAAACACACAATTTCCTGGAAACTTTAGGTGGACTTTGCTGGAGTCTATGGGTGCTGGAAACATCCGTATTGCTGAATGGTGATTTGCCAGCAGTGTTGGTAGGGGTTTGGTGGTAACACCAGAGCCCACATGGCAGTTTTCCTTTGCCCTGGTGTGAGCTAATGCCTTCATAACTCTCTGTCAGTGAATTGTATTAGCTGCGGTTCAGAGCAATCAGTCTCTCTTGGGAAGTTACCATTTGACTTTCGCACTTGCCCTTACTAAGTAATACTATAAATCTTTGAATCATCTGGCTGCCTTTGATCTAGCTGCAAGGCTGTTGAATACTTTGTGACTGGAGTGGAGGAAGGAGGGAGAGAAATACCTCGTTGCTGTGCTAAAGTCATCCAGAGTGCCGAAAAAAGAGATGGATATGGCTTATCTTCCTAATTAAATTATTTTAGTTTGCAATGTTGCAATTTGTGTTATCGCACTTCAGAGCTGGGGAGCAATAATTATTTTCTTAAGTGTATGTTTTCTGGGAAAAAAAAGGTATGTCTGGTTGTATCTTAAAATTACTTCAAAATAAGATCTTGTCAATAGCAGAGCTCACAAGTTGTGTGTAAATGGCACTTTGATGCACTATAAACCAAAATATTTGAACAGGACAGATTTGGGGAGGGATATACTGCATGCAGGTGGAGCACCCATGGCAGAACGCGGGGAACCAGATGCTAGAATAGAGTACGCTACGCTTGCAGCATAAAACTTCCGAGTCATAAGCCTAAGTGATTGCAATACAGAAAAAGCATTGGATTTTCCAAGGGTGGGATTTATCTCATTAAGTTCAGATCTTGCACAGTCATCTAGAGTCCCTTTAGCAGCTAACGAACAGACTCAGCTCATTGCATGTCTGCCGGAATATGGAGCTGACCTTGCTTTTTGTTCCTAGTTATCCGAGTGCTGCTGTTTGCCTTGTCCCTTCACACAGGCAAAGGGGCAATTTCTAATCCCCTGAACATTTGCTACCTGCGTTCTTGTGACATTGTGAAGTGGGAGAACAGACCCAAATCCTATACTGACTTAGCATGGGCTGTACTGGCATTTCTAACAGATATCGTCTGGTGGGCAGCTCTCTTGGAGTGGTAGTAGGGCAAAACAGCAAGATGTGCTGTGGGAGGCACTTTACTGAGAGGCATAGTGGTCTGTTGAAGCTACACTGGCCTTATTACACCATGGCAATGTCACAGAGACCACTTTGCCCTGAAACCTGTTCAGAAAAATGAGAGGTATAGCTGTGCCAAGCAACACATTAAAAAAAAAAGGAAAAGAAGGGCATTGTACTCAATATCTGCAAGCCATCAGCCATATCCATCAGCAATCATATCTATTAACATGATTACTATTGATAATGTACCCTTCAGTACTGAGCTTCCTTAATTTGAGCACTCATGGCACTCAGGTACCAGCTGAAAGGCTTCTGATTGTTTTTTCCCTGAATATTACTAGATGAAATTATTATCAATGATGAGAAATCTTTGAAAAATGCCTTCCTCTGAGAATTTAATTTTGGCATCCTTTTTTTTGGTAATATTTAGTACTCTGTAACTGTCTGCAAACAAGAGCAGAAATGGGAGAGAAATGCATCCTTGAGCGTGCATTCAGTGCTCAAATTCAGCTGCAGCACCAGATTTGAATGAGACAGTAAAGTAGGACAATCAYCTTTTACTCCTGAATGCTCTCGAGGTCAAAAAGGAGAAAATGCACCATTCAGCTATAGAGACGTCCAGTTTCTGAGGCAATCACTTATTTTTTGCTGTTATCAGCTACTTGTTCTACTGTCTGTTATAAAAAATGACTCCCACACCCTTTATATCCTTGTATTGTGCTTGTTTATGCAGTTCTGCTGAGGCACTTATGAAGCTAACAGAGGAAGCTTGAACCTAATCTTCCTGTAATATTACACATAGACAACATGTGTGAGTGTATGTGTGAATACATATATATATTTCTCTGGAGGCTGGTATAGTTAGGCATCCCTGGATACATTTATATGTCCTAAGAAGAAAAGTGTATCTTACTATAAAAAAGAGTTTATCTATATCTATACCTACAGCACAGAATTATAGAATGGTTTCGGTTGGAAGGGACCTTAGAGATCACCTTAGAGATCAAGCTCCTGTTCCATGGACAGGGACACCTTCCACTAGACCAGGTTAATCAGAGCTCCATCCAATCTGGCGTTGAACACTTCCAGGGATGGGACATCCACAGCTTCTCTGGGCAACCTGTTCCAGTGCCTCACCACTCTCACAGTAAAGAATTTCTTCCTAATATCTGATCTAATCTTATACTCTTTCAGTTTGAAGCCATACCCCCTTTTCCTGTCACTCTTCCAAAAAGTTCCTCTCTCTGTCTTTCTTATAGGTTCCCTTCAGGTACTGGAAGGCCACAGTTAGGTCAGCCTGAAGACTTCTGTTTTCCAGGCTGAACAATTCTAAATCTCTCAGCCTTTCTTTGTAGGAGAGGTGCTTCATCAACTTGAGAGAGATGCTCTAATCTACTTGCTACCCTTTCTGTGGACTCACTCCAACAGGTCAATGTCCTTTCTGTGCTGGGTGATATCCCAGATATTCCCAGAGCTGGATATCTACCTATTTCCGCAGAAAAAAAAATATACGTGTGAAATGGAAAAAAACCCAAAATTTATTCCTGGATTTTTAAATTAAGTAATATATCAAGGGCTATGACTTGCCCATGTAAAGCAACAGTGGGATCCTTGCCTCATACAGTCTTACATGGGCTCAAGTTCTTCTGCAGCTTAGAAATGCTCAGAGGGAAATTATGAGTCCAGTCTATCTCTGTTGTCACAGACGTATCCACAAACGTGAGTAACGCAGTGTAGTTTTCTGGTTACCTGCTCCTAAAATGTGTGTTGTACTTGTGTCTATGAATACCACAGAAGAAAGAAGGGATGTATGCCTGGTAGCCAGCTTTCCAGTCCTTATGGGAAATGTTATTTTCTACTTGAAATATACCAGCGTTTAGTGGCCTTGAATTTCTTATGGAAGAGGAAGACTTTTGAATTTCAGAAAGCGGGGTTGACTGGAAAACAAGTTTGATTTGCATTTTTTGAGGAAAAATATTGACACTTTTATTATATGCCAGGACAACACTAACCACTTCCCATTTTTTGTGAGCAGTAGGGAAAGCATATTTTGTGAAACACACTAACTGTCTTTATGCTCTGATGTAAGTGAGACCCAACACACTGAAAAAATGTGTTTAGTGAAAACAATGGGCCAGAAATCCAGGTGCCAGACTGCTGAGAATCGGGCAAGGAAAGCACTTTTCTCTCCTGTAACAGAATCAGAGGTGTAAGTTACAAAAAACACATTGCCTGCTTTCCTCCAATATGTGGGACTCACCTCTGGGGCTGTCACCTAGATGCAATACACGACATTCGGACATGGCAAGTGTTGCTTTCCTGTGGAAAGCCAAAGAGCAGGTGTTGCGGTACACTTACTATATGTCTGCTTTGGTTAGTTCACTCCGCCATCAGGAAGTGGCCTCCACTTCCCACATTTGCAGCAGAGCACTCCCACAGTGTAAAACAAGCCAGGGGATGCAACCTTCAGCTCGGCCAGCAGGATCAGCTCACCAGCCAGTGCCAATGTCTGAAGACAAAATGACAGGAGGAGGTTGTATGAGAAATACTCATTCCCACTAATGGTTGAGAGCAGAGGCACGTGCAACAGTTTGATTTGATGCATTTTCTCCAGTAGTGAAGCAGGTCTTCTTGGATCTGCTCCAGACAGCTTATTCTTGGCTTGTAATAGAGTGAATAAATATCACTCCTTGCTTGTAAGGCCAGGTCCAAGTCGGAGACTTTCCCCTGGGGAAGCTCCATCAACCCCTCTTCAGGTCTACCATGTTCCTTTGATTAGGCTGAGTGCATTATATAGTAATAACCCTCTTCAGTACTTTGGAAAATCTGTATTAGAACCAGCAAACAGGGGTCACATGGCAGTCTGGATGGATGGGTGGATGAATGGATAGCCTGGGTCTGGTCACAGCAGCAATGCCAAAAACAGCGGCAGCAACATCCCCAACAGCGGCAGGGTATCATTTCTCGGCAAATGCAGTGGCAGGCCAAAACTAAGAGTGAGTGAGTTCAAGAAAGCTTAAACATGTTCCTGGAGGTTGTTGTCACAGTTCAAGTCCTTACATCTGTAGCCACAGACCATGTAACTGAGCAGTGGGAGTGATCACTCCCTGAGAGAAATACCACCCACTTGCTTGCCCACCGTGGCTGCTCCCTTGCGTCTGCCCTGGGGCTGCCTCCGCCTCCGAACATCCCACCAGGGTAAGGTATGGCAGCCATTACGCTGGGGCACATGCAGCTACCTCAAAAACCCAGGCATTTCTGACTGTCTTTTTTCCAAGCCTACACAAATGTTCAGACACTCCAGGATAGAAATGCTGACCCCTGCAGTTCCCAAGAGCAGCCAGATTGCTCTGGGCTGTTGGCCCTCACATCACTAACTTTTTAACTGAAGGGAAAAATCCTCAGAAAATACAGAGCTTTCCTTTAAGCTTCACTTTATCATTCTGCAGGAATGGTGGAGATTTCCTCTATAATAAATAGAGAATTGT
Organism: Amblyornis subalaris; assembly: GCA_018881555.1. NCBI lineage: Eukaryota > Metazoa > Chordata > Aves > Passeriformes > Ptilonorhynchidae > Amblyornis > Amblyornis subalaris. Next base: position 3,077,063 of record JACAXG010000033.1, read on the forward strand.
GTACCTCTTTCCAGGATCTATACTGCCTGACAACAGCAAAACACACCTCTGCTGGAAATAGTTGCATGGAGCAATTTGCACATCCAGGACTGGATGGGAGCCAAAATGCTGCTGTGGTGGTCTCCTGGGGGTGCAACATTTTCCTTGAAATCCCTCCAAGCACTCTTGATACCCCTCTGGGACAGGCCCTGCAAACACCTCACAACCAGCCCAAGGGATGTCCTCCAGCCTCAGCATGAAACCTGTGATGATCTTGTTTCTCTAACAAGGAAACCCTCTCCAGGAAACCCTCTGATCTCACAATATGGAGTAATACTCATCATTTAGATCCTGCTACAAAGGATGAGGGGCTTTGGGACTGGGATGGATGCACTTGAAATAAGAAACCTTGGTCCTGTTGAGTGCTTGCCTGGGATGTGCTCTTGGTTGCTTAGCCAGGAAGTCCAGCCAGCAGCCTGCTGGAGGCTGGATATTTGCAGCCCTGCAGGAAACCTAGGGCTGAGAACCAATGTGCTGACCACCAACACTCATCTCATTGACAGAGAGGTGCCTTCTCATGTCTCTTCTTGTCCACCTTAGAGATAATGCAGTGAATGAAAATCTAATTGAGCTTGGTTTGCAAACAAGGCATGCTGGGGAAGTCTGGATGGTCCCCAGAGCACCAGATGATATTCAGGTGCAGTTTTAATTATTTTTAATAGAGCAAGTTTCTCTAGTTTAACCATGTTAAAAGCCTCTGAATTATGTCTACAAACTGAATAGGTACCAAAAGGAATTCCTGCTGGGCTTTTACATGAAAGCTTTCTGCTGCTCGCTGCTAAAGGCTATCATCTCTACATCTTTGCAGGGCTTGTAGCCTCAAAGATCAAGAACCAAAATCTCTTAGTCATATTTTTGTTCCTGAAGTCCAGTATCCTGCTTTTTACCTTTTACCAGCAAAGTCTATAATTTCAGAATGCAGCTGGTAGCCCCTGCACCTCTCTAAGCTCAGCCCCTTTCTTCTCCTTTCTTTTGTGTACACATTTCTTCCAGTTTACCAGCTCCATCAAGTAATAAATGGTTGCTATGATTATGCTCCATGCTGAGTTGAATGTTACTAAGAGTATTAAAGGATTGCTATAGAACAAAATGCCCCCAGGTGAAAATACAGTAGTTCAATGCTGAAAACATGGGTGTCTCCATGCAGTCAAAATACAATTTAGAGCGGCCAGGTTTCAAAAGTGCTTTAGTTGAGCAAACATAGTGCATACTTTTGTTATCAAAATATATCTGGATCAATATTGCTCTTTGAAATCGCAGGGGGTCTCTGCTGGAAGACGACTGAAATGAAAATTACTCTGCCTAGGATTTCACATCGGGCTTTGTTGGCTCTCTAACTGAGGGAGATGTTAGAGAAATGCTGATGCTGGGGGTACTGGGCTACCTCTGAAAGTCCTTCAGCTTTTCTTTGGTGTTTTCTGGCCAAGGGATATAATGCAATGGAAGTCAGGTATAGTATTTGCTTCAGGTCCTACTAAGTTGCAAGACACGAGGTTATAAAATCAAGATGTTATTGAGCCCTAAAAGCAGGTTGTTTTTTGGAAATAACATTCACTAATTCTGATTTTCTTCTGTCCTTGGAACACTTGTACTTGGATTTGTGCTACCATCAACTTTTCAAAAAGAAAGAAATTGAAGTGTTTAACAGTGCTTTACCACTGTAAACTTGAAAGATCCTTAATTTTTTTTTTTTTTTGAGGGAAGGGTTCTTCTGAAAGATGTGTATGGTTTGCAAAAATCTAGTTGGAACATGTGGATATTGGAAAAACCCCATGTCATTTCCAACTGTTAATGTCCCATCTGCCTCCCTAAGACTCCAGGCCCTCTGTAGTTTCTTATCTCATCTAAGTCTTGATGTGACTTTATATATTATTGCCCCTGCAGGGATGAAAACAAGCCCCACTGACAAATAACTGCATGCACCACAGACGTGCAGCTTCTGGACCAACCTCCCCATCTGTACCTCGGGCTGAGGGCCAGGCACTGAGAGCTGGGACAAAAAAAAAACGTATGAAACTCTGATTTATTTGTTTTCTGCACACCTGCGTGCAAGAGGGTGCAGCATATCCTTGCCATGGGGATGCAAGTGTGCAGGTTGTCAAATAATATGAAGGATGGATAATAATGGCCTAATTGCATGTTTTAAGGAGGGTGCATATGTCTTGGAATGCTTGCTAACAAGCTTTAGAGGACCAGCATGGAAATCGGCATCCCCCTGCCCCCGCTGAGCCTAGAAAATGCTATTTAGAGCAGTTTGTTTTAATTTTAGTGGAGCGATTTGCTTTAAAAGCTTATACTCTCTATAGTATTATGCAACATATGCCCTGAAAGGCATGTTATTTAATCTGTTTTCTTGTTTGTGTACTATTTAATGCTAAAGGGAAGGAAGGGGGAAAAAGGGAATACAGAGGTGTTCTACTGTCCTTCCCTTAGCAGCTTTTTGAGTAGGGTTGAGCAGCAAAAGCGCTCTGGCAAAGCTGGCACAGGATGGATGCACTTTGGATGAGCAGGAACAAAACGTGAAGGTGTGGAGCCAAGCTCTGCCTAGCTCTGCATTCAGGAGGGGAATTTGTGCTGCCAGTTAACATAAGCAACACAGGGATTGTGGGTTTTGGCATTTCGCAGGCACTCCAGCCATTTCAGGGCATGGCAACAACCTCACAGGGCAACGGCTGAGTGGTACCACTGACAGCAGCAGTACAGGTACAGCTGTGCCTCCTCACACCTGAGTGATGGGCTCAGTCCAAAACTTCAACCAGAAACTGGCAGAACTTGGAAAAAATCWTCTTTTTTAGCACAAATTAAAGTCCAGGATTGTTTCTGTTGCTAACCTCAAGAATAAATGGCTGAATAGGCCTTGTCTGTACCATTTCATGAAGGGAAATCCAGGACAATTCCTGCCAGGGAGAGAGGTTCATTCTGGGGGCAGTGAGGTGCAGYGCCACAGAGAGCAGAGTTTCCTTTCTTGGTTAAGCTGCAGGCTTTCTGCCTGGCATTCAGCTTCTGGCCTCATCCTGCACTCCTCCCACGGGCTGAACTGAAATAGTTCTATTCTCAGAGGGCTCTGGGGAGCACCCTCAGCAAGCACCCTGTGTTCAGACTGAATGGCTGCTGAAACATTGCCAGCGTGGTGCTTTGGGGTTTAAAAATCTCTCACTCTAAGGAAGGGCAGCTCCATCTTCCCACCTCTTGCCAACAAGAAGAAAGTGATTCCCAGGAAAGAAAATACATTAAAGCCGTTGAGTTTTAGTTGGTGGAGATATTTTCCCAAGGAGAGTTTGGGAGGGCATGGGGTTGGGGGAAGACGAAGAGGGAAAAGACTGTATGCAGTTTCGGGACAAGTATCATACAGAAAAAAATTCCTATGCCATTGTTGGTCTCCTCTGCAGCTGACTCTTTGCCAAGACATGAACTAAACCTTTAGGGCAGAAGTAACCTGGGTAAAGCCCAGAGATCCAGCAGGTTCCTCACCACTGGCCATAACTTCATCCAAGGCAAGTAGTTCTTGCTGGTCACTGCAGGACTTTCCCTCAGCTGTGGAGCGACACTCTGCCAGGTTTCCTAATGCAGGTCATGCTTTTGCACTCAACAGCCTGGTGCATCCCCTGCCCTTTCAGGCTCCCCATCTCAGGCTGCTACTTGCATGGAAGAAAATTAACACAATATGATACTCAGCTGGTGTAGATTTGTCTTTGAGGCACTTCATGTTCAGGAGAAGGGGAGGAAAGGAAAGAGACTTCTCAGTCTGAATGTGGGAGTCTTGGCACCCTTCACTCTGCATCTGCCCAGTGTGGGCTCAGACCCTGATCGTTCCCTAGGAAGGAGATCCTTTGGTGAGTTTTCTCCAAGGCTGTGCAGCTCCTCTGCTCTTATGGCTGATGGTAGCTTTGCAGGGGACAAAGACAGCCTCACTCCAGCAGCCCTGCACCAGCCTCTGTCTCCTTGCAGGACAAGAGCACATCTCACCCTCCTAGCAAGCAGAATTCCTGGCTGTACTGTGTCACAGCCATACCTAAAAACCCAAAGAAATAAAACAAAAAAAAAGGAAGCAAAATGCAGTGTCTCCACAGCTGCATGATGTAGTCGTGATTGAGACAGCATTTTCAGAGCTTCAAGTAAGCATGTTGGCTAATTAAGGGATTTTTATTGGCACAAAGGGTCCTTTTCAGTCAGCAGCTGAAGGAAATAGGACAAACCCAGACATCAGGAGGGGCAGTGCTTCAGCTTAAGCCTCCTAAATCCTTTATCTTTTGTTGGATGATCTGACTGCCACAAGTGACCGTACTTTGAAAAACCCTTCTTGTCAAAATTTCTGATAGGAAAATCCCTCTTTAACCTACTCTGATTCAGGCCATGCTGGCCTTTTTCGTGCTGCCAGTGATGCAACAGTGATGTTGCCCAGGAGGATGTGAGGTTCATAAGAGTAATGGCAGCTCTGGTGAGGCAATGCAAAAAAAGATCCTAAATTTCAGTAAATGCAGAATGCTGCCCAGATGAATGGGAATTTTCTCATGGAGCAAGGCTTGGACTATAGCTTCCTACCATGAGAGGAGGGAATAAAACAGGGCCCTCGTTTTTTGAGAGCATGACGAAGGACCCACTCCTCAGGCAAAGTTTTCCTTCAATAACTGAGTATAAATACAGGCCCAAAACAAAATAAAAAGTGGAAAAACAAGGGACTGGCCAGGCTTAAAAGCAATATTCGGGGTGGGATGCTTTGTAGTCATGCACTGCCATGTTCAGGGTTCTTGATCTATCTCATGGGTATGTTATGGCCAGTAACTCTAGAAGTACCTCTGTTAGAAAATAATAATTAAAAAAAAGCTCAGAAATCAGCTGGCACCTTCTGAAATCAATACAGCTTACAGAAATCAAATTACGGGAAAGGAAGAGTGCCCGATTTTATTTGCTTTTTAAATTTTTTTTAGGGAAACAAGTACTTCAAAAAACCTGATGGTATTTTACTGAGTAGATGAATAAATATGTGGTGGGCTGATCCTGACTGGACACCAGGTACCCACTAAAGCTGCTCTATGACTCTCCTCCTCACCTGGGCAGGGGAGAGAAAAATTTAAAAAAAGGCTCATGGGTTGGGATAAGGACAGGGAGAAATCACTCACCAGTTACCATCATAGGCAAAACTTGAGGAAATTAGTTTAATTTATTATGAATCATATGAGAGTAGAGCAATGAGGAACAAATGCAAATTTTAAAACACCTTCCTCTCACCCCTTTCTTCTTCTCAGGCTCAGTCTCACTCCTGATTTTCTCTCCCTCCTCCCCACCAGCAACATAGGGGGACGGGGAATGAAGGCTGGGGTCAGTTCATCACACATGGTGTCTGCCGCTCCCTCCCTCAGAACTCTTCCCTTGCTCCAGCRGGGAATGTCTTCCATGGGAGACAGTCTTCCATGAACTCCTCCAACACGAGTCCTTCTCACATAAACTACTTCACTGTGGGTCCCTTCAATGGGGTGCAGTCCTTCAGGAACAGGTTACTCCAGAGTGGGTCTACACTGGAGCAGGTTTGCTGGCAGGACCTGTGACCCAGTGAGGGACCCATGTCACAGGTCCTGCCAGGGGCCTGCTCCAGTATGGGCTTCCCACAGGATCACAATCTCCTCTGGGTATCCTGCTCCGGCATGGTGTCCTCCATGGGCTGCAGGGGAACAGCTGCCTCACCATGATCTTCATCACGGGCTGCAGGGGAATCTCTGCTCCAGTGCCTGGAGCACCTCCTTCCCCTCCTGCTTCACTGACCTGACTTTCTGCACGGTTGTTGCTCTCACATATTCTCACTCCTCTGTTTTGGCTGCTGTTGCACAGAGTTTTTTTCCCCTTCTTAAATCTGTTATCCCAGAGGCTCTACCACTGTTGCCGATGGGCTTGGCCTTGGACAGCAGCAGGTCTTTATTGGAGCCGGATGGCACTGGCTCCGTTGGACACAGGGAAAGCACCTGGCACCTTCTCACRGAAGCCACCCCTGTAGCCCCCCGATTTCCAAAACCTTACCACACAAAACCCAATACAAAATAAAAAAGAAACCTGACTTTTTCCTAGACAAGCTCAAATTAATCAATACCCTTGAGGGAAAGCAAATTAAAATGCTGGTAAATTTAATAATAAAAAATCATACAAATTTTTATGAGTTGTAGAAAAAAAATTTGGAGTGTCCCCAAGTTAAGGTAGTCTGTGGAGTAACAGGAAAAAAAGAGTCAAGCTTTCCCCAGCTAACTTAAGCTGCATGGTTCAAACAATGTGCCTTCTCAGGCTGGTGGAAAGAGATGGGTGATTGTGAACAGGGGTGTAAAAAGAGGGGGGGTATGTGTCTCCACAGAYGCAAAGGCTGGTTGCTCAGCACAAAACCTCCAGTTTTAGGGTAGTGTCAGTCTGTGTGTCTAGTCCAGCCTTCTTTTTTGCTTTTTTAAATTGTGCCATATCCCAAGTTGACAATCAATGGCAGGTCCAGGTTCTGCTTTGATATCAACTTTGTTACCTTCTTGGAGCAAGTACATGTGGAAGAAACAAGAAGGCAATGTTGCTGGGTACTTGCCAACGGAGAATTTCTGTCTGCAGAGGTGGTTGGGGCTTTTTGGCTGTGACGTGGGAGGTGGCATGAGAGTCAGGAGAGCTGCTGTGTGCCTGCTGGGTTTCATTTCATGGTTTGAGTGGGAGTCATCAGTCTGTTTTCTTCCCAGGCTAGTGGCTGGAACAAGCAGGGAGCCTCCATCCTGGTGGTCTGATAGATGATCAGTTCAGTCTATAATTCTTACACGGGCCTTGAGGCAATTTGCTCTGGCCTGCAAATACAAGATACAGCCATGCTGGGTGCCAAAATGAGATGTCAAGTTGTGCTGCCCCTTTCAGTGAGATGAGAAATATGCCTCAGACGTGAACACATTCATCTTGGAGGCCTGCCTGCAAACCCCTTGGGTTTTTGTATAAGGGAGTAAACCTGACATCTGTACACTGAGCAGCTCAAACACAGCCATGCCCAGCTCCTCTGCACGTACACTGGGCTTTTATCTATGCACCAGGAATTTAGGCAGACATGATGGCAGCTGCCTCTGCAGGGGTGATATCCTGTCACTGCCAGTAGCCTGGAGACCCCATGGCAGCATCTGTGGCACAAGCATGTCTTGTACCCTGACAGGTTCTGCTGCATCCTGTGGCAGTTCATAGCATCCTGCAGCATCCTGCTGAGTCCCATTACGTCCCTCTACAGCCTGCTGCCCTGTCATTGGAGCAGAGTTCATTTACTTTCTGGCTGTGCTGGTGCAGGAGAAAGGTGCTGCTGTCCCAACCAGCCCTCCCTGGCTCATGCAGAGATGGCAGCCAAATGTGAGTGGGGTGGTTTACTCAGTTGTGGCCTTTGACTGAATATGCGTCACTGAGGTAATTTAGGCCAGGGAGATGGCTCACTCCTCAGCCGGTGTACAAATGTGTCTCCACTTTGGTTACAAAGGACTGGAGAGAGGAATGCCAAATGCCAAGATTTATAGAGCCACATGTTTATCAAGGAGATGAAAAGAAAGAAAACACCTTACTAAAGCTAAGCAGAATTGTGGCATCTTTTTCAATGCTAGAAACAAAATTAAGTCCCCCCACTATTACCCTTTCTCTACTGGCTTGCCTGTTATTTCTTTATTGGGTTTAAAGCCCGTCTGCTTGCCCTGCACTGCCAAGGAAAAGCTCTAGAACAGACCAGCCCTTCATGAGAAACTCTTAGTGACTGGTGCAAGGCAGCAGACAAGTTTGCCATTGTGTGGTGGTTTGTTTTGGAGGCTTGTCACAGCCTGACACAGAGAAGCACTTGCTCTGCCCAGGCACCACCCAGCTCCTGGGTGTGCCCCATGCAGATCCTAGGGACCCTCAGTGCCTTTGGGATGGGGATAGCTTTCCCAGAAACCCATACCCTTGAAAACTGGGGGAAGACAAAAGCAGTAATTAGGTATAGGGTTAGCTAGCAGTGTGTGTGCTATTTTGGGTAGCACAATTTTCAATACGGTATGGTATTTTTCCAGATTAACAGTGGTGTAAAAATATCCCAAACTTTTAAATTGTCTTCACAAACCTGTCTCAAACAGGTTTCTGAAGGATAAGCCTCACATAAATCTGAAGCAAACATAATTGAAAATATTACACATTTTAGTTAACACTTTCTTTTTTGACTTAGTAAGGAGCAAAATGTGGTTTTCCTGCTTGGAGACCCTTGAAACCCAGCTTTCGTATCAAGCCACCCAGTTACAGGTTTAAAATCTCCACATTATTTTCAAGTAAATGCTACAGGCTTGCTTTAATAAACTTTTTTTCCCCTCCATCTGTGCAGGAGCACTTTCTGTTTGTAGATAATGAGTGGCTGGAAACAAAAGCCAGTGGTGGGAATAGAGGGATACAAGGGCTTTGTGGATTTCAAGCAGGTGACAAAAAAATAAGAATAAATAGCAGTAATAAAGTCATTTATAATTCTCCTTGTTTTTTTTCCTGCTCCAAACAAACACCAGAAAATGTGAATTACTTCTCTCTTCAGACAACACTAAATTACCTCTAAGTGGTGTTCAAAAGTTTATTATTTAAACGTGAAGTGGTCTGCATGCTTCCTTCTGCTTTCCTTGAAAAACAAAAGCATTCTTCTCAAAAAAGAGTGGGGGCTCTGATGGCTCCTGAGTGTAGAGTTGCCCCTGGCTGGGCCCAGCCACAGACAGTGACCTCAGGACTGTGCTAGAGGTGCCAGCTGCAGATCCATCCTTGAGCATGGACAAGGATGATGAGGTGACTAGCTGTCCCTGGCAGAGGCCTGCCATGCAGGAGAAATTCCACACTCAGAGAGAAGTGCTGGAGAAGAGAAGGAGATGGACTGAATTTTATTATTTTTAAGCAGGTTTTCCCTCCATTCTGTGGTGCCAGGGGATGGAAAATACTGGTGGTGCACCTATGCCTGCAAAATTATTTATGTGGTAAAGCCTGTCCTGGTGCACACAGACTTAGGACTCGTGTCCCAGAGCTGTCCCTCATCAACTGCCCTCCCACTAACAAAAATGTGATATTTAGTCTTTTATTTTAAAAAAGGGCTCCTGGGACAAAGAAGAAACTCTGGCTGCAGTACATGGGATGAAATTGGGGTAGTGCTAAGCAGAGAAGTAAAATTGGATAAAGTAATTGTGGAGAGGAGAATGGTCTGTGGGTGCTTGTTTGGAAATGCATTTGAACATGACTGTCCTCTGCCTGTGCTGCTGCCCCTGGAGGGGGATGTGTGGGGCCAGGAGGTGCTCCGTGCAATGGAGAAGGTGCAGATTTGCCAGAGGCTGGGAGAGGTTTGGGACAGTCCCCCCCACCTCCCACTGTCACCCCTTCCTGGGGGCAGGTGAGGGCAGAGATGTCCACTGAAACCTCTCGGCATTGGATGTGTCCCCAAAACCTCATGACAGGAGTCACCGCTTGACTTCAGTCCTGGATGAGCAGGAGCCATCTGGCAAGGGGGTGGTTGCTGGTGGGCTACAATAGCAGCCAACTGAATGCAATAAAACCACTCGGGGTATTTTTGGAAAAGCCGACATCTTTCTTTCTCTCTTTAGCACTGAATAATCCAAGAGCCTGGCTTCCTTGCACTGAGGGCCTTGCTGAAAGCAACACTCAATGGGCAGAAAATCCTGCCACCTGCTTTTGATGGTTGCAGACACCACCAGTATATTTGGATATAAATGAATTAATTAACTCTTAATCTTCAAAAGCCTGAAAACTCCAGATGAACTGCAGCTCTTGGTACCTACACTGACTTTGATAATTTCCATGGGGCACCCAGGGGAGAGTAGTCTTTGCCTGCAATGCCTCCCATGATGCCAGCATTTGCCCCCAGTTTCCAGATGATGCCAACTCAAACTTTCTATTTCCATCATGTTACAAGAAGCTTTCAGCTATAATGGTTTTATTGAGTTCTTGGGTGTTTAGCAAAACAAACCATCTACRAAGTTAATTGTGTCTGCAAAATGACAGGGATCTTACAAACTGCAAACACCCAGCCCACTCGGGATAAAATTGGTTCATGCAGCTCTAACAGTACACACGGTTGATTGAAAGAGTTTGTCGGTAATTTGAGATTTTAGTAAATATAACCCCCACATTTTCATCAGCAATTTGATTTAAAAAAAAGGAAGAGCTTTGCATTTTCAGATTTTTAAAGTGAAAAGCTCAATATCCCCCTTCTTACTGTCAAGTTTTGGAGCATTTGCACATAAAGAATAGGGCAAGAAGCAACATTGGGCCCTTTGGTGGGCAGCTGTGGGGGGTGTGAAGGATGTGTCAGCCAAGACGCTACTTAAACCAGAGGCATTTCTGCTGTTTTCATTAGCACACTCCTGTTTTGTTTCTAGGCATGTGAATGGTGAGCAATATATCTCTGTTGTGGTTTTGGTTTCTGAAAGTCCAAGTAGTTTTTTGTCAGTGTCCTGTTTTGGGCAGGAAAGTGAGGACGGGTGGAAAGGTGGGAACTGCATCAAAGTCTGGCTGCAGGGACAATTCAGTGCCTTCATGCATGTAAAATGTATGGCCCAGGAATAAACTGGAGACTTTAAAACCTGCAGCTTTTGGAAAATGTGATGATCAAGCACAAGTAATATACCACTGGGAATTTTGGGCCAGGAAATGCTAACTTGAGCTACAGCAGTGCTGTGTCTAAGGGTCGTGGGGCTAGAATGAGAGGACCCTTGGTCCAGCTCTGAGTCAATACTGCCTCTGGAAACCTGCACCCTGTCCTGAATAGGGGAATTGCCCAAATGATGAAGAGGAGTTAAAATCCTGGCATATCTCCCTGCAGAGGGAATGGGCACTCCACCCGGTTTGAGGAGCTTTTTTTTGCCTTGTGTCAGCTCTTCACTGACTCCTTTTCCAGTCTCTCAGAAGGCTCTTTCAAGCATTTTGTGTTCACTAAGAGACTATTTCCATGTATTGTGTATTTCCATGCTGCAGCAACAGCCATGACCAAGCTAAATGCTGATGTCTTTAATCTGCTTTTAAGAAGGTTCTTATTTAGTCATACCTTACACAGGGCTACATCACAGACAGGCCCTATGCAAGACAAACTGATGAAACAGGACTTTCAGAGCTGACCCAACTAGACTCTTTCCAGCAGCAGAGCTGGCTGCAGGACCTGGCTGTCTTTGCCTGCCCTGGCTAGGATACACTAAACCTCATCTTGGAAGGATTTATGTAGTGCTGTRCTTCATTCATCAAGGGAGACATTACTGCACAGAGCAAACAGCTGTACTTAAAGCCACATGGAAGCTGCTGCTCAAAATAGAGATAATTCCTCATGCAGCTACATAGAAAAACCTTCCTTAAAAGTTCCTTAAAAAACTTTCCTTTCTTTTAACTGCTCTTCTTCCATGTAAATAAAGCATAGTCCTCGCGGCACTGTTGCCATTTTCAACAGTGGCTTCTAATTCTAGATTTTGAGATTTAGGGGTGGCCAGCCCCCCAGGAAACCCCAGGAAATTTTAAAGCACACGGAGCACCAGCGATCCCTCTGAATGTGTGATATACTACTGTGCTTCACAGCCTAGGACAGCTGGAAAATCCTCGTCTGGATATGGCTATCCAGACCTAGAGACATTTGTAAATCTTTCCCTGTTGAACCTCTTTAGCCAGGGCAAAACATTTTGCTGTTGTTTTTTTCAGCTGAAGAGACATGGGCTGTGACCATGCAGACTCTCCTTYGGCAGGAAGGACCCTCAGTGAGAGGCACGTGGAATGACCAATGGAGCTGTTGCTAATGGCAAAGGGCCTGTCACCCCTGAGGCAGCGGCCCCAGTGTGGGTCCTTCAAGGGGCCCCTTCAGATGGCAGCAGAGGACTCTCCATAACATCTTCCACTGCAGGAAGTGCAACCATCCCAGGGGCTTTCCAATGGCTGGGATTTATACTGGAGAGCATGGGAGAAAAACATGGAGGTATTTATGCAAAGGCACAGGAGATTCCTCATCTAGCAGGAAGTTTCTCTGCCATGTTATCTGTTGCTTCCCTTCCTGGTCACTATTAGGACACTGCAGGCAAATTTGTGGTCTCAGGCTAGCGAGCAGTGGCGGGCTGCTTGCCTGAGAGGGCACTGCATGCCTGAGAGGGCACTGGGGTCCCTTTGCTATGGCTCCCGCCCTGGTTTTTGACACAAGAATGAGTCCTGGGACTAATACTGGGACCTACCCTGGTCCCTGGCTTGGGAGAGCTCCTGACCAGGGCACAGCCAGCACATTCCTGTTTGCAAAGCAAGTGCTAACCTACCTCTATCTGAGTCAGCATTAGTTCGGTTCCAACCCCATTATCCATTCTCAGCTGCACATAACAAACCAAATTCACTTGTGGTGCAGCTCCAGTGAAATTTAAGCTTGATGGAGTCAAGTCCACCACCAGGCAGAGAGGGAGATGCACAGAACCTTTGCAAAGGCAAAACCAATGCAGCTGGGAAGCTCTGAAGATCCCCTCATCTCTCCACCAGCCGTGGGACTCCTGAATAGCATCTAACAGTGCCTTTCCTTCCCCACTTGCTACACCTGCACGACCCTGCCTCTCGTGGTTTCTGCAGTGCCTTTGACACGTACCTGTTACTGCTCCATCACAGTGCATGGCTTGTATCAGCATCATTTTCGGAACTGCCATGTGTGCTCCATTACAAAAGCACATGGCTGCATTTAATGCTGGACTGGAAAATGCCCAAGGCACAGATCAGTCTGGATTGAGAACCAACTGCTGCAAAAACATGAGACTTTTAAAAATGTATTTATTTAGCTCAAGTTTTGATGCAGATTTTATATTTATGTTTTATGAATTGTCACTCCCAGATGATTCAAGCACACACAGTTCTGACAGTTTATTTTAAGCTGAGCATCTCCATGTACTGAAACCAGTATTCGTGCAAAACCCTTTTATACAGCACCTTCAACGAGTAAACCTCCTCAAATCCTCCATATCTGCTGTATGTGGATCGGGTCGTCAGCCTGTAACATTTAGGATGCATAAGCCCGGAAAGGAGCAAAAAGTGAGCGTGACACTGGAAAGGTGGCTCAAGGCACAACAAAGCAGTGCTTGTTAATTAAGTGGGTAGAGCCTTCAGGAGATGTACTGGGAACAAGCACAGACTGCTGCTCTGGGCAGTGAGTTGGGTATGAATAAATGACAAGTCAAAGTTCAAGGCAAGRGAGTTGAGGAAGTCATATAATAGAAGCAAGAGCAGTCTCTGTTTGAATAATTAGAAAAGATCTGAGGAAATTTTAGTCAGGGGGTGAGGCTGTGGTTCCACAGCCAGTGCAGGAGAGTGCCAAGCAGGTTCATGACTGGGCACACAGAGCAGTGATGTATAGCTGGAAAATCCTGGAAAAAATATTGGAAGGTTGTTTTATTCCAATTTTGACATTTATATGCCAAGTTCTAGTGCCCTGGCATATGTGGGAGACAAAATTTTTGAGATTAGAGAGCCAACCTGATAGAAGAGTTCTGGCTCTTTCTAAAAGACCTTTATACATCCAGAAGAAATTTTTAAAATGGATAGATCACTGAGAAATTGGTTCACATAAATAAGAGTATGAAGTATGGAATACTGTGATGCTTAATTCACAACTCTCTTCTTCTCAGTCATTAATTTCATCCGGACTACTTACATTCATACATTCATACTTCAGCCAGCAACATCAAGCAGATGTACAAGTGCTTGCAGAATGTTGCGCAAATATTTGAAACAGTGTACAGGGGGCTGTTGTTGGTAAAAGACCAAACACAGGCATTGTTTTAATTAACTTGTGGAATCTTTTAATAAATAGTTGCATGCTTTTTGTGGATTAGACTCACAAATTTAAAGCTTTGTTTTGCCTGATATAACAACTGCTCAACTGCACCAACAGGAATAACTTTACAAGTTTATTTCTATTTCATTAAAATCAATGTATACAGCTTCAAAAAGCAATTAGTATTTATTTAGCTAAAATGTTTCAAATATTAATAGCAGCTTCAAAATGTTGACAAGCCCTAAAGCCCAGCAAGTAACATGCTTTGATGTGTTTGTCTTCTGGCAGCTGAAGAGAGAACTGATTTAAAATGTAAATAATTAGTTTGCTTAATATTTTCTTTCCAAATGCGAAATCTGTTTTGGTTTTTTTCCCCCTCCAAACTGTGGTTTAAATTACATTTTATTTATATAATTTTACAATGTATCTCCCAAAAGAAAATGGAGGCAACTTGATTGCTGACATCCTAGTGACCTGGTTCTGTGCCTCCAGGTAACTCAGTGTGCAGGTTTGGCACAGGTTGGCCTCAATGTGGCACATATTCCTACCTATCKGTAGGCACACAAGCAACCCTGCTGAGGCCACTGCTCCATTAAGGTCAGCAGGATTATTTGGTTTATTTAAGACTAAATTAATACATTTTTGAAGGATTGCTGCCATAATAAAGATATTTTATCTTTTACTACGAAGGGATTGATTGACACCTTAGGTTTTTCAAAATATATCCGTAAAGATTTTTTTCTTTTTACTATTTTGCAATAAAATAGAGCAGTTATAGAGGCCTGATTCCCAGCTGGAGTAAGTCAGCTTGCAGGTATTGGAGAGGCTATGATGCTTACAGCAGCTGAGGGTTGAGATCTACAGTTTCCCTAAATATATGGTTCAGATGTACAACTCTCACACTCACAGTGGCAACTTAACACATCTATCTGGCAGTGCAGGAGCACCTCTCAACCCCAAAGGAACCCTTCTATCCCTTACCTACAGAAATAGTCTTTGAAACACTGAAAGCACGACAAGTAAACTGAATCTTGTATGACAAAGACATGGCCTGAGAGGAATTTAGGTTCTTTTTGAAAAGAGTATCATGAAACACAGCTCTGAGCCAAAGCCCGGTGATGCTCCAGCCCTTTCTGCTGCCAGCAAGTCCCATGAAGGCCTGTGGGACACCAACCCTGCTGTGAAAAGATGCAGAGGAGTCAATAAACTCAAGAGATCCTCACCTGACTGTTGGGGCGACCCCACAACACTCTTAGATTGAATTTAACATCCTGCAAATGTATGAACTCTGCCCACCTGGTATCTGACACTGTGTCCTTCTGTGATGTCCTGTTTTACAAGCCCATGAAGGTTTCTAACCAGATGGCAACATTTACACATTTCAGTGTCATTCRATTTCTCCTCTGACATTAAAAGACATTGCATCTCCACACAGATGAGTTATTTACAGTGGCAATCTCTGCACAGTGTGTGTTAAATACAGCCAGCTAACCTTGCAAAAAATTACCTGCAAAGTCATCCCAACAGTTACTACCAAGACCAAGGAGGCTGGTAGAGCAAGCAGAGATGTCTGAACACGGAGCTGTCTGCCCCAGCTAGAGACCTTTGCAAAGGTGGTTTCTACAGCTGAGCTGAGTCCCGCAGGCTCCCTTTCCAGCTAGTGGAGAGTGCTCTGAGGGCACAGGATCTTCAGAGGTGTGTGTCAAGGCGCTGCTTCAGAGGTGTGTGTCAAGACCCACCCCCCAGTGGTTCCTGGCTCGTATTGGCGCCGACAGGGCAGATGCCCACCTGCCTTCGTGGAAACTCTAACTGCCCCATTTCTATCACAGTATAAAGCAGAGAAATGTCAAAATATTCTCAGTCAGTAACAAATGAGTCAATAGGTGTGCTTTCCTCCACTAAAATCCGCACATATAAACCAATGTTCCTCTTTAACTCAAGGGTAAAAGGAAGAAGTTCTGCTTCGGGTTCATTTTTTTCAAATCAATCACATGCTAAAAGCTGTTCACAGGAGATGGCAATAGTGAGTTCCTTAGTGCCTTTGCCTTGTCCCTAGTCAATTCCAATCCCAAAATGCAGTTTAGTTACACGCGGATGTATCACGTTTCATAAGGGTAACATATTTACAGGCTGACTGCTCTTATTTACATTGCTTTCATCTCTTCCTTTCACTGGCATTTTACAGTATCATATTATCAATTTAGCCTTTGGGTAAGAGGCCAGTGTATATAAATCTTTGGAAAAAAAAGATCCTGAGTGGATTAGCAAGTGACAGATGGTAGGCACTGTGTCTTACCGTGCCGAGGCAATCCACATGGCAGGCAGGTTGCCAGGCACAGAGCATGGCACGAACAAGTTGTGGCCTTACACAACTGATGGCAAGCAAGGCAAAGGCCATCTGAAAACCTGCCACGAGGAAAAGAAGTGCAGCAGGTAGTTCATACGTGGTCATGGTGACCAGGTATGAAAGAACCAAGCAGTGTTCCAAGGCTAAAGCCCCTGGGATCCATCAGGCCGGCACAGCGCAGCAGCACACTCATGTACCAATGGCAGTCTGATTCACAAGCACATGAGGTCCGCTCAGGCATAACCTCAGAAAGCCATGCAGCTTCCCTGCTTTTCGGGCTGGAGCTTGCCTGCTTTACACCAGGCTCAAATACCTCTACATAGCACTGCAGCCTCACAGCTGGTCATTCCCTCCACCATCCCCAAGGACTCGATTAAGCCTGGCTGAAACAACAGCAAAGGTGCTTCACAAAATTCCACCCTGCCTGGTCCTTCACCCCTCTAGCAAGCAGAACAGACCTCTTCTGCAACACCAGCTGTGATAGTGCTCCAGCACAGAAGATCAGATTTCCCGGCTCAAACTCTACAGAAGACACAATGCACCAGTTCTTTGCCACCAAGTCCTCCCTCACAAACAAGCAGCAAGCTTTTCGTACAGCCTGATGTAAAGCCACGCCCAGCCAAGCGCCAGCTACTCCAAGTGAAGGGCTGAGTTACAATTAATGCCAGACTGGGAAATCACTTTGCAATATGGATGGTCATTTATTTATTGTTTTATCATGACACATCAAATGCTACGGCTGCAATATGAGAACATGGTGTCATTTATAAAATATCAGTATTATTAATGTGGTGGTAAGATACTGTTAACATTTACAGAGAAGTGTATAATAATTCCATAGCTTTGCCTCAGTGACAAAACACCCTGGAAAGCAGATGATGAATGGAATACAGTGACCCTTTATTATCACGGTTTTTCCTGCTTGATTACTGAATGCCTATAATGATATCAATAATTGTTGCTGAACCTAATCCTTTTGAATATGGTAGATAGATCCTTTGCTTTTACAGTATGTGTCGGAATAAAAGAGAAGCATCTGAAAAATAAAGAGATGGCATTTCCTTACAAAATGAGATGAAAAAAATAAAACAATATAAATGGAACTTTCAAGTGTTTCTTTTTATATTTAAAGCTCTTATTTCAATAAACTGTATTTAAACATTCTTAAATAATAATTCTGTACCTTTCATTTTCTGTTTCACCTTTGGAAACAAATAGAGTAATTTCACTATAAATGTGTGCAAATAGAAAATATATAAATATATTTATGGCCCGTCATAAAAAGGTGGTCTCGGAATTGTCATTTTTACAATGATCAGTTGGGGTTCCTTTCATTTTGTCCTGCAAGTTATTTGAGCTCTGTTCTTTTAAGTCTTTGAAGTCCACATGTAAAGAAGAGCCAAGCACACACATACTGTCCCGTGTTTCATTTTGTAAACTGCTTGATGACACCTGTAAAACACTCCCAATGTGACTGAACAGTGGAGTTGATGTGATCCACTTCAACAAGCTGAAGTCTGCTTGGTCGACTGCTGAGCTCCATGGAAATGTTCCCACAGGCAATGACTCCACCTCTGAAGTGCTGCATTGAACTTCATGAAATCCCATGGACCTTTCCAGACTACTTGCTGATGAGGGGAGCTTGTTTTCCTCATACAACACAGCATCCTGGGGAGACACAGCTACAGTCTGATCTGTTTTACATTCTGCCTTTGCATGCTCTCGGAAAAGTGACTCCCTTGTTTGAGGAGATGTTGGCAAAGGTGTGCTTTGGTTATTAGCCTTGTAACAATCACTAGCATTCGAGCCAAGGCTCGGTGAGAAGCTGTCTGCAAAGGGTCGTGTCTGACATATCGTCTCCTTTACATTCAACTTGGTGAGAAGCTGGGTGCGAGTCTCTGGGGACAGTTTACTCAACTGGCGTCCAAGCTGAAGCTGGGTGGGGAATAGAGTTCCCTGAAGGGTTCTGTACAGGAATCTGCAAGAGGAGAATGTGCATGTGAAAAGAAATGAAAGAAGGAAATACCCAATATGTTATTAAGAGAAAATATCCAAGACAAAAGTACAACACAGAAAAGTAAGAGAGTTCTATGTGCTTTTCTTATGCTTAACACAAGGAAACTTGCAGATGGACAGCTCTGAATGCTGGGCTAATATTTTGATTAATAACAAGCAGCATAATAAATCTGTGTCTTTAGCCAGTGATCCACATTGAGATTACACATGGTCTTTCATCTTTCCTGATGAGGAATCAAAGGCAATGGGGATCAGTCTGCAGAGCAAGCTTCCTACATCCACACATAGGCAAGCAGGTCCACAAYATACTATTGAATTTCTGTACTGTGCATTTTATATGAGGATGGATTGAACCTGGAAGCATCACAGAAAACCTCACAGGGTAGCAAACCTCTGCATGGCCAGGAGATTCGACCAACAGTCTACAATTATCCCATTCCTGTGGTCTGTGGCCAGGAGCTGTGGTCTGTTCCTGTGGTCAGGAGCACAGAATAGGTTAGACAACCTGACTTCACATAATCAGCTGCTGAAAAAAACTGACTTGGTTGGTAGGCAAAATGAAAGAGGGGGAGTGGAAAAAGAACTGTTTCTTGTTCTCCCAATCATAAGCATAAAATGCATTCATATACAAGAAAAGATATGAGAGAAGATACAATACCTGGGCAGGAGTGCAGCAACTGGTGATATAATGCAAGTGAAATAGAACATAGGGTCTCCCATCAGCCTTTCCATAGTCCAGTAGGGATTGGATGGAGGATGGCAGACTGGGCAGGAAGCATTGTAAACCAGAGCCACAAAGAAAAACAAAATGATACTGAAGATGCAAGATGACCAATGGAGAAAAGTCTAGAACAACAACCAAAAAAAACAACAACAAAAGTATAATGATTCTTTAGATTCTGAGAAATTTGCTGTGACTTAATTAAAACTCCTTAATTTCTGGAATCAAATCCACGCACAGGAAAGAGTTTAAAGCCTGGTATATTTAAAAATTCTTATTACAAATACAACACTACAAAGCTGTTTGCAGATCACATTTTTAAATCTTTTTCATGTTTGTTTATAATGCTTGCTAAAAATAGAATGTGCTGAGGGAAAGAAGCAACCATCTTATGTTTTTGAAAGGTGGCACTAAGAGAAGAATTATGTATATGCCAGCAAATTTCTGTGTAGGCTGTGGGTACCTTACCCAAGTCTTGGTTTCAATAGCCAAATGCAGGATGATGGTAAAAAGAGCTATTGTGGTGATGGGAGTTCCCCAGGAGAAGATGTCCACCTCTGAATCATAGTAAGTCTGTAAGGAAGGAGACAGAATTTAGCCCAAGCTGTGTTGCCAGTTCTCCTTCAAATGCTTAAAATAGAGTGGCTTAAACCAAACACTTACAAAATAGGGGATGAAGAAGCAAACCAGGCTTTGATACATAGCATCAATCATGTTCATCCAAAACATGTGTGGTTGGTACTCCTATGTCATTAAAAAAAAATAAATTAAGAAAATCAGATCATAATGAAAATGCTGTATGCTAGCATAGGTATTTTGAGGGGCAAATTTCAAGGGCAGTTTTAAGGGCTCGGGCAAATAGCTACATAACTTTGCCAATCAGTTAGGTGCCCTGGGGGATGACGCATGAACAGTCTACCTGTGAAGTTTAAGAACATGAGTAAATAGGTTCTACATCACATATGCACAAGCACAGGGTTTTTATTGGCAGAAAATGCACACATACTTAGAGAACATCCACAACAATGATCTTTAGTGGTAATTCATGCAACGATGTATGTCATGTTATAAATATGTATATAAACCATATATATATATATACATATCTCTAAGTGTGTGCATAAAATTGCTTGCTAAAACCAATATTAAACTAACATTTTGATTTAAAGAAACAAACAATTTCAGGGGTATGGATGGCCATATAAGGGACCCGGATATAAGGAACAGTAGTTTATAAATGGCAACATGTTTATTTAATTTTGGGATATAGTCTACATCTCCAATGACTGGGTTCATCAGGTCTTCTGCCCTTTGTGGAGAATATCACTGCAGCCTAAAAATGGGAATTGAAGGATGCTTAGAAAGAATTATGGTGTTACTCGGCCTGCTGAACTAACATGGTTAATTACTGCATCAGGTTGCTCAGAAGGATTGTAGAATCTCCACTGTTGGAGACATTCAAAACTGGACTGGTTACTGAACCTGAGAAACCTCATCTAGGTTTGAAGCTGTTTTGACCAGAGGTCTGGATCAGATGACCTYCAGAGCCATCTAAATTATTCTATAATTCTATAGGCCCTGAATCTCTTTTTGAAAGAGATCCTACCTGAAACAGGATTTTAAAGTTTTTAGAATGCCTTTTTAGGTAACTATAAAGAAAATATGATCAATAGATTTCAAAAAAACCTTAGAATGGTCTCTGGGCTTGTCTATGAGAAATAATTGTACTGTGAACCTGAGAGACTTCTCAGTTTGCCAGCTGAAGACAGGCAGACACAACCTCCCAACAAGCCTTAAGCTATTACAAGATTTCTATCACCCTAAAAATGTGCAAGAAAGAAAGGTATTAATATTACAAATCTTTCAAGTGTGATGCACTGGAACAGAAGAAATGTAGAAAACAGAAAAGAAACAGATGAAAAAGACAGAATTTGAACTAATGGACTAATATAAGTTACACTAAAATTCTCCTTTCATCTTTCCCAGAGAGTATCTAGCAATGCCATTACATGTGTGGGGTACCAAATACAGGTGTACAGTTTGAGGCAAAAAGCACTCGCTGTCTCCTCTCAGAGGGCACAATGTAAGACACTTTGAGAAAGCTTTTGCCTTGGAAGCAACATCTCCACATGGATAGTTTTGCCAAGCAGCAAGATTTTCCCAGAGTACACTGTACCTGTAATCACCAGGAATGGTTTGGCTCAAATCCCTCCTGCAATTCCTTCTGTTTTCATTGTACAATTCAAGCACATGGGGACAAGGTGTTTTCAGCTGAATCTGTCATCTGTGTCTACCTCCCTCAGAGACTAAGTCTATCGACTGTGCTTACTCCCAAATCCATCTTTCTCTT
This sequence comes from Amblyornis subalaris, assembly GCA_018881555.1. Lineage (NCBI taxonomy): Eukaryota > Metazoa > Chordata > Aves > Passeriformes > Ptilonorhynchidae > Amblyornis > Amblyornis subalaris. The sequence goes on from JACAXG010000033.1 coordinate 3,098,304, forward strand.
CTGACTTTTTGTAGTGGGCTGGGGTCTGAAGTTTTGAGCAAGTACTGTGAGGTTATTCTCCGAAAGCCTGCACTAGCCTATAAGGTGCAATCTGTTTTATTTTTGTGGTTATTTGTGAGCCTGGACGATGAAGGAGGTGTTCAGTTTAGGTTGAATTAAATAATCTAGCCTTCTCTCCTGTCACATATTAAAAATATAACCRGTTGGGGTTTTGTTTGTTTGTCTTTTGTTTAGGTGTTTTGTTTGGCATTTTGACTCAGATAAGACATATCACAAAATAATAATAATACTGACTTCTCAGACTGTATTTATCAGTTATCTACCCTTTGGGAGCAGGGTTGGTTTTCAGTTGAAACTAAAGATGTTCAGGAAAGAAATTACAATAGGCAAGAAGTTTTTACCTCCATATTCTGTCCGCTTTTATAAAGTTGAGGTACAGCAATTAACACTTCAGCTGGCACGTCCTTGTCCAGCACACCAGTTATCAGTTGTGGAAGAGAAGAGAAGAATAAATTAAAGAAGATGAGATACCACTGATCAATCATTGATGAGCCAGAGAACCCGCAGTAGAACTGGTACCAGAAGAGAAGGGCCACAAACATCTGTAACAGAATGAGCAATGCTGTAAACATAACAAGATAAGGAGCATCATCATTCCATTGTGTTCTGAAACCATTCTGAGTCCAGTTCTGCAACGACTTATCTATGAATGCTAAACATGTGAGCAACCCTTCTGAGGATATCTAGTTTTTAACTCACTTCCTGATGCCCGGACCACTTGGCTAAGCTGCAAACATCTGGCACACCTGCAAGTCTTTGTGCTGCTGGAACCTCAGATCTCAGGCATCACACAAAATTAACTTCCAGTTCAAGTGAAAAACTGAGGTGCAATTTAACTAACTGTAAAAAGCTCTCCCAACCACCACTGACCTCAAAGTATATGAGTACTGATGTCACAGCACTTACACGACTATTGTAAGAACAAGCATTTTCACAATAATATCCTCTGCTGGCTGGAGATGTTTTGGGAGACTTTTCTGATCTACAACAGATAAATGCAGAGCTTTTTTGCAAGACCAACACGAGACCAGCAGCAGTAAGGAAGGTGAAACTGTAAGGTCTAGAAAAGTTGTCTTAATTATTCTATTTTTGTGCTTTGACATTCAGCAAATTAGCAGTGCTGTAAAGATTCCTCAGTCTCCCTTACTCTTCAGCTCTATAAAGAAATCAGCTGCAGAGGGATTGTTCATGTACTTGGGCTGGAGTCACCCAAAAAGGAATAAACCACACAACTCGTTTCTTCTACACTCTCTTCAGCATGGAGAATCCAGAGGGCTCAGGAAAGGTGCTGATTTCACCTGGTGATGAAGGATTTGAGGCCTAGAAAAAGATGGGAAGCTTCCTAGGGAAGGAAATAAATTCCCAGGCTTGGTTCTCCTAAAACTACAATTTTAATTATTCTTTGTGAAGTGATTAACACTAAACCAGAAAACTGTTGGAAACTGTTGAGTGTTTTCCTCATTTTAACAATGAAGATGGGAAATGACATGACGTCTCCTTTCACTTCCTCTTCTTTTTGTATTCTGTTCTCAAAAAGCTTTCAGCCAGATGGAGAATGTTAACCGTTCATGAATTTTAGATATACAGAGGAAAATACAGATCTGCTCTATATGTATGCCCAAATGTGGTTGAAATTCAAACACAGGAGGAAAAAAAGGCTATGGTGTGCTTAGTCAGTGAAAGCTGCTGTAAGGAGAGTGAACCTATCTTGTGAAGGGGAATTGCCACAGAGTAAGAGATCAGTCCTGCAGTACACAAATATATATATGTGTGTATATATATATAGTAGATATTTGCTCAGGCAATGTTTGCATACTACATTGAAGTGGCTTGTATATCAGCAGCAACATACACCCATACTATGAATTAACCTATTAAAAGTTAAATGGTAGCATTTTCTTAAGAATCACCTCTAGAAATGTTTCTGTAAATGTATTTCAAGAAAAATATCTTCCTCTAGCCCAAACAAGACTGAGTTACCAAAGCCTACCCTCTTCAGTACAGTTGTCTGGGACACAGCAATTTCATTCCAAAACTGAACGTATTTTAAAAATTATTTCCTTTCTACACCCAAAACCAAACAAAATTTCTTGAGCAATTTCTCAAAAAGAAATTGCAATAAATATGTGAATTTAAATACTTCTCTCTCACTCATTTAAAATAAAACAAAATGCAGCTAATCCTGGACCTATGAATTTTTCTCTCTAGAGCCTTGCTAAAAGTAACCTGTCTTGGGAACAGTTTGGTTCTGACAAAAATGAGTACTTCGATGAAAATACAGTCAGCTGAAAATCTTCCTACCACCTCTACTATGGGTCTCAGTAACGCTGTTGAAGAAAGCTATACAAATAAATGAAATTTCAGTAACCAAGTTTACATCAGATTTTTTCCCCTGAAATTTTATTTTGTATTAAACAAGTGTTTAATTTTATTTCAAATTTAATGTTCTCTCTTGCCTCTGTGCATTACCCTCCCGAAAAAGACAAACCAAATTTACATAAAGATGTTAAATAAAGGGGTTTCCTTTCTTTTCCTGCCAGAAAAGACTGTTTTATGAATGTGGTCCCAGACAGAATTTCTCAGKGAATGAAGGATATGTCAAAAAATGTTCAGTGCTGTCTTACAGAGATAACATATGAAGGGGAAGAAGATGTGCATGTTTGTGCAGGTAAAATTTTGTTTACGTGAAATCCCTTTTTTGTCAAGCTCAGACATTTCCAGTCATGCTATGTTTTAGTTCATATTTTACTTGTATTTTTATTATCTCCACTAAGCCAAACATCTTGTTGGGTAAGTCATTTAAGTTTCCAAATGGCTTTTGCAGCAATGTCGAGTTTAAACTTTAAATTAGATAGGTTCTAGTAGAGAACGGAAAATTTCACAGTATGAGCAAATGGGGAAAAAACACTTGAGAAAACAGGAAAATTGCAGAACATTTTCAGTGTAGCTATCTTGACTCTCTGTGGACAATCATCCAGAATAGTCTCCTTGCAAAATGATCAGGTGCTCCTATCTTTCCTTTTTTAACAATTTTTCCTTAAGGGCAGGCACTATGTCAGACATATTCATGTCTATATGCTGGATACCCAACTACAGTTTTAGAGTCAGAAGCAACAAGAATTTCTCAGAAAGCTCTGAAGGCTGCCACAACAGAGCCAACACAAAGAGATTTCTTCAGTTATTTTCTGGCCTTGCGGCAGTAGCTTCTGAAAATGTCTTACTAAAAATGGCATGAGAAATAATACTTGTGATCAAGGGCAGTTGTATCAAAGAAAATGGAAGATTTTACCAAAGCGGAACGAAAGTGTTGATGTATAAACAGCATCTCTGGCTGCTGATTGCTGGAGTGTCTTATGTGCATTACTTCTGTGTTTGGTTTTTTTTTTAATTTTAATATAAGATAGCTATGCATACACCTCTTGGGAGTTCAGATTCGATACTGTCAATTGGTATCTTGGAAACATCCAGCACTGGGGGTGGGAGTACAGATGTTCAGCATCATTCAGGATCAAGCCTTAAAACTCATGGGTTTGAAGACCAGCATGTATTTCACTGCTGTACTTCAACAGGTGGCTCTCTACTCAGTGTAGCATTACTTAAATCTGCTTGCTATTTCTGACTCAAGCAGCAGCTCAGACTGCAAAGTCCCTTCTTTCTTCTGTGTCTCGAAGGGCACTTCCATGCAGTTCCTGCTCTGACCACAGAAGGTATTTTAACATGCTTGTTTTAACACAGATACGCTTTATTAATCCTTTAGCACCCTTAGGTATTCCCGTGATGTTCAAAATTTTAAGCAAATGATGGTTTTCTTCTGATAAAAACTGAGATTTAGATTAAAATTAGAAAGTGACTTTTACAAAACTGAAAGCTACTTTTTTCCTCATTCTGAGAACAAAATCCAGTCTCTGCACACAATTCATACATTGCCCTCTGGAGCAAACAGGGCTATGAGAACTCTAGCTCTCCTCTTTTTCCTGCTTCTTCATATGCCTTGCTCCCAAGGTGATTTGTAGCTGTTGCAAGTGAGCAAATCTATGTGACTGCCAGTGACTTCCACCCAGCTGGTGGTATTCTTGGTTGTCTTGTTAGGCTGTTTTCAGTCAATCATCTTTGTACTCCAAGATCAATGCAAAGGGCCTTTGTTGAGGCCAAGGAGTTGAGTTGCTGCTGGCTCAATGCCCAGTACTGGATTGAGTCCTCTTCCATACACCAGGGAGGAAACACAGACCCGTTGTCTGTTCTTTACCACCCTGTGCTTCCTTTCTAATGAACCCCTTTGATTAGTTGGGAGTAAGATAAACCACGAAAAAAACCTTTCCCAGTGTCGGTATCTGAGACACACAGAGGACTCAAATTAAGTCACTAGGAAATATATACAGCGATTCATAAACATTGATGACATACAGTTAGGAAGAGAAAACACACTCAACTGCTACTTTGGACCAATGCTGGATGGCTTTGGCATTGAAGACTCCTGTATCCAGCCAGCTAAATTCTGCAAAACTGCTCTATAAAGAAACTTTTCTTAAGCAGTGCTTGTTATTTCTGTTACCTAATTTGCACATTCAGCAGCACACTGTAGCTGTTATGGAGTGGGTCCCGTATTTCTGCAAATGGCAGCCAGCTGTCTTTCAACTCTGCAAATTTCTTTGCAGCTTATTTATAAACCATTTGAAGGCTGACCTAATGCTCACTTAGCACAAAATAAACCCTGGAAACATGTGGTGCCATAAAGCTGCCAAGTCAAACACTTACTGCATTTTTGTAGAAGAAATACAGCACCATGTTGGCGAGTCGGGAATAACACCAGTGGCCATGAACAAGCAAAAGCTTCTCCAAGTGCCGGAACCTTGGGATTGCAAAGTCGCTTGCCATCACCGCCTTTAATGAAAGAAAAGTTGGAATCATTATTGTAAAGCACCACTTTCAACACTAACAATGAATCTAGTCATCTTCTCGACTCATACAGTCAGTGGAAATTGTACTCACGAAGAATGAAATCCATGACAGTGCTTATGAAATGCAGCTATTTATTTGCTGCATGGATTTGAAATATCCATGAGCAAATCCGGCAGCTTGGCAGGACATGCAAGGCAACCCGGTCCTCACCCAAAAGAGATTACAGCCTACATTCTGGGTGGTGACAAGCAACAGCAAAAAGTGAGAGGTGGGAGAATGGCTGGCAATTGCAGTTGCATGAGCATGAAGGCTCAGGGTCTGTGTGTAAAGATCTTGGAGGCTGTAACATCTTTCTCTGTAAAATCTACAGGGTACTTAGAGGGCAAAATGAATTTCCGGAGAATAAGATAAGAAAMGCACAATTAAGTGGTTACATCATAATTATTTGACTTTAAAAGACAAAACAATAAAAATATTAGTTTTAATTACATTTGCAATCCTGCTTTATAAAATTTACTTGGCTGTCCTGAGAGATCAGTATTTTGAGGGATTTTTAAAATCGCATGTTTTCTTTAACTGTGTATGAAAAAAAATCACACTACATGAGACGCTTCTGGAATTGTGCAGACTTGTCAGATCACATTGACAAAATGAATCACAGTGTTTCTCTCTAATTCTGACTAAATTTCAGGGTACTGTACATCTAGATAAGACCTTGTGTTATCAGGGTTGTTTCACGATTTTCCTTATCACTAGGTTCACACTAAGATTTCATTTAATATTATTTTACACTTCATTTTCTATTTTGGTATCACCTTTCTTCTCGTAATTCATTTCAGCAAAAACAGGATGAAAGGTGAAAACCTCCAATGGAGCAGTATCTTCCTCACACTCCGCTGAGTATATTTTGGCTGTATTTTTAAATAACAGACATCTTTCCTTTTAAGTTTTCCTAATTCCCTTTCTTGGTAAAACATAAAAATGGCTCAGTTTTCCCAAGTAAGTGCTTGTAGAAGCTATTGAAATAAACTCTAAAACAGTATGCACGAGAAGGTGTAAGAATGCATTGCAACTTAAGCAGTAGATGTATATAAGCACTGAGACATTTTTTAGTATGTTGACACATCCTAGGATTTCTCAGGTACTGAGACACACTTGTTATAACCTCTCTGCACAGAAGTCTCATTTGTCTTGCAGACACACAACTATCTTGCAGTTTGAGGAGAACAGAGCTATGCTATGTCTGCTTCCTTGTCCTCCACCCCATCTCAGCCTATTCCAATGTCAAAACAAAACCATTAGCTTCATTTGTGCTTCTAACATAGTACTTCACAGCACACTGTGAGAAGTGTCACGATTTTTTTCTTTTTTTATTCCGTTTTTATTATAGTGAGGAATACAGCGAGAAAGATAGTGTTATCCAATTACATTTGCATGTTTACTTAGTCTCAAAATATCTCCTTGATTTTCACATTTTATTTTTTTCTTCCAGCTCCACATGCTTCCATAGAATGTGGAAAGAAAATAAATCAGACAGTATTGCTGTCTTAGACATCTAAATGCTCAACGCCTTCTGAGTACCTGCATGTGTACAATTCTGGCAGTTGTTTATAGTAAAGAGGTCTGTGTGGTTCCTTAGGACACGCAGTAAGGGAAGTGATCTATAAACATTTTCCACTCTGTTGAACTTTCATTTAGAAAAAACCAGGTAGTTTAATGAGTTAATGAGAAAATAGCTTTCAGACCYGAATACACTTCAAAAGCCAGGGGGATTTGACTACTGGTTATTGCAAGTGTATGAGCTCAACTGAAAGTGGCATAAAGGGGAGAGGAGTGAAAAAAATGCTATGAGCACTATATGTCTGCATTAGGAACAAAAGTCATCTGAATGAATACATAGATGACAAGAGCTGATAAGTTCATAAGAGATGATAAGACCCAAGGAGTTTGCAGCAGACTTTTTTGAATTGACAGCTTTGGAGGGGAGCCCACAAAACCAGCCTTCTCTGGGCTCTCTGGAGCTGGTCTGCCTGCAGAGTGGTACTGCRGAAGTTATGCAGAGCTCTTGGAAGCTGAGGAAGGCTGGGGAACAACAAAACCACTTGGCATCAGCCTAGTTCAAGAATTCCTTTTCTCCTGCTCTCTACAGCCACCAAAGTCAGACTCGTAAGGGTCTATGGCTGGGGTGCCATATGCACAATGAGTATTTGAATACTTTTATAGGAGCTTTGTTTTGAGTCTAATTTACAGCTGCTAACATGATTGGAGTACCATTCTTAATGGACTACAGCCCTGAAAACTGTCTGTTTGAAGAGCACTGATGGCCCTCCGCTGGCCCTGGAGGTTACTTTGACCGAACCCCTGGATGATTAGAAGGAGAACAAGTGGAATAGTTCTGCTAGGTCAGACTGAACCTTGTTTTCCCTAGTACCTAGCCTCCAACAATGGCCAAGAGAGGATTTGAGGATTCATACACATTGAAAAGTGTATGAGTAAATAAGAAAAATATCTACTGACTTTTCTCCAGTGTACTGTCCTAGCTTCTGCTGATCTGCAGTGAGAAAATGCATAAAGTTGATACTCAAGTTCATAGCTCACTTAAATTTTTGCTTCATAAGTTTGTGTGCTGACCCAAATAAAGTATAGCATTCATGAAAACCCATGGAATAAAATTCTATAGCCAACTTGTGCACTGTGTGAAGGATGCCTCTCTTCCCTTTCAAGCAAAATATCCAGCCAATGTTGCAAAAAATCCAATGTGGGTCAGAGAACCACCCACTGGTAACTAAGTTAAGGAGCATGCTCATCTGCTCAGGTCCTCAGGATGGAAACACTTCCCACTTTCTCTGTAGAGCTATTTGACATATACTCATCTACTCTGTTTTCTCATGCCATCAGCCTGCCCAAATACAAGGTAGGTTGTGGAAACGACAGATCCTCCTCATTCTGTGTGTCTTACTGCCATGTCTGGTGCTAGCACAGCAACAGAACTGCACTAGGAGTAGAGGAGGTTGAGATAATACATCCTATATGTATACATCCTCTCTTCTGGAGATGAGAGAAGTGCCTCTTATACRGTGGTAAATGCAGTAATCACGGGCAGACCACATCCAGAAGACTACAAGGCAAGTCCCCTCATCCTGCTATTTCCAGTAACTGGAAACGTGGACGAAAACAAGACTTGGTATAAGGTGTAGGGAGCAGTGGTTTGGCAAAGGGCTGCAAYTTCCACTTTCATTACTGTTTTGCTGTCTGAATAGGCTGAGTGAGTGAGATATGTCAGTGGCTGTGCTAAGGGTCACCACCACACCATGCAAATAAGCTGCATCAGTTGTATTGGCTTGTGCAGCCACTCCATAGAAGAAGTGTAACCAAGCAATACAGGAGAGAGGAGAATAAAAGCCAGAATAAGATGAACCTCTATTTCCTAAATAGGTTAGCTCTATAGCTTAGCTTTTTTTTCTCTTTTAAACCAGTATTTAGCTGAGAAGGTAGCGTGTCTGTAAACTCATCACAGATGTCAGAACAAGTGCGAGCTCAAACTCAAGCTGAAAGCACCCTTATGATACACAACTGGCACTACTCAGCACAAGTTGCTGCTTTTCCTTTATTTGCGCTGACTATCCAGAGGCAGTCTGATCAATCTGACCTATAGGAAGTGACTGTTTCACTCCATCATGGGAGTGCTTTCCACTGGATGAACAACATTACCTGCATGCCTTCTTGACCAGAGATCCCCACACCAACATCTGCCACTTGGATCATGCTGACATCATTAGCACCATCACCTAAAGATGACAAAATACAGTTTTGTTGTCACTAGTAGACCAAGAACAGTTAGTARCAACAAAGCAAAGGAAAAACAGTTGTTATTGAGTGTTGGTTGAGTACAGTAAGAGAGACACGTACTAGGTGTTGGGTAGGYATAGTAAGGGAGATGTGTATAGGAAGGGATACATCTTTAGAATATAAGGTTCAAAGCTTGGCAAAGTTTCCAAGACATTCTAATCTTCGTAGACCTTTTTATCACAGGTAAGTAAAAATAAAACAAATCCATCTCTTTTTAGTAATACCTAAAATTCAAGTATCATGCCTGAACCGCATCAACAGTAAAACAGTGGAAGGCTGGGAATGAGCTTCCCAATATTCTGCTTCCTGATTAACAGTCTGCCTGCAATCAYGGATGGCTAAGAATTAAATGTGCAAGGAGGCCTAAAGCCAATGTGAATGTCTACACTGTAAAAATACCAAAAAAGTTTTAAAAAATAGATGAATGAAAGAAAAAGTCAAGAGAGTGGGGTTGACCGGTCTGACRTATTTAATACATCCAAGACTGGTAGATTTACTTGAAATGGTTGCAGAACCACCACCCCTTGCTCTACTTCCAGTCATGATACCACAAGTGATAGGTGCCATAGACAGGATACCAGAATGAGACACGTATCTACTTCTTAACCTCTTAAATTTCCAGCCAGTGTGCTAGTGGAAAATGAAACCACATTAGCTGATGACAAGACACTTGGTTTTAAACTTCATTGGCTGAGGAACACATCACATCTCAGCCCAGTTTCCCTGCTATTGGCACACATAAGAGTGGTATCTGCTCACCTGACAAAGCTGATGTCTTTGTGGCTGTGTGACAAAACCCCAAGTGAGTTCATGTTGGTTAAAAGGGAGGATGCATGCAGCTAGGTTTTAAGCCAGAGCGTGAGCTTGAGCTCAAGTCATAGGCTCAAGATGCTCAGAAAGAATGAAAATACAAGCTGCCCAGTCTCCACTACTGTTTTTCAGCATTCTGGGTAATTCAAGTTAACGAGCCAGACGTTTTTTGCAACATATGCAAATAATTATGTCCACAGTCAATCAGCCAAAGATATAAATTCAGTAGGAGGGAGGCGTATTTGAGCTAGATATAATATAATGAGCATGAAGATTATGATAATCAGCACACATTTGGTGATGTTGAAGTCATACAAGTCTGGCAATTATTATACGTACTTAGGGTTTCTCATGGGCAGGCCCCACCCACATGTGTTCCAGCTATAATTAACCAATACAGGTAGATGAAAGCAAGTGCATTTGGGACAATATATGCTGCAATCATATCTTCTAATGAAACATGAGCCTAAACTTGAGATAGGGAAAGAAGAGCTGGTTGTCTTGTGTAAAAATCATGGAAACATGGAAGATCCTGTCAAATTTAAGTCAGACTTACGGCCAAAGTCTCCCCTTCACCAACTGAGTGATTAGGTGGGAAGAAGTGTTAAGTGTTGGCATGATGCCAGTTGTAAATCCACTCTCTAGGATGACATGACCAAGTCATACCCTGTGCTGTATGGCTGACTTGTGCTGAAAAACAYAGAGCCTTGAGTTTAAGTGTGATCGGATGAAACAGCACTGAGTGCATTTTTTTTCTGTGTAATACAGTGATTGCAAAATGGTGTTTTGCACAGCATCAGATAACCCAGTTCTTCCCAGCTGTGTTCAGACATGTCAAAACCTCATTGCGTATCCGGGTCCTGATTACATAACTTCTGTAGGAAGAAATCCCAAGTACTACTCCACAGTTCTATCTTGGTTTTCAGAATATTTTAGAAAAAATATGTTAGAGTTGTCCAACACATTTTCAGACAAAACTGGAAGGCTGTTTCAGTTGTGAGGCAGCTGGAAGGGTCCTATTGCAAGTCAAAAATATCAAAACTTTCAAGACACAGTATTACATCAAGGCAGGCTAGTTTAAACTGAGGTATTTACCTATTGCCAAGGTCATTGCTTTGAGTTTGTCTCTGACTAGTTTCACTACCATGCTCTTTTGAAGTGGGGTAGAGCGACAACACAGTACTGAACGGCATTGCTTGGCTAGTGCAAGGAATTTATCTTCTAGTGTAGGTTCCAGGGCATAAGCTAGAGTCCTTCCATCAATCACTAGGCCCAAGCTGGAAAGCACAGAGGAAGAGGGTGGATAGAGAGGGGTGAACCCAACAGTTATGTTTCCAGTAGCTTCATCAGTTGTGTTGTTTGAAAATTTAGACTCTACACATTGCAGACACTGTTCCAGTAAGACAGCACATGTCTCCTGAAAAAAAATTCAAAACAGAAATGCTTGAGAGAAAAGAACATGTATTCAAAGGCTTCTGTTTGCTGTATGTTTAGGCATAACAAATGTGGGGAATGTGTTATATTTGCTACACTGATAAAGTTTGAATTTCTAATAATCTTCCTTTTTATTTGTTCTAAACACACAATTCTTGCAGAAGGCATGACAACAATAAAGACTAGAAAGGCCTAAAATCTAATTCTTCTTAAACGTGCACTTTTGCATGCTAAATTAATTTCTTTTAGCTCCTTCTCAGAATAACAGTGCTGGGAAATGATATATAATTGGTACCAAGTTAAGTGTGGTGATGAGCACCATTATGGTGATGAACACCATGTATACGCCCACAACTCAGATCAAAGAGTTCTGCATTGTTAATGGCCAATTAAAGGTTATTTAAGCTGAATTCTCTCTCTTAGCCATACTCAACTAAAAGATGTTATTGAGAATATATGAACATTTAAAAGAAATGCTATTGGTCTTACAGCAAAGTATGACTAAAAAGAAAAGCCATGGAAAATCAATTTGCCAGTTCAGTTGATACACTCAGGAACAGAAAATGCTGTTATCTTTTCTTTCTTTCTGAAAGAAATTGGAGCTGGATRCTGATGGCCTACCTCTCCTCTGCTGATCTGAAGTCCCATTTTATCACCTCATTAAAGGACTACAGCACTATCAGTCTGGTTCCTTGTATGTTAGACCATGTCAGTAAACTCTCTGTGACTGCTTGCAACAAGTTGAGCACAGGAAAGATCAGTAATTCAGAAGGATTAGAAAAGGTCTGTTAGGAAGCAAGACATTACTGTAGATGTGGTTTTCTGCCTCTCAGTGTTAGCATCGAAATTTAAGTATTGCTTCTATCTCCAGAGAAAAAGCCACCTGAGAAAACATGAATGACTGAGTTATCTAAATACTACATTTCAGTGGCATAAAATAAAGCACAAGTTCTCAATAGGTTATCAATTGCTTTCTTTCTCAACATGTATTTARTAACAGGTTGCTTTTTAGACCCATTAGTGCCAATAAACAGAACTAGGGATATTTTGAGAATGCATACCAAAGAAAGTAATTTATGCTGCTATGGCATATTTTCATTCATGGTGTTCACTATACACAGTTACACGTCTTCGCTAAGTTTATAATACATGACACTATGGTTTAGAAGCATGATTTGCTGAAAAGTATTCAAAGMCATGTCCTACCTGAATATTATAGACGAAGCAGGAAAAGAAGAAAACAAAAAAAAGAGGAAAAGGAAAAAAGCCATCAAACTTTTAATTGTACAAGTCGAAAATTAAGCAAAACTAGTTCATTAGTAAAATTGTGTATCGSATCTGCTTACTGGTGATTCAGCATTCAAAGTGATGATTTCTTCATCGTGGTCTAGTAGCTTGCAGGCATATGCAATATTAACAGCTGTTTCTTGCTTGTCTCCAGTAAGAACCCAAATCTGCAACCCGGCTTTGCGCAAGTTTGCAATGGTTTCTGGAACACCATCCTGCAAACGGTCCTCAATGCCAGTTGCACCTAGGCACATAAGAAACGCAAAATATTCCATACTAAATGAACACTTAGCRTTCTCTTAAAACTTTAAGATTAGATTAAAAAAAMCCCAAAAAAACAAACAGCAGACACTTTTACTAGGAAACAGCTAAACTAGAAATGGTTGCAAGATTTGGGCAGCTTTTTGGGGGTATTGAGGAGAAAGAGAGGAAAGTYGCTGTGGTAAACATTTGCATCAACAATCAACAACAAATCCAGAATTCAAAATTTCAAAAGCAACCTGATACCACTCCTAGTCCCAGAGGTTCACAAGGCTTATTGTCTCTATGCTCTGTAGCYGCATCATTTCTTCTGAATGTTGCTAGACAAAGTACTGGTTCTTGGACATCATTTCAGTTCTTAAGGGTCTTAACTGCCTTTTCTCAATGAGTGGGTCACTAGAAATTTCTCTTTTGAAGGGGAATGACAGCAGGACTGCAGCTTGGCAATAGCAGATTAGGCTGCAGACATAAATCTCTTCCTGCCTTGTTGCTGCTCTTTGCTCTTGCAGAAAGACCAAATGAGATACAGCAGAGAATAAATCATAAATCTGTTGACCATGATGTGAGAGTAAAATGAGTCTTTTTCATGCTTTCAATGTATCTCTCTACCTGTTTATAAGAGACTGGGTATCTCTTTTATGCTTATATAAATCAATTGACAGAGACAAGGTTTTCATATATATGAAAAGTGGCAAAAAAACCACTCAGGACCAAGCACAGTGTCACCACTGGTGCATCAGTGCTCCACTGAGTGTCAGAGAGACTTCAATGTGAGGAAATGCATGCCCTGCTACTAGTGAATCAGGAGGTGACAGACATGCAAGTTACCTGGAACAATAGGAAAAACAAAATAAACTTTTCTCAGCTAATTATTCCTCCTAGGGTTGTTCCTTGAAAAAAAAGAACAATTAACAACAGAAGTCCACTTAAGTCTGAGCACCAGTCATTTACATGAAAACACATTCTTAGGGCAATGTTGGGAAAGCTATTACTATCCACAGAAAGAAAAATATATTCAAAACTAAATTTTTGTTCCCAGAACCTAATGATGACTGATCAGTGCAAGATACAAACTACAGTGTGAGGTTCTTGGGGAATGACTGAACCGGTAGTTTACTACTGGATAGAGCTGACTTATTTGTCTGGCAGCTCAATTTCACTTTTTTTTTTTTTCTTTTTTTTTTCATCTCGGTGTGCAGCCAGAGCCAACAGGTGGGATCCCATGCTGGGATTTTGATTACTGTGGTCCAAATTAGGCAACTCATGCCCCTCTTTAAGTCAGGGGAGAGAACCAGATACTTCAAGGGCATGATTCATCTAATCCTAAAGCAGATATCCAAGTCAGACCAAATGAACTGCACTTTTTTATCTCTCCATTGGTTATATGTGGAGCCTTAGAGATGTTGTAGGTACATTAAAAGTTGGGTGAGGTGGATCTGTTTCTCAGAGACAGGCACACTGGCAATTAGTGAAGGCTGTTTTCTCCAACAGTGTTATGGCTGTCCCAGTTTCTCTGCCAGAGAAAGCAGTTGGATGCATGGAGTAATAGTGTATATATACACATTTTAGAATCTCTGCTTTCAACATCTCAACTCAAAAGAGTATGACTTAGCTCTTGCAATACTTTTTGCATACACTGATTTTAACGGCAAACCTGTGCCTCAGAATACACAGGCCCTGAGTGCATGGGCTGAACCTGATGTATATGAAAGTTGATGTCTCTCACAAATGCAGTTTATGAGCTTTGCTTTATGCGTATCTCTGGTGCCCCTGGAGTCATGGAAGTCTCTGACATGTTGAAGTGGCACTGAGCTAATGAAATTCTGTAGACAGCTTGGGCCAAGTCCTCTTCTTTAGAGCAGCAGTTCCCGTTTACGATATCATGTCAAATTCATCAGTGGTATTGCTCCACTCATCTCACTAGTGATAAAATGATGGCAGAAGCAAGGAAAACAGGGTATGCCTTTTATGTTAATTATATCCCATTCCTTTGTGGTGCTGCATATGACAGCCATGATAAAGTCCCACGGAAGCCAATTTCTGTACTGTCAGAAACAATTTAAGGGAAAGAACAGATTTCATAGCCAAGCTTTCAGAATTTTTATCACATTTTAATTTCATGTCCAGCTCTCATTTCATTACCTAGCAGATGCAGATTCTTTTCTATCCGCAGTGCTGATTGAAACAGAAGTTCTTCACGATTTTCAATAGAGGATTCTGCTTCTAAATGAGTTTTTAACCAACAGCCATACTCTTCCTTGCTGAGAACCTATTACAAAGAGTATGTGAGGGCACAGTCAATATGATGCAAAAGCATTCATACTTTACTGAATAAAATGAAAAAGAAGTTATGAATCAAGAACAATAAAATAATAAATGCCTTCAGTAATCTTTGTCAAGACTCTCCTTAAAAGCAAACTAAAAGCCTGCATTTACTTACTCTTTTTGCAATACAGAGGGTCCGCAGCCCATCTACAGCATAAAGATTAAGGTAATTCTGGGTTTTGCTTCTGATTTTTTTTTGATGTTTGCCCCGAGGGTCATCTGGATAAGAATAAAAAAAAAAATTACTCATTGAAAAATAACAGCAGCTGAATGGCCTCAGAGAATAAAAACTTGTATACAGTACTCACTGTACCAGCACTTTATAACTGATACTTGTAAAGAGCTGTTGATGTTTCCTGGGAAACTCAAGTAAAACATCCCATTTAAAAAAAAAAAAAGTCTTTTTATTCTCTTTTCTGTCTTCCCTCTTCAAAAAAGTCACTGTGAATGTACGTGAGAAAGACCTTCTTCTTTTTTTACTCCTTAAGTATTTATTTTGCCTGAATATTTTGAGAAATCATGATAATCTTCACAGCAAACAACACTGTCAGAAATAGAAGTATGATTTCAAATACACTACTAGCAAATGCTTTTCCGCTTCCCCACAGCTCATCATGTGCAGAAAAATGACACTTAAAAATAGCACTTAGTTTTCCACCAAGGTTAATATCTCGAAAGAAGTGGAAACAGTGCTCTGTTTTGTATATCTAAGTGCATGAAGGTCCATAGTCTGTTAGTACTGTATGATACTTCCTATCAGCCTGAATCAATGCAAGAAGTTCTGGGTATGACTGTGATTTCATGTAGAAGAGAACTTGCACTTGCAGGCCTCACAGCTAGCTTCTACCATGGATGTACCAGCAAAACTTCTGCTTAGCTTTACCCTTCACTTAAAGCCATGTATAACTACTCAAAACAAGGACTGAACATCTGTTTCTTTTCTCTTTTTACTGGAATTGGTGCAATGTGCTCATTCTCTGATCAACATCATCATGAAAAGATCTCTTCAAAAATTAAAAACAGGTGATAATGCATCTTTTTATCATACAGGATCAAGACAAGTTCATTAAAAAGGTACCATAGTAGTAATCTTAAATAATATGAATCGCAAGGTTATCACTAAAGTAAATGTACAAGACGGTAAATTTTTAGGTTGGAACCATTGAGTGAGAATGACCGGTACCTTCTGGCAGATTTTCCTATTCCCTGATGTGATACACTGTTTTTTACTAAAGTCTGAATATTTGGGGCGATGTAGAATCATTTCAGAATGTAATTCTGTAATTGGAGCTGTTCCTTAATGCAATATTTGTGTTACTTGTACTTGCACAGTAACCAGTCACAGTGAGGTGACCACTCTCACCAGAATTCTGAGCACCTGAGGAGACCTACTTTATATTCAGTTCAGCACTGAATGTGCTCACCTGTCATACTGAGAGCCTACAGGCACTACACCATTATATTAAGCACTTAATATGGGTATACAAATTAGATGACATAAGTATCTGTATTACTGTTTATACTTTTTGGTGCCCATTTACCCAGTGTGCATTCATACTGAATTTGATCTTGCTATATCTGTGCCTGCATACATATATCTGAGTGTCAATAAAGTTACATAGCATTCAGCATTTTCATATTTATACAGCAGCAGAGTGTGTAATTGGGCATTCAGATGCTTCAGCACAAACACATATACGTATCAATTTTGCAGAAATAAGGAACTGGGAGCTTGGAATCACAGTATTCTGGGTTTTGTTCCATTTATTTCAACCGTGTATCAGAATATTTTATATATTATACATATATCAATGTATACCTATTTCCTCACCTTTAAAGACTTTCCTRTCTTCTCTAGGTCTGTAAAGATGGGAGTATATCTACTCAGTTGTTCCTAAGGGACTCTGTGAAGAATTTGGTATTTCCTGCACACCTTCATTTCAGTTCCATCTCTGATTAAGGTCATGCGGTGAATACTTGTAGGAATATTCTCATGGGCCTGTCCATCTACGTATTAATGCTACCTATGCTATCACTGTTGATTTTCTCAAAGGAACAATACAGATATATTATTGCAGAAGAACATCCCTACAAGTATTATTTGTGACTGGAAAGCCCTTTCTCACACTATAGATGGAAATAAGCATATAAGGAACTGGCAGCCTAACACAGTTTCATTTAGCTACTTTTCTATTAGTGCATTATAATCTTTTTGGCACACTTGACTTTGCTGTGTAATATAAGAAATTTTTTTTTCTGGGAGAAGTACTGCACCAAACCTTCTTTGAGGCTTCTTGTATTAGTGAGTCATCTTTTTTAACTTTAGAACAATAAAGCAGGCAAGCATTCTTCCTAATTTATTGTGATACATTAACATTTTAGAGAAAAATGCCATATTTTTTGCATATCCCACATGAAATTATCTTATTGGAGTGGCTATTTCAGTGGCTCACTGACTTCAAATGATACCAACTTCAGTAGATGCTTAAACACATCAAAGGTTTTTTCTATCCCTTTAACGTTAAGTGGTGTTAATTACTTCAGATCTGTCTGAATACCATGGGTGCTAATGCAGTGATAATAATGTCAAACGCTTATACCTCCTTCAATGAACAAAGACAGCAACTCTCTACAAGTAGAGATGTGCACACTATTTTATGTGCGAATTCTCAGTTTTAGCATCTCTCTCCTCCACCAGCATACCAATGACAGCTAAATCCTCTTCTAGCTGTTCATGTGCCTCATCCTGAGATTTATCTTGTGCTCAGAAGTTAGAGCTGGGGGAAGGAATCTGTTGCAGACAAAACCCAGTTGTGGAGATTCTTTTTAGCTTCTTAGTGTCTGCACTGAGCAGTGTGACCACATGCACCACGTCAGTGAAAAACAGCAAGGAGGTCTTATCCACAAGAATGATAGAGAGCTAGTGGCCTTCTGCTTCTTCATTTCCTTCCACAATCTCGAGCTGCAGAAAGCCAGTGCAGTCATTGTTTTCTCAATGACTTATGTTCACAGTTCCTGTGCGAGCTGGGTATTGGCTCAAACAGTAACTTTCTTATTTATGAACACGGTGACTGCTGAGAAAAAGTAAAAACAATACACTCCTGGGAATCATTTCAAGGCTTTTGGAAATATCTGTTTGCTATCAGAATACATCAGGTTCCACAGTTGTAACTAGATATACAGGCAGAGCAAATGGAGTCAATTCATAAACTTTTCAAGTTTTGAAGCTCATGGCAATTTATACTTTTCTATAAGACACAAAGGAAGCTGAAACATAATACTTCTGCTTCTGATTTTAGGCTCTTCCTCATGTCATCTTCTAAAATACTCCTTTGTAGTGGTGCAGGATTTCACTGCTCACTCAGTGAAAACTAATCACTCCCCAGGCTCAACAGCCAGCAGGCCCTGTTACTATGGTAACTTGTCCTGCCCTCCCTATTCTTTAAATATTCATTTCCCCTCATTAACATGTATTGTTTCCGGAAGGTTCGACTCTGTTCGATGCCCCACTGGTTCCCTCCTGAAGTCCCTCCTTTGTATTATTCCCATTGGTTGATGCTCTATGTCCCCGCCTTGTCTCCTCCCCTTAACCCTCAGAGTATTGGTCACTGTTGCTCTCTCTGCCCCCATTCAGTGGGGAATAAAACCCTGTGTAACCCTGCTCCTGGCGCTCTTTGTCCCTGAACCCTTCACCTAATAAATTCTTTGCATGGAACTCATACAGAGAGTCCCCTCTCGGCTTCTTTATCTCCGCCCGCGTTTTGGAACAACAGCCCTGGAAGGCCCCCTCGGGTGAGGAACCTGTCCCTACAGCGTGTGGGAGTGTGCRAGCCGCCCTYGGTAGACGCCGCAGCTCCGGTGTGGGACACAGCAGCTATCCTTCGGGCTTTCATTGAGGGGCAGCGTGCGATTCTACAGTTGGCGCCCGGAACAGGGACCGGGTGGCTCCTTTGGAGAGTGCCCGGTTTCTTACAGCGGCTTTCAAACACCGAGAGCATGTGCTTCGGTGCAGCCATTTCCCTCCTGCAGTAGCACGCTGCGTTTTAGCAGTGGTGCTTCAGGGGGGCCATCAGCATTCTCGGCTGAATCGGCAGAGGACTCCGGCAGCGGTTTTCTGTTCCCGCGGCACATATTGCGGTGAGTATCTTGTGTGTGTAGTCCCCGAGGKGGTTTCTTTTAAGTTTTCCCTTCTGCCGCTGTTGGGGGTGAAGGAAAGGCGCTGCATTTGGTTTAATAATGGGAAATAAACTCTCGCAGTGCCATTGGGAGGTTTATATCCAAGTTGGGGAATCCCTGAAGGTGGGTGGGATAAAGTTTTCAAAAAGTTTGTTAAAAAGGTTTATTTGGTGGGTCTTCCTATATTTCCCCCGGGTGTCCCCTGAGCAGGCAAAAACTTTACAGTTTTGGGACGCTGTCGGTTTCAAATTAACTGCTCTGGGGCAGGCAGGGGACACCTCCGTGAGTGAATTTTTCCCTTTGTTTTATTTAATTTATGGGGTTTTTAGTAAAGAAGGGGAAAATAAGAGGAAGACCCAGGCGCCGGACTTGACTCCGGTGCCTCCCCAGGTTCCAAAAGTTGTCGGTTCTTCCCCTCTCCCTTGTTCCTCCCCCCGTCTCCCTAACCCTCATTCCCTGCCACTGGAGAGACTTGAAGGTGCAGAAAGCCGACAGGCTCAAGGTTGCTGCCGTCTCCCTGGCACCCCAGGCTCTCCCCAGCTCCCCTGCCGGGAGGGGACTGATCACTCCCTCTCGGACCTTTCCTCTGCCCATTTTCCCACTCCCACTCTCTTAGTTAAGTCTCCCCAAGTTCCGCGTGGGGATGAGCAGCCACAAAATGGCAGATGCCACGTGGCTCCCTCTCCCCTTCCCTTGGTTCCTTTAGCTAGTGGCTTTGCACAAAATGGTGGATGCCACGTGGTGGTCTCTCCTTCTGCCCCTTCTCCTTTCCATGATCCCTCATCCCTGAACCCTTGCATAACGACCTCGGGCCCCTACTTCGCGTCGGGCCCCTCCCCGATGACGTCGGTGGGCATGCCAACCTTGATGGGTGTTCCGGTGGCAGGTCCCTCCCCTTTTGTCGGGACCTCCCCTGCCTGCGGCCCTCCTCCATATGCCACATCCTCTCCCTGTAGCCACTCCCACCAGGCCTCACTTCCTGGTTCCCACAGGCCTACATCTGGTCTGGTCGAGAATAGCCCGCCTCATACTGAGGCATCGGCCGCCCCGCCTTCATCGCACCCATCCAGTACAGCTGGACGGGGATCAATCCGCAATGGGTGGACTTTTCCTATCAAAACATCAAGGAATTACCTAAAACCCAGAAAGAGTATGGGAGGGAGAGCACTTATTTTAAGAGCCTCTTCCAAGCAACCTTTTCTACCAACACATTGGTTCCGCATGACGTTACCACCATCATGTCATGCCTTCTCCTCCCCACGGAATACAAACTGTGGGAGAGGAAGTGGAAAAGGTTGCTTGAAGGGCTCCTCCCAGCTCTTCAGGAAGACCACCCTGAGGTAACCTTTGATTACGTCTGCGGCGAAGGAGAGATGGCCAAGCCTCAGGATCAGGCTAGGCACATTCCGGCGCCAGTACTGGCTGCCGTAAAGGGAGCTGCGGAGAAGGCATTTCTTCTAATGCCCTCTGATACCCCCAGTCCCAATTTTGTGTAAGTACGGCAAGGCCCCGCAGAGCCATTTATACGCTTTGTGGAGAGGCTCAGGTTGTCGGTGGAGAGACAGATAAGCGATCCAAAGGCTCAGGATGAACTGTTGTGCCATTTGGCAAAGGCCAATGCTAATGAAGATTGTCACAGTGTCATCCTGAGCCTTCCTTTCCACCCTCCTCCCACCATCGATTTAATGATTGAGGCTTGCACAAATTTAGTGACGTTGCAACATCAAAATAAAAAAGGGGGAGTTATAGGGGTTGCAGAAGGCACGGAAGTGATGTCGCTACAGGGAGACACAGACACAACACCATGACAAGGGGGCACACTACAATGGGGCTATATAGTCACATGCCACAGAAGTCATAAGAAAGGGCATATTGCAAGGGACTGCAGGGCACCAGCCCCTATTAACTATGTACCTAAGCCTGTCCCTGCAGGTCAATCCTACATGCAGCCACGGCAGGGAAACTGAAGGGCCAGCGCGAGCTGGCTCCGCGTGAAGACAGAAATGGAGCCATCGAAGACTGCGAGGTACTGGACAAAACATCAAACTGACTGCTGATACAGGACTGTACCTTCCTTCACTGGACTGGACTGCCATTACCATAAGCTGTGAACTGCCACCAGACATACACCTGTTTATACAGGGCACCACCCTAGACATGCCTCAAGGACTCGAAGTCCTGCCCAGTGTCAGTCAAACGGACACCACAGGGACACTGCAGATCCATCTGAGATGCATTGCACCTCTGTTTTATATCCCATCAGGTTGTGTCCTTACCCACGCCCACGTTGTACCGCTGCCTTCTCAGAGGCGCAATCCACCGAAAGACAACCCATCGGTGGGATGGGTGGAGTGGGTAGGGAAGGACAAACCCATAATAAAGTGCCGATTGCATCTCGAGGACGGTAATGTAGATTTGAGAGGCATGGTTGATACAGGTGCAGACGTGACGGTCATTTCCAAGACCCAGTGGCCGCCACATTGGGAGTTGCAATCTGCAGGTGGTGTGGTCACGGGAATAGGGGGATCGAAAGCAGCAAAGATTAGTAAACATGCTGTGCAAGTTGAGGGACCGGACAGGCAGTTGGCCTCCATCCGCCCCTACGTCATTGATTCTGGTTACACATTGTGGGGTAGGGACCTCATGTCGCAATGGGGTACAACAGCAGAGATCCCTGCCAGAGTGCAGGATTTTCAGTAGGGCCCACTGTGGAGCGCACGACCCAAGTGCTCCATTGGAAAACCAATTTGCCTGTTTGGGTTGATCAGTGGCCCTTGACCAGAGAGAAATTAAAGGCGTTCGATCAGCTTGTGGACGAGCAGCTAGCCAGGGGGACTATCGAACCGACTACTTCCCCCGGAACTCCCCGGTTTTTGTTATTCGGAAGCCGGGTAGAGATAAGTGGCGGCTCCTCCATGACCTGAGAAAGATCAATGACACCATTGTCGACATGGGACCCCTACAGCCTGGGATGCCCTCTCTTGCCATGCTTCCCAGGAACTGGAAGCTTATTACCATCGACATAAAGGATTGGTTCTTCCAGCTCCCGCTACACCCTGACGATGCACCTCGATTCGCATTCTTGGTTCCTTCGATCAACTGAGAAACTCCCATGCGACGCTACCACTGGAAGGTCTTGCCGCAAGGCATGAAGAATTCACCTGTGATCTGCCAGTGGTATGTCGATCGCATTCTGACACCTGTTCGCCATGCTGTCCCTAAGACTATCCTCCTACATTACATGGACGACGTCCTCATTTGTGCCCCAAATGACAAATGCCTGGAGTGGGCTGTCCAAAAGGTGACTGAGGCCCTTAAACAGGATGGATTCGAACTCCAGGAGGAGAAGATCCAACGGATTTCCCCCTGGAAGGACCTGGGTCTCAGAATCCGCGAAACCACCATTGTTCCCCAGCGCATTAAGATCACTGATAACCCTAAGACCTTGCAAGAGTTGCACCAGCTGTGTGGGTCTATTAATTGGGTCAGGACCTGGCTTGGTATTACAACTGAGGACCTGGCCCCATTATTTCAACTCTTGAGTGGAGACCRAGCCTTGAACTCTCCTAGGACCCTCACAACAGAAGCAAAAACAGCGCTTCTGAAGGTGCAGCAGGCACTGGAGGAACGGAAAGCCCACAGGTATGAGCCAAGACTGCCATTCCARCTGGCAGTCCTGGGAAAGGTTCCACACCTCCACGGCATCCTCTTTCAGTGGGATGCGGTGTTGGGGGATCCCTTGCTCATTACTGAGTGGGTGTTTCTCCCACACCATCCCACTAAGAGAATTACCATGTCCCAGGAACTCATGGTTCAGCTGATTTTAAAGGCCAGAATACGGCTGCGCACCCTCGCAGGGTGCGATCTCTCATGCATTTACTTGCCTTATGCCTCGGAGAACTTGGAGATTTACTCCAGACAAATGAGAGCCTACAACTCGCCCTGGATAGTTACCCGGGACAGGTTTCTAGCCATTATCCAAAGCACCAAATTTTTAATTCGGCCTTTAGCCTGATCCCTTGCGAAATTCAGAGTAGAACACCCCTTGATGCCCCGAATGTTTATACGGACGGCTCGGGGAGGCGCACAAGTCCTCAGTGGCTTGGCGAGATCCCCTGACCCAGGAGTGGGAGTCTGAGGTCAAAATACTTTCTGGGTCAGCACAAGTGTTAGAACTAGCTGCCATTGTCACGGCATTTGACAAATTCAAAGAACCTTTTAATTTGATAACGGATTCGGCTTATGTAGCAGGGGTAACTACAAGGGCTGAGAATGTGTTGCTCCGAGAAACATCGAAGAAAGAGATTTTCAGGCTGCTCACAAAATTAGTCCACCTTATCTCCCACTGAGAGCAGCCTTACTATGTGATGCATGTGAGGTCGCACACCGGCCTCCCTGGGCCTATAGCAGAGGGGAACAGGGTCGCAGACGCTCTGACCATGCCGGTCCGGTTTAACCATCTCCTGGACATGTTTCAACAGGCTAGGCTGAGCCATGAGAAATTCCACCAGAATGTGCCCGCCTTGGTCCGGAATTTCCACCTTACCCGTGACCAGGCAAAGGCTATCGTGGCAACTTGTCCCACCTGCCAGAGGTACCAACTACTGTCTCTCGGCGCTGGGGTAAATCCAAGAGGACTGAATAGCTGTGAGGTGTGGCAAACCGACGTCACGCATTTCCCAGCTTTTGGGCGGCTCGAATATGTTCATGTATCTGTCGATACCTTCTCAGGTGTCGTGTTCGCATCAGCGCACACAGGTGAAAGGGCGGCTGATGTGGAACGGCACCTGGTCCAGGCATTTGCCACGCTAGGTGTCCCAAATAAGATCAAGATGGACAATGGGCCGGCGTATGTGTCCATGTTGCTACGGAACTTCTTCCAGTCCTGGGGGATCGAGCACACTACGGGCATAGCACATTCACCAACAGGACAGGCAGTCATTGAGAGGACCCATCGAACACTGAAGGGGCTCCTGGAACGCCAGCGGGGGGACTCTGAACTGAACTCCCTGGTGGTGAGGCTTAGCCAAGCCTTGTTTGCCCTTAACTTCCTCAACTGCACCTTYGAGAAGCCTGATCCACCTGTCCTGAGGCACTTCTCCAACTCAACTAAAGTGAAACTCAAGGAGAAGGCGCCGGTGCTTGTTAAAGACCCCCAAATGAAGGAGGTACAGTGACCTTACAGCTTGCTCCTCTGGGGACGAGGGTATGCCTGCGTCGGAACCGATACCGGACCTCGCTGGGCCCCCAGGAAGAGCATTAAGCCATACATCGCCCCTAAGGCAGTCGAGGCCAGCCCTGAAGAACATCCAGCCCATTCAGTTAACACCAACCCTGCTGATGTCACCATGGCTGCATGGAGAAGGAGGAGGCGCCCTTCTGATAGCGAGGTCGCAAATCACCAATCTTCTTGGCCACCTGATGGCGAGGTCGCAGACCATCAAACTTCTGTGTTCCCTTGGTCTATCCTACCCTGCCCTGACTTTTATATAATTGAGTTTTAGAGGAAGGGAATTACTTGGGGCATAAATAAGTTGGGTTTCAGTGTCAAATCTTCACTTTATTCTGCTTGATTTATTTGCTAATGCAATGGTTATGTTTTCTCAGAGACACCACTGCAGCTCGGAGTGGTGGTCCTCTGTGATCAAAGACCTTTTATTTGTTTTATTAGCTGTTTTTCTTATTTGCCTGGCCTTCGCTGTGCTGAAGAAAATCATCTTACCACAGGTGCTTCATTTAGTAAGTAAAAAAGGGGGAGATGTAGTGGTGCAGGATTTGACTGCTCACTCAGTGAAAACCGATCTCTCCCCAGGCTCAACAGCCAGCAGGCCCTGTTACTATGGTAACTTGTCCTGCCCTCCCTATTCTTT